>JAJJWW010016525.1:0-521227 GCA_023531295.1 Papaver armeniacum | reverse complement strand
ACCGCCCTGGAACCTGATTCATGGAGGTGGGGTCAATAAAGCCCATCCGGAGAGTACCTTAGATTTTCAATCTAAACTTATGACTTAGGTTGGACGGCGAGGTCTCTTAAAGAAGAATGAAGCATATGACCAAGGCGCAGAGGTACGGTTGAGCCAAGAGTGCAGGGCATTTGAAGTGTCTCGGCCATTCTTGGCAAGTCTCGGCATATCTTTGTACTCGGCAACTCCACTTAGGTGCGGTCTCGTAACCATAAGCCCTATGGAAGGCAAAGGATAAGAGGCTGCTGAAAACAAGCCTGGTTATTGTTAATAAAGGGTGAGCATTTGGCGTAATCCGCGGATTTAACCGGGACCAACCGTTCATTTGTGGATGGATGCCCGATCCGTTCATTAATGGGTTTGAATCACGGATGAATTTTGAAATCAGCGGATTACGGATCGCGTCCGGATGCAGCTTTGAAAATCCGTTGGACATCCATGCTCCGTTAAATTAAGTGCATTTATATAGTTCTAAAAATACTATGGATCATTTATGAATTCTTAAGGTGTTTGCTTGGTGTGTTTATACATTGGTTTTATCTTCACATACATATATAGGATATGTAGGTTATGAGGAGTTATTTGTGTTGGCTTTATTTTCTTTATTATAAATTTTAACTAAAAAAAAAAATCATTGGATTATCAGTATCCAATCCGTCCATCCGTATCCATTGGATGCAAATCCGTTGGATGTGGATTGAATCGCGGATGTCAAATTTGAAATCCGTAATGATTGGATTGGATGCGGATGGGGTGGCTTAGGTCCATCTGCCCATGCTCACCTAGTTGTTAAGACCGGATAAAGAGGCTAGCCTTGTATGGCGATCGCCTCCTTGAAGGGGGAAACCGAGGGGGAAGATAAGGCGGCACCCTCCATTAGGGAGGCTGATAAGTGTCTTAAGACACAAATGTCATGAGCTTTATTTTTCGCGAGAAATTTAGGCTTGTCATATTTGTAAACAATCTGAAGAGGCAATAATACAAAAATAAAAGATAAGGCAGAGATCAATAGGTCAATACATGAAAATGTAGGGCGTCCTGCCGATTTAAACCGCTGTGGCAATGTCATGGGGATTTATTTTCGCAAGTTTTTTAGGCTGTCCATTATCGCAACTAAACTATCCTGCGAGAGGCAACAATACTAAGAAATGATAAAGGCAAGATCAATGGGTCATTACATGAAAGTATAAAGGCGTCCTGTGATTTTATCATGATGACAAGAGGTGAAGCAATAAGACCTTTAACTAGGAAAGCAAAATAAGACCACATGATTCAATAAAAGATTTATAAAAATTAATTATCATTTATCGAGGTCATCCATAAGAAATATAATGAGAGCGTTATAGAATTATTCAACAATGGACATTATCTTTCTACTTAAATAAACACAATAGTAAAGAAATAAGTGCACCTCGAGAGAGACTAAAATGCATCATATGCAAAAGTTATATAGGTGAAGAGGTTCAAAGAAATAAAATTACAAAGAAGTTCAACTCTGACATCAACTTTTTTCGCAGAGGATAATGGACATTCTTCATTAATTTATCACTCTCGCTAGCTTTCTCGATCTACTTCAGCTTTTAAACTTACGATTCTTCGTCATTTGATTTGTTTCAATTTCTCTCCATCGGATTATTATCAACACCTTCATCATTTGGATCCCTTCTTCATTTACGAAATCTTCACAACTTTCATAATGATAATCGCTGTCAGGATGCAGGGACTTCATCATCATCTACTTCCAAGGCTCGATGGATACGAGGGGAGAGATTTGGATAATAAGATTTCATTCACAATAACTTAGCCCTAAGATGAACTTGGCGAAGAAGTGACTTGATGATTCCTACTTTGGATATCTTTGGAGTAAGAGAGATAATCAAGTCTTCTTTACGCTTGATCGCGAGCGAGCAAGAGAAGTAGCAAGTAATGCATTTTCTTTCACGAATCTTGGCGTAGTTAGATTCCAAAGTAGAAAGGGAGGAGCGAAGAATCTTTCTCAGATTCCTGCAAAAACAAAGAATAAAAAGAAAATCGTATAAGCGAAAGATTCGCAAGAAGATGTAGTAAAAGACTTAACAAAGAAAAAATGGTCGAGGCAGTCAAATTTTGTGACTACCTTCCTTTTTCGAGATAAGATATTGAGTTTGCAACCCAACAAGGAAGACTTGGGCTAGAACCACCCGCATCCAGGATCCGAGCCGCTCACTCGAGCCATTGAGATCTCCCTCGGCTACATCCAACGGTCGCTCCATCACTATGCATCATCTCTTGATGCTTTCCAGGTGCAACACCAGGATCGCTCAAAAACCGCTTACCATCCTCAACCCGTTTCAGATCGTAGGTCGGCTCCATCCCTCGCTCGCTGGGCCGGTCCCATCATCTTTTGCTATCACTCTCCTGACAACGAACCGCCATACCACTATACCACTGTCGAGCTTTACCCATTTTCTTTTCTTCTTCTCTTTCTTCTCCCCCATACCTCTCTGCAACTTCTTCTCCTCCCACCCCCACTTACGCTGCAGAGCGAGCTCTGCTCTTCCACCACGCAACCGCCACCTTCATCATCACCTTGCAGCAAACAACAACTCCAGTGTACCCTGCTCCCCTCTCTACTTCGAGTTATCTCTTTCTTAGCCTCTAACAACCACTAAGCTAATTCAAAGATAACTAGAAGCTAGGGTTTCCACAACAACCACGCATGGAGTTGCAGGAGATTAGACAAGAGAGAACGTGATTCAAAGAGTATGGGTACCACGATTTTTATTTAATTTCTATTTTATTTCGAATTAGGGTTTGGTAGTTTTGGGGTATCCTTGCATGTATAAATAGAAGGGATAAAGTTGTTTTTTTAAGGCTGCGCTGGCGTTATTAATGTTCATTTAGGTTTAAATTTGTTCTTTTTATTATTTTAATTTGATGTTTTAATTTAGTGTTAGGGTTTCAATGAAACCACGATTCCACATTGTGCTTAAACTCTGTTGGATTGATCTTGTATGCTTAATATTATCAATTGTCTTCAATTACAAATACCCAATGCTCTTTCGGTGTATACAACGCCATGGATACACTGTAGTCGATCATAAATGTGTTGAGTGTGTTGCAGCTCAACCTTAGATATAAATGCTAATTCCTTTGATTAGTTATACTTACTTAGATAACTAATGCTGCAGGTTGAAATACACTTAAGTGGTAATTGAAGTTTAACTGGGAAACTCCTTAGTTAAGTGGTGGGTTTGACACCTTTGCCCTTAGCTACTATAGGAACAAGACATTTAACTTAGTTGAAAGCACAATAGAAGTTAGTGGTGGAATTGAAGACCTTAGCACCCTTTTCTCACTATCTTTTACCATAGTTTAGGTTTATTTCACTACAAATCAGCTGATTCGGCACAAAAATATCTCATTTTTTACCATCTCATGTCACTGTCACCACTTGAAACTCGATCTAGCAAAGCCTTAGATCAATTAGAGCACCACAAGTCTCTGTGGTTCGACCGTACTTGCCGCGTCTCCGATAGACGCCGTGCACTTCGGTACTACCGTAGGCTCAAATATAAACATCTTTAGAGGCCTACCAAGTTTTTAGCGCCCGTTGCGGGGTTCAGCGCGTGCCTGCTGATTTTGGGCTAGTTCTTCACCAATTCTCACCATTGTATATACGCACTTGCATCTTTTATAGCTTTATTTGTTGCATTTTATTTTACACCACATATTTGCACCATCATGATAACCATTTGTTTTTTTTTTTTTCATTTAGTTATAAGCATGATAACTTAGTTTAAGTTTTTAACTTGCATATGTAACTTAGGAATTCTAGTATAATTTAGTTATTATTTTTGTTAGTTTAACTTTTGTCATTAACCATCCGCATCGTGCCCCCAGCACTTTCTTGTTATTTTGTTTTTTACGTGGTTTAATCTTGGCTCAGGCATAGCAGGCTCGCGAAACATTCTTGCTCTGTAGCTTTATTTGTGAAGCTCGGGGAACCCAATTTCTTTGTTGAGGCTGCGAGGTGCATTCTACTGTCTTTCTGATGCTTGGCATTGCTGCTTTCTCTTTGAGCAACCAAAGCAAGGAAGCCAAACCAGCCCATTGAAACCAACGAAAGGCGCGAACTTGAGGTACCTTTGAGAAAATTTCTTGAGTAAGGCCAAGGAACTGAGTTACAAAGTTAAGCACAACTCGGGTAAGTGACTCCATGCATGACACAGGACTAGGTTAAGCTAGCATACACCTTTGCGTGAGCCTCGAGAATCCTTGAGCAGCCCTGAAGCTGAAGTTTGAGCTTAAACTCCAGCCCCTGCGCATGAGCTTGTGCTAGCTACTCTCTTGCCTTAGCACCAACAACTTTGAGCATGACCCTGTGACATCGGGTGAGACATCTGTTACTTGCGTGACAGGATTAGCCGCCATACTAGGTCACCACCTCGATTGCTTACTGTTAAACCTTGCCTTGTCTTGGTGGAGTGCACAGCCTGTTGACCACCACCACTCTGGAAATCTGTGTGTGTGAGTGATCCTTTGCATGTGTGAGTTGCTTGACTTTGTGTATGAAAGCTATTTTCATTTCTTTATTAAGTTTGTGCTAGACTCGAGATGTGAGACCTTGTTGTGTGCCGTACCTTGTGTGCCTGATCTTACATTAGTTAGCTGGTAGTTTGTAATTCAGAGCAAGCCTTGCTCTGGCAGACCCCAGGCTCAACTGCAGCTGTAAACTCCATCTACTTTGCTCACTTGCTAGCCCACAGAGAAGGCTTGCAAGTTTGAGCCAAATTCTGAAACCTTGCATACCACTGGCATAACCTTGAGCATATCAGTGCAGCCTTTTGACCTTTGAGCCATCGTTTGACCACATTGCATGATAATCCAGCTCCTTGCTAGCCCCTGACTGCAAGCAGGCTCCTGGCTGGCCCTTGTCTACCCACCCAATATAAACTGTGCATTCTCTGAGTTGTGCATTGCACATTTTTGTGAAAAATTTCACAAAACCTGGGCTGCAAATAGCTGTGTCAATCTTTGCACAGCAACTCAAACCCACAACCTGGGCTGTACATTTTGAAGCCCACATAAGCCTGTTCTAACTAGGCTTTGCAATCCACTGGGCTGTGTCTTTCTACTGGGTAGGTAACTTGCTCTGCTCACATAGCCGTGGTTTACACAAAAAGAAACAAACTAAGCCCACAAACCAAAACAAACTGACCCGCAACATCACTAGGCTGCCCACATAACCAACCTTCGCCAAACCGGTTTGTGCACACAACGAACCTAACCATCTCCTGGGCTTATTACACACACTGCAGGCCCATATCCTCTGAAATTACATTTTTCCAACCTGTTGAGGCATGATGTCTTGATTTAAAAATTTTGGGCTTTGCAAACAACAAATCCCAAACAAAACCAAAACTCAATTGAACCCAAAAGCAACCTGGGTTTCCCATAAACCAAAGTTTACAAAAACAAAAATGAACCCATTTAAACCAAACAAACCCACATAAACCAAATTAGATTGTGAGTTCAATTTGATAAAATCATGTCAGATTTTAGTCCGCATCTGGGGATGGAACAAATAAATCCCTTAGAGAGCTTGGCGGGCACCTTTCAGGATGAACACCCCACATACCATAGTGACTTTGGGAACTTTATGGGCCTTCTAGAGGCCACGACCTCACATACCTAATCATTATGATCACATACATCATCCACCACAGTTGAAAATGAACAATTTTCTCATACCACGTCATCACTTTTAGATCAATTAGAGGCTCGACTATCACTGCTTTAGATAGGCAATGCTGCTTTAGAAAGGCAATCTGTGAATCTAGTTTTTCTCGGCAATATGAAACGCATGCTTGCACCTTTGTGGTGGCTTAGACCACCTATGCTGAGTCTTGTTATATTCTGCATGCTTTTAGACAGTCTAGGAAAACCATGATAATCAATATCTGAAGTGTCTAAAGTGACTATTGGAACCATAATCAACTCCGCACACATGCATCATTCACTGTTGGTGGGGAGATGAACAATTTTATACTCCCCAACTCCTAGTTTGCAATCAACAATGAAAACACTCATGGGCAAAATACTAGGCTTGAAAGGAATGCAATGCATGACCATCCATATAGCAACATGCGTCTGAATTTCCTTCTCTAGTGAACCTCATGCACAACCATACAATGAATATCCATATGAGGAATGCATACCCACTAGTGAAGACTCTCCTTCAATGGAACAACTCAAGATGATTCTTCAAAGGAACTGATTGAGTTACAAATGATAGGATTGAAAATAGTGTTTCTAGTCTTACTCATGCAACTAACATTGAATATGAACCTAATCTGGAGGTAGATGAGTACACTAAAAATGCTACAATTTTGAATGGAGAGATGGATTTTTGCTATGATGATGATGATGATGATGAATATGAAGAGCATGTGTATTTTGAAATGTAATAGAATCTTTAGGTTCAGGAGACATTAAGTGTCTCTCCTGTGAACCCTATGAATGATGCTTCTTCCGATATTCATGCATGTGATATTGATGTGGAACCCCTGCAATTATCTGTGAAAATGAACATGATTTACCCTCTTTTTGACTTTAGGAAAGTGTGCATGGTACAAATGATTTTAAAAATGAAAATAACGTAGATGTACCTAACCTCTCTCCCAGTCACAAATTGAAACTCCTCCACCAAACCTAGGTGTTGTTTGTCACAAAATTGCAAAACCAACTTTTAAAATGCCTAACTTAGGCCTAGAACTTTGTGCTTCCCAAGTCCTCTTGGACTATTTTGCATCAAAGTATAACACTCTTAAGGAGCCACAGTTGGAATGTGTATATACTGCTGTAATTAGCAAAACTCATTTTGAGTTAGACCTTTTGCATGATGTACCTTTAAAATTGCAAGATTTTGTTCTCACAAACACACACTGTTCACAAGTTTAGGTTTGGGAAACTCATTCACATCTCAGATCTTACTTGCACTCTCTTGTTATATCCGTAAAATTTGTTGATGTTTGTATATATTTTCTATTGCTTGATCCTCAACTCTTTAGATTGTTAGTTTATGGTGAATTTTTTTATATAATCCAGTAGGACTTGTTAAATTTTTCTTTTGTTGATTCGGTTGAGTCTTCTTGCACATATATTATGCTAATCCGATATGATATCCGTTGAGAATATTGGATTCTAGCCTTGATGAATGAAGCTCAACCTTGCTCTACTCGACATCCCAGGTAATCTCTTCCCTTTTTCTCTTTTCAAAGATAGTTCTCGTGGTACGTGACTGTTCAAATTTTTCCTATCTTGTGACACATTGAGGACAATGTTTGATTTAGGTTTGGGGGTGCATTTGCATTTAGAGTTTTTAGTCTTTTATTTTCCTTTTATTTTCAACAAAAAAAAAAAAAAAAAAAAAATTCAAAACTCTTTTTGTAAAAACCTCCAACTTTTAGAGATTTTAGAGTCACTAGCATGCTTTTAGCTATGTTTACATAGAGATTAAACGAAATAACGAAATTGGAAAATACGGAAAACGCAATCGGGTTTCTTGGGCCCATTAGAGCGTTAAAGTTGGATTTAACCATACCTGAGAGGGCTAATTAGGTGCTGTTTAGATATTCGGTAGTAGAATTGTGATCACCCATAGTGGAGACTACCCATTTTACATCAAGCGAGGTACCGACCTTCACTCTTTGTGACTTTCTAGAAAAGCTTTTTTTAGAGTGTGTGTCACCGTACGTCAATTAGGGTAGGAATGGTGAGCTACCCAACTTCGGCACCACTTTCAAAGACTACTTTTGATCTTTTGAGTGCTAATTTTGTCAATCATGAGGGTGACGTCTAAAGATGAAAACTCCTTCTAAATACCGATTTGTAGTTAGCATCATTCTCTCTCAATCAGCAAGACCCATAGAAACACATCATCGCCAAAGAACGGAGCGGAATCGGAATATTGAAAGAAAAAGTTGAGATAGTCCAAGGTTTTATGCAACAAAGAAAAAGAAAGAAAATAGGATGAGAATTAATGAAGTTTGTGAAAAATTGAGTTTATCGTTTTATTGTAACTTAAAAAAAAAAAAAAAAAAAAAAAAAAAAATTTCAAGTTTTGTAAAGTTCAAGTTCGTCATCAACATTTGAAGACCAAGACCGAAGATTGAAGACGTTTCTATGGTTTCTTATGAGAGAGTGATATTAATTGCCGATCGGGTGAGAAGTGAGTGAGTACTCCCACCCCTTGCTAATGGTTGATTTCCTTTCTTAGAGATCATCGAAAAGATTCTTTTGTCCACACCTCTCGTGGAGTCTCGGATTTTATTTCGAAGGTTATCCTTCTTACCTACAACGTGTGCAGATTTCTCTCTTTACTCCTGCCCGCACACATGAGAGACTAAAAAGCGATCTTTTGAGTGCAATTATCATAAAAACCCTAATGGTGAGGCGTAAGTCGAGGCTTATGATCACAATCGAATCCGAGTTCTTTCATATGGTATGGTTACTTCTCGCTCAAGACTTAAGGATGAGAATGCGTTCTTCGATAGTTCTAACTTCATTACTAGCATGCTGGAAACTCTATGTCCTCATAGCTTCTTGGAGGCTTGAGACTCTTTTACACTACGAAGTTGGAGAAGGTTTTGTGGGTACACCTCTTGTAAACCCTCACGAGACTACAACTCGTCCACTAGGGACACCTAGGGGGTTTAAAGGCTTAGTGCATACGCTAAATGCATTGAGAGACCCGCGAAGAGGGGTATAGTTAGGGATTTCTTATTTTCTCGTTTCACTTGAGGACAAGTAAAATTCGGAGTTTGGGGGTATTTGATGAGTGCCAAATAGTGCATATTTATACACCTTTTATTGGCATTTTACTCATCTTTTACGCTTAGAAAATGAGATATTATCCCAGTTACGTGTTTTCCTTGTTTTCAAGAATAAATATTTGTATTAATTAATTTTGTGTTTTTAGGTAATAAATAAAGCTCGAGAATCCGAGGAGCTAAAGACATCTATGGAGCGATAGCCAAAGCCCGCGCGCAATCGGGCCAGCAACCCAACAAGGAAGACTTGGCCAGAGCTACCCATGATCCGGATCCGAGCCCGCTCACTCGAGCCATTGAGATCTCCCTCGCCTACATCCAACGGTCGCTCCATCACTATGCATCATCTCTTGATGTCTGCAACACCAGATCGCTCAAAACCGCTTACCATCCTCAACCGTTCGGATCGTAGCCGGCTCCATCCTACGCTCGCTAGGCCGTCCCATCATCTTTTGCTATCCTCGCCTCACAACGTAACCGCCCATACCCTATACCCTATCGAGCTTTACCCATTTTCTTTTCTTCTTCTCTTTCTTCTCCCCATACCTCTCTGCAACTTCTTTCTCCTCCCTTACCCACCTACTGCAGCAGCTCGCTCTTCCACCACGCAACCGCCACCTTCATCATCACCTTGCAGAACAACAACTCCGGTGAGTACCTCGCGCTCCCCTCTCTACTTCGAGTTATCTCTTTCTTAGCCTCTAACAACCCTAGAAGCTAATTCAAAGATAACTAGAAGCTAGGGTTTCCACAACAACCACGCATGGAGTTGCAGTAACCGATTAGACAAGAGAGGAACGTGATTCAAAGAGTATGGTACACGATTTTTATTTAATTTCTATTTTATTTCGAATTAGGGTTTGGTAGTTTTGGGGTATCCTTGCATGTATAAATAGAAGGGATAGAAGCTGTTTTAGGCACGCCTGGTTGCTGGTGTGTCATTTAGGTTTAAATTTCCGTTTCTTTGTTATTTTAATTTGATGTTTAATTTAGTGTTAGGTTTCAATGAAACCCCGATTCCAATTTGTGCTTAAACTCTCGTTGGATTGATCTTGTATGCTTAATATTATCAATTGTCTTCAATTACAAATACCCAATGCTTTTTTCTTTCCACAAAGGTATACCAACGCCATGGATACACTCGTAGTCGAATCATAAATGTGTTGAGTGTATTTGCAGCTCAACCTTAGATATAAATGCTAATTCCTTTGATTAGTTATACTTGATTAGATAACTAATGCTCGGTTAGTACCCTTAGTCGGTAATTGAAGTTTACATGGAGAAACTCCTTAGTTAAGTGGCGGAATTGACACACGCCCTTAGCTACTATAGGAACAAGACATTTAACTTAGTTGAAAGCACAATAGAAGTTAGTGGTGGAATTGCACCTTAGCACCCTTTTCTCACTATCTTTTACCTTAGTTTAGGTTTATTTCACTACAAATCAGCCGTTTCGGCACAAAAATATCTGTTTTACCATCTGTTATCACCTGTCACCACTTGAAACTCAGTCTAGCAAAGCCTTAGATCACACTAGAGCACCACAAGTCTCTCGGTTCGACCCGTACTTGCCGCGTCTCCGATAGACGCCGTGCACTTGCGGTATTACCCGTAGGCTCAAATATAAACGTCTTTAGAGGCCTACCAAAAGCCAAGCAACTGTTCTCCAAGTGATCCATGGCATTGTCAAACTTATCACCAACCAAGCCTTTCAAATTGAGATCGTAATTTTTTTCATTAGAAATAAGTAAGGTATTTTGCTTCGCAAGAGAGGTGTAGGATTCTTCTAACTTGGAATATTGATCCTTGAGTTGACTTGCTTTTATGCTTAAAGCTATTCTACCTTGAATAAGTTTATCTCTCTCCGTGAGAAGATGATTCTCGTTACTTCTTTGAGTTTCTTTCTTAATGAGCGGAGAGATCGTTCTTGATCATTACATACTTTTTGGCAAACGTTAAGTTCTTGCGAAGAGATCGCCACCTTATTCAAAAGAACTCGTTTCTCCCGAGATAGGGTTTGATTCTCATCCTAAAGTTTCCAACTCCGTTAGCTTTAGTCAAAAGTAAGAGAGGCGAGACAATTCATTACTTAATAAATTTTGCTTTTGGACTAATTGAGCATTCTCCTTGGTAAGGTTATCTATTTGATCAACGTATACGTATGAAGATTATCTAATTGGTTATATTGATCCATCCAAGCATCTCTATCCATTCGGGCTTCCTCGTGACGGAGTTCAAATTGATATATCTCCATTTTTCGCTTTCGGTTTAGAGCCGAAAAGGGGAGTAGAGATTTCAAAAAAAAAAAAGTTTGGGTAGTGTGCTTTCATTTACGTTCCAAAAGATTTTTTCAAAACAAATTTTTTCATCAAAAACTTCCCAAAGTTCAATCAAAAATTTCATTACTCAAATTCATAATTTGAAAAGTTATAATCTAAACTCAATTAATTAACCTAATCAGATTTTTAGTGTTAATTAAACAAGGGTATATTAGCCATTTAGAAAATATATGGTTAAGAGGTGACCTCTTTTACTTCAAAATGATCATATTTTGTCTTATTGGGTATACCCCAATCTCGCCAGGCTTTTTAAGGAGTTAATATTTCTTCTACAAGATAACAGCTATTCATATCCTTTAGATAGGATAGGGCAAGGGATGGAATTTCATCTAAAATAAAACATTGCTGGTATAATGTGATTGGATGGATTCATTTTGTTGTTAGATTTTCAGACAAATTTGATTTTCTCACCACCTAATTTTCAGTCCAACATCGAGAATATACGACCTTCGTAAACTTTAATAATGAAGCTTATATTAGTTGTTTAAGCATTGATTATCATCTTTAGTCAAAAGTTCATAGCTTTCGCATTCATCCCTATAAATTTCTTGTTGTTTTCGTGGTAGTAAATAAGATTGATCCATAAATATCTAAAGAGAGAACCATTTTTTTTGGGGGCCCAAGAGCATAGCTCAGTGGTATCCCATCAACTCCAGTAAGGAGGAAGTCAGGGGTTCAATCCCCGCCGCCGTAAAGGTTTGTAGTAGATTAGTTCTATAGCGGGTTGAGCGGTGTTAGGTCTGGCAGTGGGGCCAGTCCAACTGGCTGGGTTCGGAAGTCAGGGGTTCAATCCCCGCCGCCGTAAAGGTTTGTAAGATAAAGAAAAACTCCACATATTAATATAATAGTGACTTCACAAAATTATTAATATATGGAGTTTATTAATATAGAGAGGTATACCAAGAAAAAATTGCTTGACAAGAAGCTTTAAACATGCTTGACAAGTTGGAAATATTTTAGGTTCAACAAGAAGGTGCACATGGTAACGAGGTCTTAAGCATATGTAAATCAAAAGATGCGATAACAATCTAAAAATTACATCCTTTTCTCAAATAACTATAAATATATATTTTTCTTTATCTTAAATTTTGGTGTATCAAGATCTATAATTTTCCAATTATGTCTATTATATTAATTGTAGGATCAGAATATCGCAACACCAACGCCCTTGCGAAATCCATAAACGACACATTGGGAAGACATCGCAGATGAGTAATATAAATGACGCAACGGATGACGGCACCAACACGAGAAAGATGTGAAGACCTAGCGAGATTTAGGAGTGTTGCGAGATTTTATATTTGTACACTTGCGAGAATGTCGCAAGTCGATCCGAAAATAAAGGACAAACCTTAGCCAGCTATCCACTATGTAATGTCCTATATAAAGAGCCGAATAGGCTTATGAAAAGAGGGAGATCTTTTTCGAGTGAGGAGCAAGTTAATAGGAGAGAGAAAGTTTAGAGCGGTTGTAAAATCCTTTGCTTATTTTCCTTTCCACCTTGTAATATTAGAGAGTTTTAATTAAGAAAGAATATAATTGTTCATCTTCAAATGGCTTGATTGTGTGAATTCTTGTGAGGGGTGTTGTGTGGGATTTCCCGCTACTACATATGGCGCTAGAAACAGGGACTGAAGATTAAAGATTGGAGATTGTGTTAAAATTGTTTAAATTAAGAAGATGATTGATAAATTGGTTAAAGTAGAGAAAATCAAAATCAAGGAACGTAATAGAAAGTTGGAATGTAGTTTGATTACAAAAACAATGATTAATGAATTTCATGAAAATATCGTAGGGAGAATACATAAACGAGATTTTGAAGGAAAGAAAATCGTAACAACGGAGAAAGCGTCACCTATGAAAGAATGGGAAAAAAGAAGATTACATTCACAAAGAAGCAGAGATATCAATAGAAAACTTAAACCACACATCTCCTTGGTAATCACAAGAACTACACGTAAAAGAAAAAGAAAAATCAGCCAAAATTATGGAAGAATGGGCGGTAAACAGAACTCTAGTTGATACGGGGAGTTCGGCGAATATAATCTTTTACCATGCATACAGAGGAATGGGATACAAAGATGAAGAGATGTCTCCTTCAACTTATCATATTCATGGCTTTGGCAAATCTATAACAAAACCAAAAGGAGAAATAGAGGTGCGAATTTTGTTTGGGAGAGATTGAAACACAAACGGCATTATGCGTAGTGGATATGGAATCACCATACAACATGTTGTTGGGAAGGCCATGGATTCATGCGATTAAAGTTGTAGCATCAACATTACATCAATGCATCAAATTTCTTATGCCAAGTGGGATTGGTGAAATTAGAGGGGAAACCGATAAAGCGAAATTATGCTATCAAATTGAAGTAAAACAATATGAAGGACGCGCAAAGAAGCGAAAAGATCGCAGAAAATTGGCGAAGGAAGCAAAGAAAGAAGAGGAATTTAGAGCTTATATGATAAGAGCAGAGGAAGGAAAAGGGATACCCAAATGAAATTTTGGAAGAAGGAACTGAGCTTGCGAAGGAGATAAAAGAACCTACACCTATGGGAGAGCCTAAGGCCAGCTACACTGCGGCAGAACCAACGAAGGAAATGAATGTTGGGACCGAAGAAGAACCAAAATACTAAAAATTGGGACCAAGATGGAAGCAGATGAAGAAGAAAAAACTATTGGTTTGTTGCGAGAATTTAAGGATATTTTCGCATGGAACATGGATGAGGTGCCTGGGATAGACCCATCTGTGGCATGCCACAGATTGGAAATTGACAAAAATGTAAGGCCATTCAAACAAAGAATCAGAAAAATCGCGACAACGTATCATTCTCAAATAAAAGAAGAGTTGCAGAAGATGCTTGATGCAAATTATAAGACAAGCAAAATATCCAGAGTGGATAGCAAATATGGTCAGAAGTACCAAAGAAGAAGAAAGGGATAAGAATTTGTATAGATTTTACTAATTTAAATAAAGCTTGTCCGAAGGATAGTTTTCCATTACCGGATATTTCACAAATGGCCGAATCAAAGAAAGGAAATGATAGAATATCTTCTCTAGACGGATATAAAGGGTACAATCAAATTCCTCTCGCTGAAGAAGATCAGGAGCATACTGCTTTTTTTCGCTCCCAGAGGTTTATATTGTTACACAAAAATGCCATTTGGTTTGCGAAATGTTGGAGCAACATACCAAAGGATGGTAGAAAAGGTGTTTGCGAAGTAGATACACAAAACATTGGAAGTATATGTAGATGATATGTTAATAAAAAACTAAAGAAGCAAAAATCATGTCCAAGATCCGAGGGAAATTTTTGAACAAATGAGACATTTTAACATCAAAGTAAATCCGGAAAAATGTATTTTGGGGTTGCATCGAAAATTTTTAGGTTACATCGTATCAAAAGAAGGAATACAAGTTGATCCAGAGAAAGTACAAGCAGATTCGCGACATGCCAACACCGGCGACTGTAAAAGATGTACAAAAGTTAAATGGACTCTTATCTTCATGGGAAGGTTCATTTCGCGATCATCAGATAAGTGTAAACATTTTTTCAATATACTCAAAATGGGGGCGAAGTTTAGATGGACAGACGATTGCGAGAAAGCTTTTCAAGGAATAAAAGAACATCTGACGAATATATCTATTTCGCAAAAGGCAGAACCGGGAGAAGAATTGTTAATCTATCTTGCGACAACTTCGCATGCATTAAGTGTTGTGTTATTGCGAGTAGATGCAGGAGTTGAAAAACCAATCTATTACATCATCAAAACATTCAATGCCAAAGAGAGAAAAATTATTCAATGATTGAAAACTAATTTTGGCATTAGTTTATGCAAAGATTTAAACTTCGGATATACTTTCAAAGCGATGAAATAAGGGTACCGACAAAAATACTAATCGAGTCAGTAATGAAAAATTCAAAAAGATCAGGAAGAGTCGAGAGATGGAATGCACAGATAGGACATTTCAAAATCAAATATGAAATACTATCTTCACCAAAACCGCAAGTTGCTGCATGTACTTCTTAGCAAATTTCCTTTAGAAGATGATGAAGCAGTGGAAGAAATGATGGATATAGAAGAAGAACATGGGAATCCAAGAGATCTGTTAACAGAGCCAAATAGATGGGAAATATTGGATGGATAATCAAATGGGGAAGGTAATGGAGTTGAAATTGTTTTGATTTCGCCAGAGGGCAACAAAATGGCTTTTTCCTTCAGATTGGAGTTTTCATCCACCAATAATGAGACAGAATATGAGGCTGTGATACATGCTCTGAAATTCGCAATAGAAATGAAGTTGGAAAATGTAAGAATCACCAGCGATTCGCAATTAGTCATTTGTCAAATAAAAGGAGAATACACTAAAATTGAATCATCCATGAAGAAATACAAAAAACTTGTTGACGAATTATCAGCGATAATCCCAAAAATTAAATGGAGACACATATCAAGAAAAGATAACAGACTCGCAGATGCTTTTGCTTTTATCTCAAGTATGATGACAGACCAAGCTAAGAGATGCATAAAGATACAAACACTTTTATCACCATCAATCAATAAAGAAGAAGAAGAAGAGGTAGATGTAATGATAATAGGAGATGGAGAACGATACCTAGTATTGAAGATTGAGAGCGTAACTTCATGCATACCTGAAAAGAGGAGAAACACCAAGAAATAGATTGGAGGCGCACAAATTAAAAAGCCGTGCAACAAATTATGAACTAAGGTATGGGATATTGTACAGTAGATCTTTCAATGGACCTTCACTCAGATGTTTAACACGAAAAGAAGGAGAAGAAGTACTAAAAATGTTACATAGTGGGGATGCTGGCAATCACAGCGGTGGAAGATCTTTGGCATACAAAGCGAAGATGCAAGGTTATTATTGGCCATTTATGCACGAGGATGCGAAGAAAATATCAAGGCGTTGCGAAGATTGTCAAAGGCACGGAAAGAAAATACATACACCATGAGCACCATTAACATCTTCAACAAGTGTATGGCCTTTTGGAAAATGGGGTTTAGATATTGTGGGACCATTCTTACCAGGAACTGGGCAAAGAAGATATCTGATTGTCGCTACAACTATTTCACAAAATGGGTCAAGTAAAGGCAAGATAAACACATTCGCGATAAAGATATTTTTACATTCATATTTGAGAATATCATATGCGATTTGGAATCCCCCGCACGATTGGTGTCTGACAATGGGAAACAATTTGAGGGACAGAATATAGAACTGTTACTTAATGCATTTAAGATAAAATGTGGAAAGTAAACTCCTTTATACCCTCAGGCCAATGGACAAGCAGAAGCAACAAATAAAACAATCGCAGATATATTGAAGAAGAAATTAGAAGGACATAATAGAGCATGGTGTGAACAAGTGCATAATGCAGATGGGCTTACAATACAACCAAAGCGAGAAGCTACTGGAATGTCACCTTTCTGTTTAACATATGGAGTTGAGGCCAGTACTACCAACATAAGTTATTATTCCAACAACAAAGAGAGAAGCTTGGGAGAAAAATCTTGAGTGCGGGTAATATTTTAATCAAACTAGATGAATTAGAAGAAAAAAAGAGAAAGAGCTCTACAACATATGGAGAATTACCAACGAAGATTATCCAGAGAATATAATAAACGTGTTAAGACACGCGAATTTCAAATCAGGTGATTTGGTACCTAGAGAAACACCAATATATCAAATAGAAAGTGGTGGCAAGCTTATGAAAATGGGATGGACCTTATATCATTAAGGATATAGTTGGAACAGGGGCATATAGATTGATGGATCCTGAGGGTAAAGACGTGGGCCACAAGTTAGATAGACCATGGAATAGGTTATACTTGAAGAGATATTACCCGTAAAAGATTGTGGGAAAAGATTAGATTGCGAAATAATGTATGATTGAAGCAAAATGAATTTATATGAAAATCTTGCGAAAGAATCATTGCGAGATTGCACAAAATAAAGAAAGAATATGCGAAAATCTCGTTGAGATAATGACAAGAGATAATCAAAAATCAATGACATATCGAAAGGAGCGAACTCGCTATGGCGTACACCTTAGTTCGCGAAATCAAAATTTCGCAAGAGGCAAATGTAAGACCTAAAGTACGTCATAAAAGGGGGTACTGTTAACATGGCTCAGTGGAAAAGGTTACACCGACTCGAACCCGAGTCATGGAGAATTGGGGTCAATAAAGCCCATCCGAGAAGAGGTACCTTGGATTTTCAATCTAAGCTTATGACTTAGGTTGACGACCGAGGGAGTCAGCAAGATATGACCAAGGCACCGAGGTACACGGTTGAGCCAAGAGTTCCCGGGCATTTGAAGTGTCTCGCCATTCTTGGCAAGTCTCGGCATATGATGTACTCGCCCAAAGAAAACTCCATTAGGGTGCGCCTAAGTAACCATAAGCCCTATAGGCAAAAGGATAAGAGGCTGCGAAAACAACTCGGTTGTTGTTAAGACCGGATGGGGGAGCTATCCTTGTAGGCGAAGTACGCCTCCTTGAAAGGGAAACCAGGGGGGAAGATAAGGGCGGCACCCTCCATTAGGGAGCTGATAAGTGTCTTAAGACGCAAATGTCATGAGGCTTTATTTTCGCAAGGAAATTTAGGCTTGTCATATTTGTGCGACAATCCTGAAGAGGCAATAACACAAAAAATAAAGATAAGACGAGATCAATGGGTCAATACATGAAAATGTAAGGACGTCCTGCGATTTCGTCGCACGACGGCAATGTCATGGGGCTTTATTTTCGCAAGGATTTTTAGGCCTGTCATATTGTCGCAACGAAACTATCCTGCAGAGGCAACAATACTAAAGAAATGATAAGGCAAGATCAATGGGTCATTACATGAAAGTGTAAAGACGTCCTGCGATTTTGTCGCAATGACAAGAGGTGGCACAATAAGACCTTTAACTAGGAAGGCAAAATAAGACCACATGATTCAATAAAAGATTTATAAAAAATAATTATCATTTATGCAGGTCATCCATCGCAAGAAAGATAATGAGAGGCAGTATGGGAATTATTCAACAATGGACATTATCTTTCTCGCAAATAAACACAATAGTAAAGAAATAAGTGCACCTCAGAGAGGACTGAAATACATCATATGCAAGAAGTTATATAGGTGAAGAGGTTCAAAGAAATAAAATTACAAAAGAAGTTCAACTCTCAACATCAACTTTTTCGGCAAGAAGGAGATAATGGACATTCTTCATTAATTTTATCACTCTCGCTAGCTTTCTCGATCTCGCTTAGCTTTTTCAAATTTTCTTCCAGCTTCTTCCATCATTTTGATTTGTTTCAATTTGTCCTCAATCTGGATTATTATCAACACCTTCATCATTTGGAGGAATCTCTTCTTCATTTGCGAAATCTTCGCAACTTTCATAATGATAATCACTGTCCTGAGTACCAGGACTTCATCATCATCTACTTCCAAATGCTCGATGGATACAGGGAGAGAGATTTGATAATAAGATTTCATTCACAATAACTTCAGCCCTAAGATGAACTTGGCGAAGAAGTGACTTCCCGATGATTCCTACTTTGGATATCTTTGGAGTAAGAGAGATAATCAAGTCTTCTTTCTCGCCCGATCGCGAGAACGAGCAATGTAAGTAGCAAGTAATGCATTTTCTTTACGAATCTTGGCGTAGTTAGATTCCAAAGTAGAAAGGGAGGAGCGAAGATCTTTCTCAGATTCTGCGAAAACAAAGAATAAAGAAAATCATATAGGCGAAAGATTCGCAAGGAAGATGTAGTAAAAAGACTTAACAAAGAAAAAATGGTCGAGGCAGTCAAATTTTATGACTACCTTCCTTTTGCGAGATAAGATATTGAGTTAAAGCCAAGCAACTGTTCTCCAAGTGATCCATGGCATTGTCAAACTTATCACCAACCAAGCCTTTCAGCCGAGATCGTAATTTTTTTCATTAGAAATAAGTAAGGTGTTTTGCTTCGCAAGAGAGGTGTAGGATTCTTCTAACTTGGAATATTGATCCTTGAGTTGACTTGCTTTTATGCTTAAAGATATTCTACCTTGAATAAGTTTATCTCTCTCCGCAGAAGATGATTCTGTTACTTCTTTGAGTTTCTTTCTTAATGAGCAGAGAGATCGTTCTTGATCATTACATACTTTTTGGCAAACGTTAAGTTCTTGCGAAGAGATCGCCACCTTATTCAAAAGAACTCGTTTCTCCTGAGATAGGGTTTGATTCTCATCTGATAAAGTTTCCAACTCCAGATTAGCTTTAGTCAAAAAGTAAGAGAGGCGAGACAATTCATTACTTAATAAATTTTGCTTTTGGACTAATTGAGCATTCTCCTTGGTAAGGTTATCTATTTGATCAACAAAATACGTATGAAGATTATCTAATTGGTTATATTGATCCATCCAAGCATCTCTATCCATTCGGGCTTCCTCGGCGACGGATTCAAATTGATATATCTCCATTTTTCGTTTCTGGTTTAGAGCTTAAAAGGGGAGTAGAGATTTCAAAAAAAAAAATGTTTGGGTAGTGTGCTTTCATTTACGTTCCAAAAGATTTTTTCAAAACAAATTTTTTCCATCAAAAAACTTCCCAAAGTTCAATCAAAAATTTCATTACTCAAATTCATAATTTGAAAAGTTTTAATCTAAACTCAATTAATTAACCTAATCAGATTTTTAGAGTTAATTAAACAAGGATATATTAGCCATTTAGAAAATATATGGTTAAGGGGTGACCTCTTTTACTTCAAAATGATCCTATTTTGTTTAATTGGGTATACCCAATCTCGCCAGGCTTTTTAAGGAGTTAATATTTCTTCTACAAGAAAACAGCTATTCATAACCTTTAGATAGGATTGGGCAAGGGATGGAATTTCATCTAAAATAAAACATTGCTGGTATAATGTGATTGGATGGATTCATTTTGTTGTTATATTTTTAGACAAATTTGATTTTCTCACCACCTAATTTTCCGTCCAACATCGAGAATATACGACCTTCGTAAACTTTAATAATGAAGCTTATATTAGTTGTTTAAGCATTGATTATCATCTTTAGTCAAAAGATCATAGCTTTCGCATTCATCCCTATAAATTTCTTGTTGTTTTCATGGTAGTAAATGAGATTGATCCATAAATATCTAAAGAGAGAACCTTTTTTTTTTTTGGTCCCAAGAGCATAGCTCAGTGGTATCCCATCAACTCCAGTAAGGAGGAAGTCAGGGGTTCAATCCCCGCCGCCGTAAAGGTTTGTAGTAGATTAGTTCTATAGTGGGTTGAGCGGTGTTAGGTCTGGCAGTGGGGCCAGTCCAACTGGCTGTGTTCGGAAGTCAGGGGTTTAATCCCCGCCGCCGTAAAGGTTTGTAGTACAGTAAAAACTCCACATATTAATAGAATAGGGACTTCACAAAATTATTAATATATGGAGTTTATTAATATAGGGAGGTATACCAAGAAAAAATTGCTTGACAAGAAGCTTTAAACATGCTTGACAAGTTTGAAATATTTTAGGTTCAACAAGAAGGTGCACATGGTAACGAGGTCTTAAGCATATGTAAATCAAAAGATGCGATAACAATCTAAAAAATTACATCCTTTTCTCAAACAACTATAAATACATATTTTTCTTTATCTTAAATTTTGGTGTATCAAAATCTATAATTTTCCAATTATGTCTATTATATTAATTGTAGGATCAGAATATCGCAACACCAACGCCCTTGCGAAATCCATAAACGACACATTGCGAAGACATCGCAGATGAGTGATATAAATGACGCAACGGATGAAGACAGCCTGAACACGAGAAAGATGTGAAGACCTAGCGAGATTTAGGAGTGTTGCGAGATTTTATATTTGTACACTTGCGAGAATGTCGCAAGTCAGATCCGAAAATAAAGGACAGCTTAGTCACATCCACTATGTAATGTCCTATATAAAGAGCCGAATAGGCTTATGAAAAAGAGGGAGATCTTTTTCGAGTGAGGAGCAAGTTATTAGGAGAGAGAAAGTTTAGAGCGTTGTAAAATCCTTTGCTTATTTTCCTTTCCATCTTGTAATATTAGAGAGTTTTAATCAAGAAAGAATATAATTGTTCATCTTCAAATGGCTTGATTGTGTGAATTCTTGTGAGGGGTGTAGTGTGGGATTTCCTGCTACTACATTAATATATAGAGGTAAATTCCTTATGGCGGGACTAGAAAAATCTATTAATATTAAAATGTGGAGTTTATCACTATTTATAACTGGCCCAAGTTGGGACCATGATTTTTTATTAATATATAGAGTTTATTAATATATGGTGTATCAATATATGGAGTTTTTACTGTAGATTAGTTCTATAGTGGGTTGAGCGGTGTTGGGTCTGGCAATGGGGCCACTTAACCGGGCTGGGTTCTAGGGATCCTGTCCGGCTTTCATCAAAAATAAAATAAAAATACAAAGGAAGTTATGTTTGTCTGTTTACGGATGGTCGTAAATGAAATATTAGGTCTCGAGCATTTCCTGTTAAGTGGGTCCTTATTACAGAAAGGCCGACAAGGAAAACGCTATCCTTCTTAGCCTCTATTTGTCCTCGAATAAGGATGGCCCATTGAATCAATAACCTAAACACCCAATCACATCTCTCACACCACGTCGAGAGTTGCGCTAACCTCCTCTCCCATTGGCCGGTCAATAAAACCCTCGCTTCTGATTGGCCCAAATTAAAGTTAGCCCCCTTACATTTCTTGGCCATTAATTACTAATACAATTGATTCGATCTAACGCTCATGATCAGCTGAAAATCTTATTAATTACCATAAAACAAATTGAGCGGAAAATCTTTGGAAAAATCTTATTATTTCCGTAATTTGTTTTTTTATGCCAAATCTTAATCTAAAAAAAATTTCTTGGCCATTAATTACTAATACAATTGATTCGATCTAACGCTCATGATCGGCTGAAAATCTTATTAATTACCATAAAAAAAATTGAGCGGAAATCTTTGGAAAAATCTTATTATTTCTGTAATTTGTTTTTTATGCCAAATCTTAATCTAAAAAAAATTACAAAAAAGACGGAAATAACTAACAAAATAAAAGCGGAAATACAGTTTCCATAATAAAATCAAAGTCGTTAGATTTTTAATTCTAAAATCAGATTCTTATTTTACATTTTTAAGCCGAGATTTATAAATAAAAAAATTAAATACGGACGTATTTTTTTTATATTATTCTCGAATTTTTTACTTCCTTAATTATAGTTTTTCTTAATAAACACTAAATATTCTTTATACAGTTTATACTTGAATCTAATCTAATAACTACTAAAAATAAAATAAAAATTAGATCGCAATAGTTAAGACTAAGAATAGTTTGGTATATTTTTCTAAAACAAATTTAGGAGTTTTTATACAACATAATATACCAAATACATCGAAAGAAATTCAATAAAGGGAAATTTCCTTACTTTATGTGGTTAACTAAATGCCATAATAATGGCTAAAAAAATTTCATCTCTTTCTTCTTTTCTTTCTGGATTTTTTTTGCAGCATGCTTTTGTACGGTTTCACGTTTTGCTTTCTTTCTTATGTAGGGTATCACGTTCTTATATTGTTAACAATCAATCGATTTTTTTTTTAGTTTCGTTTTAATCATTTTTGTTATCGGTTCATTGATATATAGGTTTTTTATTCAGTTGACAGGGCAGGGGAACATCCTTATAGCTATGAAAATCAAACTAACAAAGAAGGTCTTATCTTTCCAACAACACCACCACAAGAATTTCCTAATTGCAGTTGTATGAAAAAAAGATTCAGAAAGTATGTATTTCTAATCTCTAAAGCTAATATGTTTTTAGTTTTCGTTATTATAATCCTTTCTTTTTAATTATGTAAGTTAGAGGTATAAAGTTCTTAAAGTGGTTACACAAACACCGAGACGCCGCAAATTTTGTTCTGAGATTATGTTAACCTGATTTTTTCAAACCATAAACATCTATATTTTCGTTGGTGTTTTAATTTTGAAATCACTTTTTGTTTTAATTTTGATTTTGTAGGTTTAGATTTACGACCTCTTTAAAAGGTAGCATCAACGATTTAATTGTGAAGACAGATTTTGGCGTGTTTCTAAATGTTTTGTTGTATTCAGGGACTCTTGAACTTGGAGGTGAACTTGGAATATATGCTCTCGCCAAACTAAGAGGTTCGTTCTCAAATAGTTTCATGTTTCATAAGGTGGGTACTGGGTAGTTTTATTATTTCTAGATGTTGATTCTGTTCCGTGATAGGGTTTTGATTTTGTAGTAAAGAAGGATAAACCTTTGCAGCGCCGTAGTCTGTCGTTGTCATATCTTGAGTAAACAAATTTTTTAGCACTCAAAGAAACCTGTATCATATTCGATAATGTTTTCTCTCTTTTTTTCTTTATTTTCTTTATTTTTTAACTTTTAATCTTTTAAATATTGTTTTGGTTATTTCTTTTAGATTGCAGTTTAACGAAATGTGGATGATGGATAGTCTTTTTGTTTTTGACGGACAACAGAAAACGAAAATTCGATAGCGCAATGGGCTTCGGTTGAGGTATTCTGTTGTGCACTTAGTTTGGCGCCTTTTTTTCTCGGGTTTCGCTTTCTATTTATTGTTTTTATTTTTGTGTAGCATTGTTTTCTAAGTTTTTAAGTTATTGCATGTTTGGCATTCTATCGAACAATGTACACCGATAATGTGCAAGCCAATATTCTATCACCACAACAGGTTAGTTTGTTAAAATCAAACAGTCATTGCAAAATTCTTTGTTGTTTGTTTGGATAGCTTTGCCAGATTGGATATGGTGGAACTTTTTATGGTGAGATGGCGATGCTTTGTCGGGATTGCTCCTGATGCGTTACTGGATCGATAAGAGGTTGGGATTTTCTCCTTTTCATTTACTAATCTAATCTATTTTTTCAAGAATGTAATTTGAGTGGAATTTTTGCCAATAATGTATTTTGAGTGGGATTTAGAGCTCCGTAAGAACATAACAATGTAAAGTCTAACCTGTGGATGCCACCTCTACTAAAATAATGAATTTGATTAATGTTGTTGTGTATAGTTCACTTTGCAAGAATTCATATTTGTGCCCAAAAAGAACAAAGCCTTTGCTTATTTGTGATTTACTGTGTTAACTTTGAGGTTAATTTCGTCTCTTGAAGGGTTTACAATGGGGTTTTATTTTCATGACTATGGGAGAGGTTAAAGTGGCTAACAAATGCAGTTCAATGGCATATCATGTATTCCATTTGAAACAGTACTTCTTTCTTAACAAAGTTAACAGCTGAAAGGAAGCTCAAGGTAGATATGGGTAATGAATCTCTAATTTTGCTTAACAAGGAGCTTCATCATTTTATAGATTAATTTATATACAGATTTCAATTTTACATTTCATAATTCATAATTCGGCCTTCTTATATGTACATTAAGATTACTTACAGAAAATTGCATGGCCAAGGATGAGAACTCCTAATTTGGTAAGAAAGATGCCCAACAGAGTGGTCATTTAGCATTGGTTAGCTCGATCTTTAGAACTCTAAATTTTGTCTTGGATATCTCATTTACATAATTAAGCTTATATTTTGGGAGATGTGAGGAACTTTCGGTCATTAAACTTTAGGAGGTAGAACATAGTATGATGGGTACAAGATTACAAAGTGCGAGAAATTTTTTTTGGTATTTTACCAAAGTAGATAATGAATGCACATGTGACTTGAGAGTATCAGACCGCTTTTAGGAAGCTTTTGTGTATCAGGAAAACTTAGTCCTATTTGGTTTTTATTTGCTGTCTCATGTTGTTTTCAGATGGAAGCTTTAGAGGTGGTCATATTCTACTACTAACCTGGGGAAGAATGAGAACAATGTCGATAAGGAGATGAAAAATGATCTACGAGCAACTGAGAAATCCGCTACAGACGCTAGCATCATGTACAAACAATAGAGGTATACAAATAATTCGATTCCTCACTCTGGATACCTTTATCTTCGTTACTTTTATTTTTATGCGTAACATATTTAATGAAATTATTCTAGATTCTTCAATTATAAGAACCTAGATACTGTTTTTTCTTGGTTTGTACTATGTGTCTCTTCAAATAAAAAGTTACAGATGAGCCTGGAAAATAAGAAGGATGGTGGTGTTGGTCTTAAGTTGCTTTGCATTCTCAGTTGAATGTTTCCCCATTGTTGGCCAACTAAATTCTATAGAGGTACTCGAGTTTGATACCATGGAAGAACTACCATAAACATTGTATGTGTTTTTTTTTTTGTTGGAAAAGAATAAATATTGGATGAGTTGAAGTTTTTGTTTTGGATGTTTCTTTTGACCATGCTACCTCACTTGGGTAGGTGGATATTAAATTTCCGAAGCACACGTAACTAGCTGGCATTAAATTTGGGTGACCCTTAAGGAAAAATTTGCACAAACCTCCCAGTTCAAGTTGCATGAGAATGTTTTGATTAATAATAATGGAGTTGAAAGCATAAAGAGTATTTAACGAATAAAGGAAGTTAGTAAGAAGGTAATAACTTTACATCATAAATTTTGGTTCAAACACTTTTTAAGGATCTGCTTGCACAGTACTCATATATTTGTTGAACTATTGGTTATTGTTTGATAGTGCACACCCCTGATTATTGGTCTCTGATATTACCTAAGACTGTCTCATTACAGTAGCGGGTGTATACATCGACAAAACCGGGGATTTTTTTTTGGACTTCTATACTATTTAAAATCCCATGGATACACTTTTAGTCCAATATAGTCTTATAGGATATCGTCATAACCATTTTCTTAAAAAAAATTTATAGATGTTTATCCTCACTTGCAAATTAAAAATCCAAGTTGTGAATTTACATATCTGGGCCTTGCGTAGACTTCTTGGTCATAGAAGCCGTTGCTTATCTTATGATGCTTATGCAGTTACAAGTGAAAAATTCATGAACTGCGTTGGTACAAACATGTAGATGTGTCAAAATCCTGCGTCTGAATGTAAAAATTACATGCTTAAATTTAGTCCAAGTTGTGAATTTCCTTTTACTAATACTTAAATTTGTATACTGACAGTCCCTTTCCTTGCGCTATATTCAGAAGACATTTAAAGATACATAATTTATTTATTTTTACAAATTTTATTTTAACCCCAATTATGTTCTTCTAAACACCCAGGAACGTTGTAGTAATGCTCAAAATGTTGAAGCTGTTGAAGCACTGCTAACCTATGTTGTAAAAGGCGAGCGCCTTTGGGTCGTGAGCTCCTTCGGGGCTTGAGCGCCAAAGGCCCACTAAGTGTGGGACCAGTGCCTGGGAAAAAAAGGCGCCCAGGCGCTAAACCCCAAACAATTATTTTTTTCCTTTCTGAGCGCCTTAGGAGCGCTTAATCCCTAGGCCTGGCGCCTCGCCTCCCCCAACGCCTTTTACAACATAGCTCCTAACAACGCATGCATAAAAAGTTCTTTAAAAACAGATGTGAGTATGTTATATGTAGCTCAAATGCCTTGATTCTCCTATCATTTTTTCTTGAGCAGGAAGCCCGGAAAATTTCATTAACTAAGACCTAACATTTACAAAAATATGTAGTGAAATAGTGCAAAAGATAAGGTTTATTATCTGGTGGGAGATAGTTTTATTGCATTATTGAATGGATTAGGTGCAAACAACTTTCATTTCCACTTTGCTCATATTTACCACCTTTAGGCGTTGGTTCCATTTGTATCAACCAAAAATCCAAGGTTGCGCCTTGCACAATATTGCTTATAAGGTTTGTCACTATGTCTATTATGTTATCCTGGACAAGACGTTGAGCATCGCGAGGGCAATGGAAAATAATTTGATTGCAATGGCTGGCCAGGTTGGAAGTTGAGAGAGATGATGGCTAATGTTGAAAAGTGAGCAGCAGCTTCCGTTGTATCAAGATGAAAAATACCTAACTAAAAACCTCCCTCAAACTCAATGAGGAGACAATTCATTTATGATTGTTCTTATCTTATGGGTTCGTGTTTGTTTTCAGAGTCCTTAAGTATTAGTATTCCCCATATAGGTCTCTTCGTACTTTGATTATGGGCATTCAATCTGTTTCTAATTAAGAATTTTTGCATTAATAAGTGCCCCTTAGTTGTATTTTATGGGAACATGATTCTGTTTACTTTTTAATTTATTTTTTTATGTGATACTGTTTTGCAGAATGAAGTGCAGATATTAGAAGGTTAAGAAAAAGGAGAGGAGAGAGGAACCAATTGCTACCAGGAAAAGAGGTCCAAAGAGGAAAGTTGTAAACCCAGATATATACAACACTGTAATTCTCTGATTGAGATTTTAATGTCTTATATTATGGGCAGTGGTGTTTGAATCACACAATATAGTTTCAGTGGTTTGGCATTGTTAATAATATATTAATTCTCATTGCATGAGGTCCCGAACTTTGCATCTCAATTTTTTTTCCACTGAGTTGTTGGAATCCAAGCCTTTAAAGGGACCGAGAGTTGACATAGTCAGTGAAACTCTGGAAATGATGTTGATAGGCCTGTAGTGTCCACCAATATGTGCAGTTTGCAACTCTTGGTTGGAAGAAAAAGCTTATTTCTCTCTTGGGATTATTTACTACCACTAATTTGAAGAAGAAATCAGGCTTCCAGTTGATTTTTGTGTTGTGGAATGAATTTAAGACACAAATAAGTGTACAGTTGTGTTGCCAACCAGGTGCTAAAGGGTTGATTTTTATATAATTATTATGTTTTTTTCGCTTCGTAGTGTTAATGTTGAATACCTTGCATTTCCTCCATCAGAGGGAAGAGTTGCGCGTCCATTTCCCTGTCTGTCTGGTGATTTTGTGATTGTCTTTATATATGTTTCAGAGGAGGTGATTTAAATTTTTCCAATCACTAATAATTCCAGATTCACCTTTACGGTACAAATAAATTTTTTGTTTTTTACATTTTTCCAGGTAAGTGGGATACTTGCTTAGTTGAGCTTTGCCAAGTTGGATAATATTATCGGACCAACAATTTTATTAAGAAAATGAGACATATTTCATTGACAAAGACTCAACAGCCCGATCTCAGTAACATTTTAGTAGTACATGTGCTGAGACCCTTTAGATTTCACTTGCATAAATCCTTAGAACCCTTACTCATACAACTTCTCACATAATTTATATATGCTCCGAATGGCTTCTGGAATGTTGGGTTACCGAAGTGGAGCTGCAAATGTTCCTGTCTTGAATGACGTTTTGTTGTCTGATCCATAGGTAAAGATGGCCTTTATTTTACTTAATCTTGAGAAAAAAATCATACATTAAGTTTGATTGGTTCTTTTGAGCTTCATATTTATTTGAAAGATAAGACTTGCTGAACTTTTATGCACGCGGGGAGAAATTAGCATTTGTCGTTTTTCTTTTTTATAAGTCTCATTTCGAAATAATGTTAAAGTTTCATCCCACTTTTCCATAGAGTTGGCAGTTCTTTTGCTCTTTCATTTTTCTTTAATGAGCAATAAAAATGTACTTTCTCAGTTTGTTCAAATTGGTGGATACAGGTCTTGAAACATTTAACGAAACTCTTAAAGAATGAATGTTTTTTCTAGAAAATTGTGGTAATTAGGTAATACCCTCTTATTTCATCTATATATGGATGGTTTTCCTTTGTAATGATGGGAATATGCTTACTTTTTCCTGATGATTGACTAGATTAGTGAATGTATGATTGTAACAGTTTCTCCAATTGATACGGTCTTGAGTGCTGCAAAAATAATTCTTGAAATAAAAAGTAAAACCATTGTAATCTTGACAGTGAATGACATACTGTGGAGAATATTTGCGTATTTTCTGGCAAGTATTTGAGAAACTCATACATTATTAGTTATATTGTTTTTAAATGGATAAACTTAGTATTTGATGATACTTGATAATTAACATGTAATAATATAATGCATAAAAAGTTTTAGCAGGACACTATATGAAAATAACTTACTATATGGGTTGATGGTGTTACTATGGGTAGTTCATCTTAAGGAAGTTCTTGATGTTACCTTTCATTGGTTCATTTTGTTATCAAAATGACCACCGTCGAGAATATTGTTCGTTAGACCTCTAGGCCGAACACCGTAAGCATGTAGTACATTTTGTAGCTTAGGTATTGTACCATGTTCTGTTACTTTTCTGCTAAAGTTTTATACATCGTCATTGCCGTTAAGAAAATACGGTATGTAATTGTAGTTTTGTAACATTGATATACTCGAGGAAAGCTTATTAATCCTCCTAGAATGGCTGCCTTCAAAAGAGTAAACATTAAAATATGTCACCAAGTTAAATTTTATTTTGTATTCTATATTCTATTGACCATTTTGTTGACCAATCCATCAGTAATCGGTGGTTGCAGCTAATATTATGGTTAGATCAAGACCATCTATAGGAAGTCTTTCTCTTTTAGTCTAGCAAAAATCTAGGTCTGGAACTAAAAGAGAGTAAAGGTTGAAAAAGCTACGAGTTTTGTTTAAATATTGATTGAGTTTGATATCTTCATCGTGAAATACTAAAAGGATAGTAGTAACTCAGGATCAAATCTTATTATCAAGTAGTAGGATTGACTTTGCATTCCAATAACATCTTAAGAATTCACGATGTATTGTGGTAATTGTTGTAGGAAATCTTATGAATGATGTAATGTTGCAAGGATTGCCTTTATATATAAGCACTTCAGAAGTAACACTTTTGAGTATATTACACAAGCCATTATTTATTTTTGTGGTTTAATTATGGTTAAATGTTAAATGAAAAAAATAATATTATATATGACATTTTAGCTAAAAAATATGAATAATGGGTTATGGTTTCTACTTATTTTTCAGTTATTATCAGCGACGTCAAGCTACACATTATTCTCTAGAAATAAACTAAAACATCGAGAAGTCCAAATCTAAAAGCAGTGAGATAAACTATATATTATGACTTTCGCGTGACTGAGATTTAAGAGTCATGTTTTATGGTAAAATTGATGAAAAAGTAAATTATTTTGTTCTTTTGTTGTGTGAAAAGATTTACAGGTCGCGGGTGTTTAGATAAAAGTTATGATAGATTTAATTTTACAACCGTTGTTTTGCTTCTATATATTGGATATTGCAAAAATATATTGACATCCAAATGAATCCAACTTTATAAATGAAAAAATTAATAATGTTATAATGCATTTGGGCGACATGTGCGGGGGAAGCCCCGCCACACCATCCATTCCCACCAGATCGTTGCATAAAACGGATTACATACTAAATGTTAAAAATACTTTTTAAGAATAATTATTTTTTACAGATGTTGTTGGGATGCGAAGGGGTCTTTCAAAGAGTCAGATGAAATGTAAAAAAAAAACAAAAAAAAAAAACGATACTGATGTACCCGCACCTGATGTCCTAATACAAAGCCGTAATGAAATTCCCATAAAGGTAACTACATGGGAAAATCTGACCACCCAACTAAGTGATTATATGTTGGAAGATGATGGGGTTAGTCAATAGTAATAATAACTTCAACAACGGTTGAGCATTTTCAAGGTACGTATAACATTTGTATAAGATTGAGTTGAGCATCATATTTTAGCATAGATTGAAAGCCAAGCACGACAGGACAACATTTTTTAAGTTATGTCCAAACCTCGATGTATGTATATTTCCACCCTCTTATACATAGGAAATGACATCATTTTGAGGGTAGAATTTACATAAATCTCGATGCATCGGATTTGGAAATTTATAAGTAAATATATGTTATGAGGCATACTATTTGAATTAATCAACTTATGTGTAATAAATTGTTTATTATTTTAACACGGACACCGTGGCAACATGAAATATATGCCGGTGGAAGAACTAAGTACTTCAGGAATTTCAAACCAAGCAAATGAAAAATTGATGTTTGAAAATCGTATAACACTCAACGAAGCACTGAAAATGTTACATGACGAGGAAAAGTTTTGGTGAGATCTAAAAAGTAATTCAATTTAAATTATATTTCGCTACCAAAGATATCTTATGAATGAATCAAATGCAATGCAAGGCGCAACTTTTACCGTAAGAGCAACAATAATCGGATTTCAGGCAGGATCTCCGTGGTACTCTATGGCATGTCCAGGGTGTAGAGAAAAACATGTGTACATGGAAGGAAAATCATAGTGCAATACATGTGTAGTCATGGTAAATGCACCAATTCCACGGTAATAAGTAGAAATATTAAACGACAAAAGTTCATATATATCTTATTACGTCTAAATAAAATAAAAAATGCAAAACTAACTCATGCTATGTGACAGTTACATTCTCCAACTAATAATATATGACGGCAACAACAGTGGTGTAATCACAAGGCTAAAATGGTTGCATACAACATTAGAGTAACAAAAATGACGTGATTGTCAACGGTGGGTGTAAAGGTAACTAAAATGTTCAAAATAAGAAAAATTTGCAGTCAAGGTAACTTTTGAGTAATGATTTTCTTTTGCAGAAAAACATGGCAGACTGCGTTGAAGAAATATTAGATGCAATAGGGAAAACAATGGTCCTTAGACTCATTCTTGATGAAAGTAGCTTCCTTTATCACAGTCTAACCGCACATGACATATTTCATTATGATGATGCTTTAGAGAAGCATATCTGTTGAATAGAAAAGAAAAGGTAACTACATGCTAGCATTATTTCAGACATGCCAATACAAATCATGTAAAAATTCAGTGAAACCGATTTGGACACAAATTATATAAGTATATGTTTTGCAGGATATAAATACAATTGGAGACCAATCGTTATGTCCATACAGATCACCAGATAAAGGTCTCCATGAAAGAAAGGAAAAAAGAACTGGCGATATATTTATTCCTGACAAAGATAAACTCCAAACACCTCCTAAGAAGGACCTGGAAAAAAAAATTACAGTGACATGTCAACATTGATAAGGATGGACAAACATAATAGTAAAGTGGACGCTATTATGGATAGGGATCCTAACATGCCATCATTGGCCGAGATAGATGGAGATGGCAACGAAGTGCTTACTTATTAGTAACATGATTATTTATTTTAAGACACACCGCTTTTGAAACATATTATTATTCTACTAAAGTATATAATTTAAATTTCTTTAAACCAAAAACCAACCGTGAAAATTTTAAACTAAATGGGATTCAAGTCTTATAATTAACAATTTTATAATAATGTACTTTCTTTGGGACCATTTACCATTTTAGATAAGGTATGTTTAGCTTTTTCTACATTCATGTGCGCTTAATTCAGTTATAGCTCGAGGAAACTAACAGTCGATCCTGTATATCTTCTACCCTTTCCAAAAATGACCCAAAACAAAAAATCTATTGTTTCTACAGATAACAGTTTTGCTTAACATAGTACCTTAAAAGGTCGTGACAGCACCTGGAATAGAGACTCTTCCCAATTTTTGAAGATTCTTCAATGACTTCCCGACATTCACACCACACCTCAGCAGGAAAATGCCCCTATGTAGTTCTCTCTTCCTGTAATAAAAAAAAATAGCTATGTAACTGAGCAGCACAACTTAATGCCATTATGCAAGTGACGGATAGATAATTAAGAAAAAAGAAACCAAATTAAAGAAAATTAACTTCCACTTGATACTTAGATAAAATCAACTGCCAGAATTAAAAAACATTCAGAAACAATTCTTTAAATTGTTTACAGAGACACATTAAGATAGATATTGTTAATATAATTTGCATTCGGATTATTTCGGAAAGCATTCCTCCACATAGTATACATATAGAAATAATTGACACTTCAAGCTTGAAATGTCTGTATATTTGCATCTTCTTCCACAAATTTGATAAATCCAAATTTCAATTTCCTATGTTGCAATTAGAAAAAATTAAACATCACCCGGAAACCATAATACGTGTTACTACATCCTTAAATTGCATGTATTAGATGAAATCCCCAATTCCAATAAACCCTAAAATAAATTTTGCACAAAACCAAAAATTCATATTACAATTAAACGAAAACAAGTAGTGAGCACGTGCGATGCACGTCCGCAACATTACTTTTCTTAATTTTTCCTTCAATTTCTGAAAGAGTAGTACTTTCATTTTATTTTTCAATTTGGTTTATTATTAGGTAAAAATGAAACAAATTGAAATATCACTTTTAATGAAACGGAGGCAATCTTTCGTATCCGAAACTAATATCTATAACGAATTTTATAGTATATCAATAAAGTGTTTGGGCATCATAGACGCAACATGTAAAAAGTATATAGGCTTTTTACCTTTAAATTATAGATATTTTTTTGGAGAACTACAAATATATTAAAGAGTAAAATTTGATATAGTTGTTTATACTCATTGCGTAGGTAATTCAAAGAGCTCTCCAAATATATAAAATTCACAAAAGTCCAACGTACCATTTGGAAGATATAAGTTTTAAAATATTTATCATCATTTTTATAAAAATGACATTTCTGTAAATAAACGATTTCACATGTTATTATTTTTAAGTCCCTTTCCGTTAGGCATTTCAGTCCGTATTGAGATTTATTAACTAAATGGTCCCTATTCCGTTAAGCGTTTTCCGTCAGGTGAACCAAAAATAGATAAGGATTTTTGATTTAGCTTGCTTGCATTAAAGAGGGGGAGATTAAACAAACAACTACGAAATATAGTAAAACATGGAGGTATGTTTGATGCACTGACCGGTATAGACAATTTTTAATCCCGATAAGCTTCTTTGTCGGTTGTAATAATCGTGATGTACTAAACGGTGTTGACCCGATTTGTCTCTCCTCTCGATTTCTCTTGATTTTTTGTTCGGAAACAATTTCTCTCGACTTAATTTTCTTATGTACTTTCCAAAATGACAAGGTTTTGTTATCACTTTCTCTCAACGATAAATGATGAATAAAAAGTCATTTTTGATGTCACTGGATGATGCAACACGTGTTGTGGACAAGTACATTCACAATATAAAGGACCCAGTAAGAAAAATTTGATATGGGTTTGACCGGTCAACATATCATTGACTACTTAATAGTTTTTTGAACAACTGGGATAAATTTCTTAACTTTTAACGTTCCTTAACTCAATCAGTGTGCAACATGTTTTTAATTCTTTTTTAGGTTGTTGATCCTTCTGGTGGATATCAAATCCGAAAACTCAACTTTCCCGACCACGGAAAAACCAATTTATCTTAAAAAATGAAAAACTGTAATTAAAATCATGAAACATAAACTTCAGTAAATGCAACATCCTAGAAACCCCTATTCCTACTAACATAAAAATCAACCCTCATCCAAAATTAAATGCATTAATCAACTTTTTAAATATCAACATAAATAAATAAATAAGTGTATAATTTTGTTCAATTGTAAATAAATATAAACATATATAAAATTTAAATTAATTATGGAGTCAACTTCTTTTTAATTTTTTTGATATCTACCCATAAAACCACATTAACATGAATTTCTAATACCAAATTTAAACCATCGAACAATAAGACACCTAATGGGTATCAAAGTTTCTCATCCCCTTAAAAATAAAACTAATCACAAATTATTCAAAAAAATATTAATGCATTTGTCTATGGGTGATTCGCCCCGCCACACTAAATTGGCCGATCCCACCGGTCCCGGTGCGTAGCACGGGTTAGATACTAGTAATTAGCTTATTATGCAAAGATAAATCATATCCCGTATGATTTCGTGCGCTCAAACGGTTTTTAAGACGTTGGATATTCAATTAAGCGTTTGGATTTGCTTTTTTAATGGTCATTCGCATTTAGTTTACGACCCACCACTGGTCCCATAGGGTTTGAAGCTTTCAGATCCAGGTTTTAGACGTGGGAATACCTGATTTAATATCTTAGAAGCCGCTTGAGCGGCAAGTAATTCCGCAAAGTCGTGTGGAATAACACTGCTCACAAAGAAAATTATAAGGTTATTGCATGAAATTACCAAAATTTAAGAGCTACCAAAGACAAATGCTATCCCGCACTACTTTGCGGGATTATTTCTCGCTCAAGCGACTTCTAAAACGTTGGATCATCAAATAAACGGTTGGATTCGCTCTCCCACTGGTTATTCGCATTCATTCCAGGACCCACCACGGGCCCCAAAAGGTTCAAGACTTCCAAATTTGATTTTTAGATGTGGGATATACCTAATCTAACGTCTTAGAAGCCACTTGAGCGAGAAACCATTCCGCAAAGTCGTGCGGAATAGTACTAAAACAAAACAATTAGTAATCTGTGTGACATTTGATACCTCCTCTATAAGGCCGGCTCGTATGCGCCTAGTATCAGGCAAAGTTTGCCACTCTTTTTTTTTTGTTAAGTCAAGACTTTTATTAAAAGCAAACATATTTACGAGAAAATTTTTGATGGGGGCAATTTTGGATGGGGTATGGGGGACCAATAGAGAACTGCCATTGTAGTTCTCAATTACCTGATTTTAACTAATTAATTTTTTTAGCAATGATTTTTAGGAATTTAGTACCCATTAATCATAATTCTCTCGGTGAATTTTTGCCGTATAAAACTTACAGGCAATCAATAAGTACATTAATCGTAAAGCACACATGTCTTCGTGTGCATTCCATGTCATTATGCAGTTTATGAATTATGGAACTTAAATTTTAAACTTCAATCCTAATACAATTCTTCTTTTATCTATAAAAAACCTCTGAAAGAAACTGAATCTAAAGAGGAAATCTAGATGAAGAAATTGATGGTACTGTTTTTTCTTCCACCACTTCCAGAAGATGGTCTAAACCTGTTCATTCCCGAATTTCCAAGATTTATCATACTGATAATCGTAAGTAATTGTGTTTAACTGCATTGAAACCCTAGGAATTTATGTTTTGATCTTTAAGAAAGATCCAAAATCATGAACAAAAAATTCTAATCATTTAATTTTATGTTATATATATCTTTCCTTAAATCAAACAAGATCCAAAATTGTAAAGAAAAATTATTAAAAAAAATCCGAACCGAACCCAAAATTTTAGTCGCAGGTTTCATTTAAATCCTACTAAAAATTTGACATTTTTGAAATTTTTTTGCCTGTTCTATATGCTATATATTACTCCATGAAGACGAAGAAAGTTCTTCTTCCTTTGCTTCTTTTTTAAAAAAAAAGATCGACCTACTATATTTCCCTAAACACCCTGCTCTAAAAATTAGGAGATTAATTAGCTATAAAATTAAATGACAAATGACAGTTTTCTGTTGGTCCCCCATACCCCCATCAAAAAAATTCTCCAATTTACGAAGTTTACGCGATAAAAAAAAGGGTGAACACCCCACCCCCACCTCCACCCCACCCAAACTTGCAGCCTACTTATTTAAAGGAAAAACAAGAAATATCCTGCCATTTAAAACATTGAATGAAGACCGACCTATCAAAATAGCCAAGCTGTCTACAAAGGAATTGACTTCTATGAAATTGTGTTCATATTTACTATCTTCAAAACTATCACAGGCCAAGAGCCAACGTTACTTTACAATCCAAGGTAAGCTACCAATGACAAAATCTTGTACCACATTCCCTCGGTCTATATGTACCGAGACACTGTCAAATCCCCAAAAGATACCCTATTTAAGCCCATGGATGACCATATAAATCTCCATCATAGAGTTGGTTTGGATGTCAAGACCAAAAAGATACCCCACACAGTACTAATTGCACTCAGTACTGTGTTGTTTCTATCTCTATCCATGACTCCAACACCTACATCTCCGGGATTATTCCTAGTTGAGCCATCGTAATAAAGAAGAAGAATACCGTTAGTTGGTGGACTCCAAATACACTCCCCTGGGTTAGAGAACTTTCTCCTATGGAATTCATTATGAAATACTTCATTGTATGTAGATCATACATTGTTCCATGCATGTGATCACATATATGTAGCAAACTGTCATGTATCGGGTGATAAATATGAATCTGAAACTGTACCAAATGTGGGCTGACATTTTCAAAACAATTTTTGTTTATGAACTTCCATACTCAGAACTTATTTTCATATTAGCAACAAACCATAAATTTTTTATCATCCTTATAAGAATTCCCTAAGCTTCGATCTGGGATAATTTGAACTCTTCTAGCAAAACTACAGCTCCAAGTTATATTATTGAAAGTCTCTCATCTTCTTTACGAAGATAACATATATTAAACCAATCACGATGAAATCTGCAAGCAATAAAATCTTGAGCTACACAGCAATCTTGAACCATAATCTTCCAGTATTGTGCAGACAAAGAAGGATGCACAACAGTTCTCCAAATAAGTTTAGCTTCAGCTTGAAACTCGAAACTGTTTCTCATCAATACTTTGTAAGATTTAACCGAGAACATGCCTTTCTGGTCCGCCATCCACACATTATAATCATAATTACCAACAATACGAGGGAGAGAAGTAATATCAACATCATCCAGGAATAAGATCACTAAAATCTTCAGAAATTACCCATTTCATGTTCATAATTAAATCACATACTCTCGACTGAAACAAGTTGCTATCAACATTCACAAATCCTATAAGCATAGCTATCGGTGCACCAACACACCAATTATGAAAAAAATATAGACGTTGTTCTCCCATCCCTTATAATACGCCTCGTTTATATTTCAACCGAAGGTAAACCCATCTAATGCCCGAAAAAACAGAAGAAGTGGTTTTGTAATCAATAATGTGGTAATTCCTTTTCAAAATTTGGCACACAAATATCTCGCCTAAACCTTATCTGACTGCCTTATTTTCCACCATAATTTGATTAACATTGCTTTGTTAACGACCCTGAGCCTTATAATGCCAAGATCCTCTTTCCTCCTCAGAATGCAGATTTTATCATACACAACCACAAAGCGCTTACGAATCAAAGCATCATCAGACCAAATGAAGTTTCGAATGGCTCATTTACATTTCTAAATAACATTTAGTGGCCACATATAAACAGTCATACTATGGATTTCAAAGCTAGCAATCACCAAATTACCAAGAACCAATCTTTCCTGAAAAGATAATATTTTAGCCACTTTTGCACCCACTATCGGTATGAAAAAGTGGAAAACATATCTGTCTAAGTGTTATATCTACCACTTAGTTAGTGCGACATAGAGTCTACTGATGATAGAGACTCCATCGCTCGATGGTCATCATATCTCTCGATGGTCAGTACAACGCCAGCAATATAGAGACTATTACTCAACGCTATGATCATCGCTCAGTGGTTCCCCATCCAACGGTAATCCACCCCAAATTCAAATATATTTTGACTCACACCAACATTTATAAATCTCTTTAAGAAAACAATTCATTGTACTTCATAATTTCTTAATTTTCTGTAATATGGCTTTTCAATCTCAAAAGTACCAAAGTTCGGGGTTCAAAATTCACTGTCACTGAAGATGAATGTATTTGTCCGAATTATATTTATTTTACCAAAGATTGTATCGATGGTGCACAATAACAAGGTAACACCATGTGGGAAAACATAATTTAGAAATATCAAGAACAAACCATGAACATCAATTATCGTGATCTAATCGGGTTGTCAAGTATCTTCGTCACAATCAATAAGGAAGTCGTCGTATATGTTGTTGAGATAATGAAAGCCAAGAGAAGCCAAAAGAATGGTGATGTTGATGTGGAAATAAAGTGTCTTGCATATTGGCAACACCAACATGGTAAAATATTGGCATTCGAAAGTTGTTACTGTATTTTAAAAGTATTGCTGAAATATAATGCAGTGTTGTTAGCATCTAATCAGCAAGTACCTGATAAATCACCATGCAATTCTTTTCCTTCAACACCAAATTCTTCACCATTTTCACCAGGTCCATCAAATCCCTTTTCTTCACCAGATACCACAACAAATCTGAATTCCAACTTAATTATCAATGATAGTACTACTACAATCCAAGACTGGCGAGAAAATGAAATCAAGAAGGAGAAATCTCTGAAGGTTTTGATGAGCACGAAAGTGCGACGCATTTTCACCCATAAATACATTAGCTGGGCCTCATTTTATCACTAATAAACTTGTTTGTAGGTGTTTTTGTGAAATAAGCTCTTATGGAGAAAGTTTGCTCAAAAAAAGTGGTATTTGATCCTAGAAAAGTACTAAAGGCACCCCGATCTTGGATAAGGGCACACCCAGAAATGTGATAAAGGCACCCGGAGGAGTTGCTAAAGGCACCTAGGAGTTTTCACTATTTACAGCCCAAAAATTACTCTTTGTACCCCATAATTACTATTCGCACCCCAGGAATTGCTATTTATACCCCAAATTGCTAAAGGGACACCATAACGGGATAGGGGGCGGTCATCTTCTTTATTTGAATTTTGAATTTTGGCGGGAAAATGGTCTGCAGAATTAGGGTTGAAGATTTGGAGGTGTTTGAATGAGACTAAAGCTACTGAAATCGATTGGGTTTGTTCACAGTACCTAAACAGTGCAGTATGGGTCATAGTTTCGATCAAAATTGGCTAGATAATCGGGAATTCAAGAAAACGGAATTCATTTTTGGCGGGAAACGTCTTTGCGAGTGAAGAGATTTTGGGTTCGAGTTTTGGTTCTCTTCCGAGGAGACTCAAAGGCTGAAACTTATGGAAACCATCTGTTAGAGCAAAACAGGGATATTATGAGTGATTTTGTCGACTGAATTTGGCTAGAACTCGAGTTAGAAGGAAACAGATGTGTGAACTTTTCACGGGTATTTTAGGCAAGATTCTGCTGGAGCTTTGGCCGGATTCAATGGGTTCTTTGGATTGGATATACCCTGTTTCGACAGGGAAGAAAAATAGGGAATCACTCCAGATTCGAGAAAATAGGTGGCCACGTCAAGTTTGGATAAAACAGGGAAGAAAAATATTTCTCGTATTCTGTTGAGATTAATTTAGGATTTGCATGAGGAAAAAGTGTGTTCGACAGATTCTGTAATGTCTACGGAACGTGTTTGGATGAAATTGGGCCGCTGGAAACGCGTGAAGGAAATATTGAAGGAAATAATCACGTAAACATGGTAGAAAATGATCCCGAGTAAAGAAAATATTTCCGAGTTATTACAAAGGATTTTGGGGGTCTGTTGAGTATAAATTAGGTGCTTGGGATGAAGAAAGGGGATATCGAGAGTTGGGAGAGACTACAGAGCTTAAGAGGAGAAGTTGCTGAAACTTCTCTGCTGCTGCAGAGAAGTAGAAGACGAAGAACACAGACAACGCTACAGTCCTGCATGCGTTTATGAACAGTCGCATGTTCACATCTTAGCGGCCGTTTTTCTACGACAGTTTCCTAATATAGTTTACGTAACACTGCTTTCTGATTGTAACGGCGAGTTTGTAACGCCGTTTAAGCGTTGCGAATTCCCGATTGATGTTATTTTTCTCCTTTTCTTCATTGTAAACACCATTTGAGCTAATAAAAAAATATTTTGAGAGTGTCTACATCATGAGTAGCTAAACCCCTACGCTGGGTCGACGGAGGAAGCCGAATTTCATACGTGGGTAATTTTAATTAATTCTTCATATGACTTTTGCATTAATTAAAATAGAATTATGATTTGAAAAAATTAGTTATCATTTTATTAGATGGGTCATGCTTGCTTAGATGTTTGATGTCCCATGCTTACGATTTATAACTAATGTTTGGAGAATATACATTGGCAAAAATAAGAGTCCTTGTTGTTTTGTTTATTGAGCGATAATTGCTGAAGAGTAAATATTTGAACCTATTAATATGAATGCGGTGGAATCCTAGACCCAGTGACTCTCGCTTTTGTTTATTATTTTCGTTGAACCTTTAAATTTAATCTCAACAACATCCGAGTGAACGACAACCCTTTACTACTACAACGACAAATTAAAAAATCTTATTAATTTTGGCGCCGCCGACGCATTTGTTTTTAGATTAATTTTTAGGTTTATTTTGTACAGTATTTTCTTTTTCCTTTTTATGCGTTTCTTTTTGTATTTCTTTTCAGGGAATTTTTGAGGATGATGACTTCTTCTGAGGAGACGTCACCTACGATGACGCTGGCGGAATATAAGCGTAGAAAGTCAAATTATCGAAACCTCATCTCGAGATGACGCTTCTGCCGAATATATGCGTAGGCAATGGTATGGAGTTTCGCTCCACATGAGGTAAGTGAAGAATCACATGAAACTATATATGAGAAGTATTACAAACACACACCGCCTAGTTTGGAACAAAGATTGAGAGTTCTTGAATGTCAAAGATTATTTGCTGATGATGATGAATCTGGTAGTGACTCTCTGTTCCAAACAGAACATATAAATGACCCTTTGGATGATTGTGTGGATGATTCACCTAGTTCCATAGATGAATCTACCTCACAAGATCATTCACCCGACTTAGAGGTTGTTTCTAGACCCTTGGACTTCCAAAAGTTGCCTAATTTAGGGTTAGAATTGTGTGCTTCTAAAGTGTTGTTGGATTACTTTGCATCTAAGTACCCAGAGGACTTGCCTATTCCTGATATCATGCATGAATCAATTGATATTTCCCCAGTCTCAATAGAATCCCCATATTTTGTTCTTTACGCACTTCCATGTGCAAAAAAACTTGGTTTAGGGGTAAATTTTTTAGACGGTTTTGATGTCCCCATTTTTTATAAAATAATTGTGAAGTCATCGTTTGTAAATATTGTATTTTGGGTCGATCACCAAATTTTCAATTTTGTTAATTTTGGAGATCCGTTTTTGTACATTCCGGTAGAGGTATAATTAGTTATTTATTTATGTTTGTTTATTTTTGGTTATTTTATTTTTGAATTTCCCATCTTAATCTTTATGTTGGATGACTCAATTACATTGAGGACAATGTAATGTTTAAGTGTGGGGAAGTGGTTATTAACTTTTTTTTTTCTTTTTCAGGATTTTTCTTGCATATTGTGACAAGCTGTGTAGCGGGTCTAAAAAAAAAAAAAAAAAATATTATAGTTGTTAAGCTTATGGCCAGCTGTGTAGCGGGTCTATTTTTATGTATTTCCTTATTATGACCAGCTGTGTAGCGGGTCTAAATATATATATATATATATATATATATATATTATATCGCGCGTCTTATGTATGGCATTTGTTATGACCAAAATGTAGCGGGTCAGTTTCTGTTTTGCTCGAGGACTAGCAAAATGTTAGTGTGGGGGGGATTTGATGAGCACGAAAGTGCGACGCATTTTCACCCATAAATACATTAGCTGGGCCTCATTTTATCACTAATAAACTTGTTTGTAGGTGTTTTTGTGAAATAAGCTCTTATGGAGAAAGTTTGCTCAAAAAAGTGGTATTTGATCCTAGAAAAGTACTAAAGGCACCCCAATCTTAGATAAGGGCACCCCCAGAAATGTGATAAAGGCACCCGGAGGAGTTGATAAAGGCACCTAGGAGTTTTCACTATTTACAGCCCAAAAATTACTCTTTGTACCCCTATAATTACTATTCGCACCCCAGGAATTGCTATTTATACCCCAAATTGCTAAAGGAACACCATAACAGGATAGGGGGCAGTCATCTTCTTCATTTGAATTTTGAATTTTGGCGGGAAAATGGCTGCAGAATCAGGGTTGAAGATTTGGAGGTGTTTGAATGAGACTAAAGCGCTGAAATCAATTGGGTTTGTTCCTGGTACCTAAACAGGTCTGGTATGGGTCATATTTTCGATCAAAATTGGCTAAATAATCGGGAATTCAAGAAAACAGAATTCATACTTTTGGCGGGAAACGTCTTTGCAGCTGAAGAGATTTTTGGGTTCGAGTTTTGGTTCTCTTCCGAGGAGACTCAAAGGCTGAAACTTATGGAAACCATCTGTTAGAGCAAAACAGGGATATTAGGAGTGATTTTGTCAACTGAATTTGGCTAGAACTCGAGTTAGAAGGAAACAGAGGTGTGAACTTTTCACGGATATTTCAGGCAAGATTCTGCTGGAGCTTTGGCCGGATTCAATGGGTTCTTTGGATTGGATATACCCTGTTTCGACTAAACAGGGTTGGTAATCACTCCAGATTCGAGAAAATATGTGGCCACGTCAAGTTTGGATAAAACAGGGAAGAAAAATATTTCCCGTATTCTGTTGAGATTAATTTGGGATTTGCATGAGGAAAAAGTGTGTTCGACAGATTCTGTAACGTCTACGGAACGTGTTTGGATGAAATTGGGCCGCTGGAAACGCGTGAAGGAAATATTGAAGGAAATAATCACGTAAACATGGTAGAAAATAATCCCGAGTAAAGAAAATATTTCCGAGTTATTACAAAGGATTTTGGGGGTATGTTGAGTATAAATTAGGTGCTTGGGATGAAGAAAGGGGATATCGAGAGTTGGGAGAGACTACAGAGCTTAAGAGGAGAAGTTCTTGAAACTTCTCTCTGCTGTGATGAAGAGAAGTAGAAGACGAAGAACACGGACAACGCTACAGTCATGTCGTTTATGAACGGTCGCATGTTCACATCTTAGCGACCATTTTTCTCTGACAGTTTCCTAATATAGTTTATGTAACAGCTGCTTTACAGATTGTAATGGCGAGTTTGTAACGCCGTTTAAGCGTTGCGAATTCCCGATTGATGTTATTTTTCTCCTTTTCTTCATTGTAAACACCATTTGAGCTAATAAAAAATATTTTGAGAGTGTCTACATCATGAGTAGCTAAACCCCTACGCTGGCTCGACGGAGGAAGCTTGAATTTCATACGTGGGTAATTTTAATTAATTCTTCATATGACTTTTGCATTAATTAAAATAGAATTATGATTTGAAAAAATTAGTTATCATTTTATTAGATGGGTCATGCTTGCTTAGATTTTTGATGTCCCATGCTTACGATTTATAACTAATGTTTGGAGAATATACATTGGCAAAAATAAGAGTCCTTGTTGTTTTGTTTATTGAGCGATAATTGCTGAAGAGTAAATATTTGAACCTATTAATATGAATGCGGTGGAATCCTAGACCCAGTGACTCTCGCTTTTGTTTATTATTTTCGTTGAACCTTTAAATTTAATCTCAACAACATCCAAGTGAACGACAACCCTTTTACTACTACAACGACAAATTAAAAAATCTTATTAATTTTGGCGCCCAGAAGCGGATTTGTTTTTAGATTAATTTTTAGGTTTATTTTGTACGAGTATTTTCTTTTTCCTTTTTATGCGTTTCTTTTTGTATTTCTTTTCAGGGAATTTTTGAGGATGATGACTTCTTCTGAGGAGACGTCACCTACGATGACGCTGGCGGAATATAAGCGTAGAAAGTCAAATTATCAGGAAACCTCATCTGAGATGACGCTTGTTGAATATATGCGTAGGAAATGGTATGGAGTTTCTGCTCCACATGAGGTAAGTGAAGAATCACATGAAACTATATATGAGAAGTATTACAAACACACACCGCCTACTTTGGAACAAAGATTGAGAGTTCTTGAATGTCAAAGATTATTTGCTGATGATGATGAATCTGGTAGTGACTCTCTGTTCCAAACAGAACATATAAATGACCCTTTGGATGATTGTGTGGATGATTCACCTAGTTCCATAGATGAATCTACCTCACAAGATCATTCACCCGACTTAGAGGTTGTTTCTAGACCCTTGGACTTCCAAAAGTTGCCTAATTTAGGGTTAGAATTGTGTGCTTCTAAAGTGTTGTTGGATTACTTTGCATCTAAGTACCCAGAGGACTTGCCTATTCCTGATATCATGCATGAATCAATTGATATTTCCCCAGTCTCAATAGAATCCCCATATTTTGTTCTTTACGCACTTCCATGTGCAGTAAAAACTTGGTTTAGGGGTAAATTTTTTCTGACGGTTTCAGTGTCCCCATTTTTTTTATAAAATAATTGTGAAGCTGTCGTTTGTAAATATTGTATTTTGGGTCGATCACCAAATTTTCAGGCTGTTAATTTTTGGAGATCCGTTTTTGTACATTCCAGTAGGTATAATTAGTTATTTATTTATGTTTGTTTATTTTTGGTTATTTTATTTTTGAATTTCCCATCTTAATCTTTATGTTGGATGACTCAATTACATTGAGGACAATGTAATGTTTAAGTGTGGGGGAGTGGTTATTAACTTTTTATTTTTCTTTTTCAGGATTTTTCTTGCATATTGTGACCAGCTGTGTAGCGGGTCTAAAAAAAAAAATAAAAAAAAAAATATTATAGTTGTTAAGCTTATGGCCAGCTGTGTAGCGGGTCTATTTTTATGTATTTCCTTATTATGACCAGCTGTGTAGCGGGTCTAAATATATATATATATATATATATTTGTCGCGTCTTATGTATGCCATTTGTTATGACCAGCTGTGTAGCGGGTCAATTTTCTGTTTTGCTCGAGGACTAGCAAAATGTAAGTGTGGGGGATTTTGATGAGCACGAAAGTGCGACGCATTTTCACCCATAAATACATTAGCTGGGCCTCATTTTATCACTAATAAACTTTTTTATAGGTGTTTTTGTGAAATAAGCTCTTATGGAGAAAGTTTGCTAAAAAAAAGTGGTATTTGATCCTAGAAAAGTACTAAAGGCACCCCAATCTTAGATAAGGGCACCCCCAGAAATGTGATAAAGGCACCCGGAGGAGTTGATAAAGGCACCTAGGAGTTTTCACTATTTACAGCCCAAAAATTACTCTTTGTACCCCCATAATTACTATTCGCACCCCAGGAATTGCTATTTATACCCCAAATTGCTAAAGGGACACCATAACAGGATAGGGGGCAGTCATCTTCTTCATTTGAATTTTGAATTTTGGCGGGAAAATGGCTGCAGAATCAGGGTTGAAGATTTGGAGGTGTTTGAATGAGACTAAAGCGCTGAAATCAATTGGGTTTGTTCCTGGTACCTAAACAGGTCTGGTATGGGTCATATTTTCGATCAAAATTGGCTAAATAATCGGGAATTCAAGAAAACAAATTCATACTTTTTGGCGGGAAACGTCTTTGCAGCTGAAGAGATTTTTGGGTTCGAGTTTTGGTGCTCTTCCGAGGAGACTCAAAGGCTGAAACTTATGGAAACCATCTGTTAGAGCAAAACAGGGATATTATGAGTGATTTTGTCAACTGAATTTGGCTAGAACTCGAGTTAGAAGGAAACAGGGTGTGAACTTTTCACGGATATTTCAGGCAAGATTCCGCTGGAGCTTTGGCCGGATTCAATGGGTTCTTTGGATTGGATATACCCTGTTTCGACTAAACAGGGTTGGTAATCACTCCAGATTCGAGAAAATATGTGGCCACGTCAAGTTTGGATAAAACAGGGAAGAAAAATATTTCCCGTATTCTGTTGAGATTAATTTGGGATTTGCATGAGGAAAAAGTGTGTTCGACAGATTGTGTAACGTCTACGGAACGTGTTTGGATGAAATTGGGCCGCTGGAAACGCGTGAAGGAAATATTGAAGGAAATAATCACGTAAACATGGTAGAAAATGATCCCGAGTAAAGAAAATATTTCCGAGTTATTACAAAGGATTTTGGGGGTCTGTTGAGTATAAATTAGGTGCTTGGGATGAAGAAAGGGGATATCGAGAGTTGGGAGAGACTACAGAGCTTAAGAGGAGAAGTTGCTGAAACTTCTCTGCTGCTGCAGAGAAGTAGAAGACGAAGAACACAGACAACGCTACAGGTCTGTCGTTTATGAACGGTCGCATGTTCACATCTTAGCGACCGTTTTTTTACTTACAGCTTTCTAATATAGTTTCTGTAACAGGCTACTTCTGATTATGTAACGAGTTTGTAACGCCGTTTAAGCGTTGCGAATTCCGATTGGTGTTATTTTTCTCCTTTTCTTCATTGTAAACACCATTTGAGCTAATAAAAAATATTTTGAGAGTGTCTACATCATGAGTAGCTAAACCCCTACGCTGGGTCGACGGAGGAAGCCGAATTTCATACGTGGGTAATTTTAATTAATTCTTCATATGACTTTTGCATTAATTAAAATAGAATTATGATTTGAAAAAATTAGTTATCATTTTATTAGATGGGTCATGCTTGCTTAGATGTTTGATGTCCCATGCTTACGATTTATAACTAATGTTTGGAGAATCTACAATGGCAAAAATAAGAGTCCTTGTTGTTTTGTTTATTGAGCGATAATTGCTGAAGAGTAAATATTTGAACCTATTAATATGAATGCGTTGGAATCCTAGACCCAATGACTCTCGCTTTTGTTTATTATTTTCGTTGAACCTTTAAATTTAATCTCAACAACATCCGAGTGAACGACAACCCTTTTACTACTACAACGACAAATTAAAAAATCTTATTAGGTTTTAACATTGAGTTTATCGAACATCAAAAGGCTGTCTAGAAGCAAAGAGCAGTTGACCAGAAATTTTAAAATAGGGAGATGAAAAAAAGTTGGCTTTCTCAAGACAAATTTTTCCATGACTATGAAAAGCATAAGATTATTAATGTGGACACTTCGATAATGAACAACCAACAAAAACATGTGTGGAAACTGGCTTTTGATTAACTTCAAACAGAGATGGAATAACAACCAGTATTTGCCAACCCATCTGGTGATAATGATGAAGGTGATGGATTCGATGATGAATTCGATGTAATAGAACCTCTTAGTTAGATAATTGATGTATTAAGTCGAATTTTAAAATGTTGCTTCATTCGACTAAAAACTTTATTTGAAATGATAACTTTCTCTTAATTTTACCTTTTTTTTTTTCTGAATCACACGAATTATTATTAATAAGAAAAATATTTTTTACATCAAAAATTTGAAAAGAAAAAGAACAGAACAAACTGAAACAAAATTACAACCAAGCCCAACTAAAGGCCCAAACACCTCCCAATTCAGCTAAATCTGTAGTACTTGACATGAGGCATTTCCACTCTAACCATAGAAGTAGGTCTGCCTATGTATAACTTTCTTTCTCCTGGAGCAAGTGATGCACCCTTTTTAGCAACTCCATCTGCTGAAAAATTCACTTCTCTGTAGCAGTGCACATATCTGATTTGAGATAATTGTTTCTCTGCATTTTTCTATCTCCCTCTTATGAACCATGGTACTTTTCTTTGAACAAAGTTATTAACCACTGTTTTAGAGTCAGATACAATCATGGCTTTCTGTATACCCCATTCAATTGCCAATTCCAGAGCACATAAAATAGCATAATTTTCTGCAATGTAATTAGATGCAATACCAATACCTCCAGTTAGAGTGCCAAGTACCTGACTGTGGTGATCTCTTACTACAACTCCAAAGCCTGCAGCTCCAGGATTGCCTAATGAAGAGCCATCACAACAGAACATAGTGAAATCAGAATCCGGAGGCAGCCAATAACATTCCTTGATGCTTTGAAACCTGGTTCTCCTGATGCCTAACTGAAATGCTGCAATGATATTCAAATCATAATTTTGATCCCATTTATTTCCAGAAATTCTTATTGGCTAATCCCTGGTTCTCTTAATTTTACCTAATTCTACTTAATAAGTTTTACTTAATTATAACACCACATTAACATCATTATATCGTATTAAAGTCTCATACCAGTAATGAGAAACTCCTTGAGGATGTGAAAATGGGCTTCATATTTGAAATTTTTTCTTTTTCGTCTTCGTCATTCCTCTCGATATCGCACAACAATTTCATCATAGGTCTTACCCCAAAGTCTATATCGACTTACAATTCGAGCTAAAGCTATAAATTCTTCAACTTCTTTTCTTATTGCAAAAAACAAACAAAACAATGGTGTACGATCTCGGTTGTGGGGGTTACCTGTGTCATTGCATAAGGTTTCATGAACTTTACCCCAATAATTCTGACTGACTAAAGCATGTGGCGTCGTTCTTCACCCCTCTTTGGATAGTATATTGCATAGTTTCTGCAAAGAGATAAATCTTCGTCTAGCATAAAGTTAGGATTAGACATACTGATGGAGATTATGGAGTAAAATTAGAATATTTTTGTAGAAGGTTGGCCTAGAAAGGTGTGATCCATTTGAATTTGGGATGAGCGGGTATATATAGGGGATTTATTGAAAGTCGTTGGGGAAAACTAGTCATTGGCGAGATTGTTTGTCACTCAATCAACTGAAAACTTCTGAATGACAATTGAATATTTTTATAAATATTAATACTCCCACCATCCTAGTTTAGTTGCCATATTTTTGTTTTGCACAAATATTAAAAATTACATAAATAGTATATTTGTTTCCACAAATACTCTACACTAGTATTTATTTTTCTAGGTTTTAAATTCATAATTTTTTGTTCCTAGCTTATTATAGGTGTAGTAGAGAGAAAAAATAATTTATAGGTAAAATATTTAGAGAGAATATTTAAAGAGTTGTGTTAAGAAAGTTGAACCTACCCACTTCTATAAGTTATGAACTGATTCCAAGTTAGGGATAAGTAAAGAAAAAAGGTGAAAAAATATGAACTATGGCAAGTAAATCGGGAAAAAAATATTACCATGATATAGCAGGTTAAATTATGGCAGAGCGAGTATTGAATAACAAACTACAAACAAATTAAGAAAGAAATGAAAACCGACAAGTGACAAATAAAATATTTTTATAAAAAATAATATTGAATAATGAGCTACAAACAAATTAACAGTTAAATGTTAAAAAAAAAATAACTAATAATTAATTAATTAAATTACAAAGAGTTGGCTGGAAGCCTGGTCACAAGTTGGTCTCTAACCCCCTTTTGAATGATAAGCCATATTCCCATGAAATAAATAATTGTCAATTTTTACATTGAAATCATGGTTCGCAATATCATTCTTCAATATCTTCAGAAGAGCCACCATATCACTGAGTTCACCCAGTGTAGAGAAGGCTGGGACCCCAACAATGTAGCCATGAGAGTTGCATTTGTCTAGATATTTGTTACGCTTGCGCGAAACAACACAAGAAATAGCATGGCCGGGCTTGAAAGCGTGGACACCAACACTAGTGAATGGAGAGACACCAATGACATCAAGACAAATGTCTTTACCACAATCCCAGTTGTAAACAAGTATTTCAACAGGTTTCAAATCAGATCTAACATAAGAAAAGAAACCCAAAGCAACTTCCTTCCGAGCAAGAACTCCAGCTCTGAAGCAAGCATCTACTAAGGTGTTCCGAACGAGGTCATGACGAAATTTAATCCATACATCGCTTGCAAAGTTCGATACATGATCACCGAACATATCTATCTCTCTAATACAACAAGGGCATAAACTACCAGCTTCAAAGTGTGGAATACCCAAACGATAATAGAGGACCGAGCTAAATTGACGTGGTCTGATACTTTTATTAAGCCCATTAATAGAACATGCTAATAGAAAGTCTTCCGCACGTTTATACATGAAATATTTGGTTGATATTTCTTTTTTCACCGTTTCGAAGTATGAGGCTGCCAAGGTACTCATAAAATGGGAGGCAACATCGTCGAGGATAAAAGAAGAAGGAATGAAACCGCATACCTGGATATAATGGTCAAGTGCAAATTGGAAGGAAGAGCTGGTTTCGGCTAAATCAGCTTTACGAAAAATATTGTCTTGTAAACACTTCTTCTGGGCCCTTGATGCAAGAAAACAGTAGTTACTTGCATTAGGCATGCATTATATACCCAAACCCCCATCTCTAAGTGGTAAGGTGGACAAGCGTTACTGTAAACTACCGAAACCAGGCCCATCACCAGTGATGAGTTGCTGCAGATGCTGAAACAAGTGATCATCAAATATTTTCTGAACTTGTTAAATAGCTAATGGGTTGGTAATATGCATAGGAAAGTATAAGCGGGAAGCACAAACACAACTGCGAAGAATAAGCAGTTCACTCTGCGGATCAAAGAGCTTGTGAATTGTAGACATTAGGTGGGTAGTTTTGTGTATGCGATCTAAAACCAACTGGATACAGAATTGGTTATCCAAACTAACAAGACCACTTAATAGATTGACCTCAATTACAGGTCTCCTAATATCAGCCGGAAACACACCTTCTTCAGCACATCGTGGGTCCTATGTTGGCCAAAAAAACTCAGGTTTAGCTGTATTGAGATATAAACCCCTGCAAGGACCTTCCACCTGTATAACGTTAAGAACTTTAGTGACTTCATTTATATCTCCAATAAGAGTGTCGTCGGCTAAGTACCATGCCATCATATCCATATTGCGGTACTTGTTGATTTTACTGCACTAGAGGGTGAAGTGTTAAAGGCTGAGACCTTGAGCTGATGAGAGGGAGTTATTATTATAGTACAAACGTGCAGGCTTGGCATAGCAGAACTCTATCCACCTAGATAAACAAGGATAGTGTTGTCTAGCTTCACGAATAAATACAGATTGGTTCACCAAGTTGAAGGCATTAATGAAGTTGACTAAAACCATAGACATATGGTCAAGATAACCCTTGGATTCTAATAATCTGTTCACAGAGTGTAAGATGCTCTCTCCACCGCATGGGATACCAACCCCAAGTTTTAATTCACTAAGGTATTCGCCATTTCTTTACAAATGGCAGCTACAACAAGTTTGGAAACAAGCTGTGTAACACCCCGAATTCCGGACCAGGGTCAAACACATATGGAGATCCAAACTCGAAGCGTTACCGGTCGGAAAGAGACTTATGCATATATTTCTCTTACTTAAATCTATATATCAAACATGATAAAATCTTTATGAAACATGAATTGATGAATTTGAATTTACTAGAAATATTTAACAACATTTTAGTTCAAATTTACATTTCAAACAATTACAAGAAAACAACACAATCACTAAGCTATTCATTCCTAGATTTCGCTGCGCAACTCTAATAAATCTGCAAGGATGTCAATTGGGCTGAGATGACAGCTCAGTGGAATGCATTCCCAATTCTCTAAAGATGCGCAAACATAATCATTTTGTCAAGGAAAAACATATAACAAGAAACACAGTACAACTTCAACGAATCAATGATATATTCAACAATCACAATACCAACAATGTTTTCGATAAATTATCCAATCTAGAATACAGTCTATGAGTTCAAAATATTAATATTATTATCAACAAATCATACATTTAAGTTTCAACACATCATTTACATATTAACACATTCACCAACAAACCATGAGTTCACGGTACGAAAACCTTTGTTCGTATACCCACCTATCGTTTCTCGGCATGGACAACCTCCATCGATGGTCAAGAATAAAAGTTCCTACGGGGAACATACCCATCTTCTCTCGGGTATCATTACCCGATTCATTTTCGTTATCCGGCACGTACAACCTCCATTCATCAATTCATGTTTCATAAAGCTTTTATCATGTTTGATATAAATATTTAAGTAAGAGAAATATATGCATAAGTCTCTTTCCGGACCGTAACGCTTCGAGTTTGGATCTCCATATGGGTTTGACCCTGGTCCAACTCGGGGTGTTACAAGCCGCCTCCAAATTGTTCTAACAACAATTGGTTGGATACCACCTCAAGGTTTTAGCAAGGGCATGATAGGTGCACTTGCCACAAACTCTCCCAAAGCCGATGTACATAACCCTGACAACCACAGAATGATAACACCAGTGATAGAAGACATGAGCTCCTCTGCAATAGCAGCTGCAGGTCTGTTGATTGAATATAAAATATGTTATGCACGTAAACCATTACGGCCATAAAATATGCCTTTAGGAAAGCTTTTCAGGCCATCAAGGGTTGAAGCATTACTGACTGTTAATGGGTGGGTCTCTATAGCCTCAATAGGAATGGATAAGGGTGACGCATATGGATATTTTTGGCACAACTCATTTAAAGTTTCAGGCGTCGTGGGTGCTAGCCCATCAGAACTGAGTATACTAATGGCAGCAATATAGTGACCAAAACCTATTTTCATGCGACAAGCACTCAAATTGGTTGTATCTCTTTTGTTCTTCTTCTTGTAGGCCATGATATTAGATTATGCCTGAGTAGAGTGTTCAAGCAGGTTTTGGACCATAATATATCAGTCATTAGATTCCTCCCACAATCTCATAGCCTTGTTAATAGTAGGAATTTGCAATTTTTTTATGTTCCCAGATTTTTCTTTCATCGAGCATTTAGGGGTGTATCTATTAAGAGCATGATAAGTGCACAATTCATATGATTTTAGTGTTTCCATACTTGTTTTAGCTATAATACTTGCATATATTCTTGTTACTACTCTTGTTTTCTCTTATTTGTCTATATTAGGTGAATCATCCAAAAAGAGCTACAATGTTCTAAAAAGAGCTAAGAAGAGAAGTATTTCAAGTATCCAAGTGCCTAAGTGGAAGAGAAGTGGAAGAAGTGTGAAAACGGAAAAGATGCTCAAAATCAAGAGACGGGCCAAAGACCAAGCTTAACTCATTCAAATTAAGGATTTATCATCAACATCTTGGAGAGAATTCAATTACGAAAAGAATGAGATCATTTCGAGTTCGGACGAAGAAGTTGTGGGCAAAACAAGCTTTTAATCGAATACCGAAGACAGGAAAAGTTTACACACCGGTTTGTGAACCATGATTTCGTGAATAAAGAGTTTGCAAACCAGTTTTCAAACCAAAAAGTTCATGGACACTTTTCTACAAAAAGATTTTGCAAATCTGCTACGCAAACCATCAAGGTTAAAATTCACGAAATATCTTTTAGGGATTTTCTTTCGTAGTTTAGGGTCGGGTTCCTTAACCGACTAAGATACTTGGAGGCCAAGCATTATAAGCCTATATAAATAGGTATTAGGCCTTTAAAAATAAAATATGATAGAATCTCATATCACAAGCTAGGGTTTACATCTACTTCTAAACTTATGGTTTACCCCTTTAGGGGGAAACCACCATTATTCATCTTCTTTGTAATATGAGTAGCTAAATCCTTTGTTGATTAAGGATGAATTCAATGTTATAAGCGTGAATATTTATTAGTAATACAAATCTATTTTAAGTTTTAATCATCATCGTATGTTTTCAGTATATCTAGGGTTTACGATTGATTCTTAGATTGGTATGGGTGCGCAACTAGATTAGTCTATTGATCATTTTATTACTAAAAGATAGTTGGGTGATCCGTAATTGTCGATCATCTCCTACAAAAGTAAACAACCTGAGACCTTGCATATGGATTCTGTAAAACATTCTTGTGTGGAAATAATACCAGTAAGTGTGTTAGAGCACTGCTCGGTCGAACTCGCATGCGTTGCTATCTCAAGCATGTTTGTCAATATTAGTGATCAAAACTATAAGTCTTGATTTCTAGTCTACTATTATCTAAGTCTCGGACTAGGATATAAAGTGTAGTTGTGCTCAAGACTCCATGGCGATCATCATACAAAGACGAAGAACTACTCAAGGAACTTGTGGAACTTTATCGACTAAAAGGTATGTGAAGACTTGAACTTATCTATCACTCAAAAGTCTATCTACTCTATCTCCTATCTTGAGACAAAAGTCGTTTTGCTATATAGACTATGATTATACACATTTGCTATTTCGAGTTTGAGTTTATCTCGCTTATCTATTTCTCGAAATATGTGTTGGTAAGCTTTCGCTTTGGCCAAGTTCATCTTTACTAGTGACGAAAGTCATATTAAGTTTCAATCACTTGAAAATGGCTTTGACGAAAAGTGGTTTGTAAATAACAACTATATAATGTCCTCTAAGAATGTTTCAATTATTGAAATGAGAGTTTAGATTACATAACCATGAAAGGATATAAACATTGTGTGGTAACACATATGTATGTAAGTCCTTATTCCTTGAACCAAAGTATGCGTACTTTGCTGCTCAGGAAAACCGGAACTAGAGTCCGCGTACTGTCGGAAGTTCTCATCCCGAGAAATTCTGCTGGAGTTTGTAAACTAAAAACAAACTTATTCCGAGTACTTAAGTCCGTGTACCAGTTCGCGTACTTAAGTTGTTTATTTTCTAAAAACGATTATTTGTGAACTTAAACTTATATAAACTAAGGAATGTATAATTGCAAACCGTGGCTATAAAGTTCATGAATCGATTCGAGTGAATCAAATCATTTTTGTTTCAATTGTGTCTATTATAAAGATATAAGCAATTGAACAACTCTCTAAATAGTTCATTTGAGTCATTTGAACTAGTTATGGTAAAGAAGAATATGGTTGATATGAAAGTGCTCATATGGCTAACCATTTGGTTAACTACTGTTGAACCAACTAAATTTACATGTTTGGGTACAGTTACACAAACCTAAAAACGTGCATTTCATTTGTGTGTAACAAGCTAAGTTTCGATCTAACGGTTGAAAGATATTAGCTTGAATCTAATCAGGTTTTCATCTAACGGTGAATATTGAATGCTTTGTTACTAATCTAACATTGATTGCAAACCCTGATTTGAAAGACTATATAAGGGAGAACTCTAGCAACTGGGAAACCTAATCCCCACACCTCCTGTGTGATACTAGTTGTATAAGCTAGAGTCGATTCTCCTTTAACCTTAGGTTTCTATCGAGACGACTTGAAGACTTCATTGGGATTGTGAAGCCAGACCGATACTACTTTCTCATAGTTGTGTGATCTGATCTTGCTGTTTCTATCGTACTAAGTACAATAGATTGATTTCTCCGATAGGCAAGATATAAAAGAAGTCTCAAACATCTTCGTCTCATCGTTTGTGATTCCGTAATATCTTCTTCCACTAGTCGATTAAGATTATTGTGAGGTGATTGATAATACTAGGATGTTCTTCGGGAATATAAGTCCGGGTTATCAATTGGTTCTTGTTCACCTTGATTTATCAAAAGACAGAACAAAACTCGTAGGTATTTATGTGGGAGACATATTTATCTATTACCGTAGACTTTTCTGTATGATACAGATTTGTTTATTAAAGTCTTCGACTTTGGGTCGTAGAAACTTTTAGTTGTGGGTGAGATCAACTAAGGGAATCAAGTGCGTAGTATCCTGTTTGGGATCGAGAGACGTAAGGAGCGCAACGTACCTTGGATCAATGTGAGATTGATTGGGGTTCAACTACAGTCCAGACCGAAGTTAGTTTGTAGTAGGCTAGTGTCTGTAGCGTCTTAACACAGTGTGTGTTCAATCTGGACTAGGTCCCGAGGTTTTTCTGTATTTGTGGTTTCCTTGTTAACAAAACTTCACGTTATTGTGTTATTTTTTTTTTACGCATTATATTTTGTTATATAATCGAAATATCACAGGCTGTGCGTTTGAATCGATCAATTGGGAAATCCAACCTTTGGTTGTTGATTGAAATTGATTGATCCTTGAACATTGGTCTTTGGTACCGTTCAAGTGATTTCTCTTGTATTCAATTAGACTCGCAGATTTCTATGTGCTTGAGTAAGTATTGAATCGAGAAAGTGAGATATAGCTCTTTGATATACTTTTATTAAGATTGAGTCTGACTGTCTAGTTGATTCTCTTAAAAGTATATTGGAGTTAGTCCATACAGATTTCTAATCGAAATATTGGGTGTGGTTGTTGTACCCCCGTTTTTTCAAAGTGAAACGAGCGTACCGAGTTTAACTGCTGGGATCAATCCTAAATTCACAAAACCTAAAGCGTTCGATCGAGTTACACCTTGTAAGCGCACCTCAAGGCGGCTCAGTTAGATATAATTCGGTGACTAAGCGTACCTATTATCCGGTGATACAATGAGTTTTTGGGATAACTAAGCGTACATGTTATCCTACGGTTGGTGATGAATGGTTCTAACGGAAGATAGATAAGTATTACGATCCTTTTAACGCTCGTAACAATGAAGGATTCCTTGATCATCTCTTTTCTTTCTTATTGTCTTTTGATTTATCTTACAATCAAATCCCCCTTTCTTATTTATTTTATTTTGCTGATACAAATAGCCTATCAATCACACAGCTCTATGTGGGAACGATCTCTTACTATCCGCTATATTACTAGTTAATTAGTGGGAAATATCTTTATTAATTTGTTGTGCCTACGACAGCCATTAAATTTTGGCGCCGCTGCCGGGAAGCAGTTGCTAATTGATTTGTTATTTGTTTAGTTTGTTTTTATTTTTGTTTTTATATTTTTGTTTTATTTTCTCTTTTTCTCTTGTGAGTCTTCATGTTTCCTTACGAAAATAACATGTACGGAGCACAAGATTACACATACAACAGTGGTAATCAATATGGTTTTCAATCTCATTCATACGACAACTACCAACCATCCTATGGGTATAATCAAAACCAATCTTTTAGCTATGATCAATATCCCACGGAACCTTATGGATACTCTCATACATGTCAACAACATTATGACGGGTATGTAAATGAACAATCACGAGGATGGAAGGATAGTTATGCTTCTGATTAATTTTTTTCTAGTAATGTACATATGACAGAAAGTTTGGAACTAAAAAGTTATGATAATGAATCAAGACCTACTCCTCTTTATCGTGTTTTTTTCTTCACTCTTTCCAAAAGAGGAGATTGTGCGTAACGGTGGAAAGCGTGTTAACACCAGAAAACTATATGCGCGATACAACAAACTGGATGAAGCCGGTGCATCACAAGAGACTCTTAATGAAACTAACAAGGCCATAGACATGGAATTCGAACGTCGTTGGGATGTTAACGATTTTGAGGTTGACAATAATTCTGATGAAGATGAACAACCTCTCGAAAGTCTTTGAAACAACGATACGATTATTCCAACTCCGGATCATAATAAAGATCCTTCGCCTATTCAAAAGGAGGAGATTTGGTGTGACATATTTATTGTTATAAATGGTGTAACGTACTCAAACGAAGAAATTAGGATGTGCACCCATGAACTAGACTTTTTGTGGGAAGATTTTGATTCCGATGATGAGGTTGTTGAAGAGATAGAGATTGAGAATGAAACCAAATTGATTGATTTTGTGGAAGACCCAATTGAGATAGATAATAATAGTTCAATAGAGGACCAAAATACTCATGAGGTAAATAATTCACTGGAGTTAATTAAGAAAAATGAGGATCCGATACAAGGTTTGGCCAGTCCTTTGCATAATTCTATATCTATTTATCCTTTCCATCCCATTGAAGTAACTTCTCAAAGAGTTGTTAACCCAACTTTTAAAAAAAATACCTCACTTAGGATTGGAGTTGTGTGCTTCCGAAGTTTTAACATATGATTTTTCTTCTAAGTATCCACCACTTGATGTGTTTGATTCGGGTATTATGCAGGTTCACCAAGATGAGGAACTCCCAGGTGCACCACTTGTAACGCAGTAACCGGGCCTTAAAACTTCACTTTACGTGTGGCAAATACACGTCCATTTGCCTTTGCATACATGTTTCACAAACATGATGCATTAAACGAAGATTTCATACCATGCCAACTCACCCATGTTATGCGAAGAGGGCAAGGACATAAAGTCTCATGCGGATGTATATTGCATGCATCACTGGCTTCCTAGTCCTGTACAAACATAAGGCATTTCTTAGACTTGCACATAGGCCATTGCGAGCCTATTTCCAGCTTTCTTACTTCACTTCGGAGTTGCTCAAAGTATACACTGATCTTGCTCGTGGCAAGGGTGCATAATGCAGCGAATAATACTAAAAAGAAAGGAAAAAGACAATTTGTTTAGACCTCAAATTTTTCGTACCCAAAAAGTTTTTAGAAAACAAAAAATTTCTTAAAATAGTATAAACGACTTTTGAAGCCTTGAATGATGGAATTTGGTTAAATTGTTGCGACCATGTGGATTCATGTATCAAGATGTCTTGATTTGTGGGTCGTTTCTCATCAAAATGGACCCATCTTAAGCTAAATTACGACATTCGGGTCTTTAAGTTCCAAGTAATGTAGCGCGCGTGATATAACTTATACATCTGCATCAATACCCAATTCACAGTCGGTGCATGCCCATACCGAATTACTTGGATATGAAGTATGAATATACATGGAAATGAACTTCAACCTACCTCATCAAGTATAGCAACAACCATCTCTTGCATTGCCGAGCCTAGATGATATGAGTTACCATTATGTCGCAATTACCTCGCAGTTAGATGAGATTAGCGACAAGATGCATCCTCGACCTTTCCTTCATTTTGCATTGTGCTGGTGCATCCTTAGTTTCGTAATGCCGCAATGATGATGCCTACGCATCATGAAGCTCTCTCGAGTAAGCAATGCGACATAATGATGGCATCATATGGGCTTTACCGGCTAAGCATTAAAGCTTAAGGCGCATTCCTCCTTAATGCACCTTCAAACAACTACCCCTCCCTATATATGTCGTATTGACACTTCTAAAAATAGAAAGTTGGGGTGCACTTTGGCATGCTTGCTTCACTATTCGTGGCCATTTTACATGCATTTATGAGCACCATGACGTTGGTATTTCCATCTCAGGCCAACTTGAGTATCGCACAATAATGGTGCAATGATACTCAGCCAGCCTCCAACTGGCGTGAAGCACCACTGTGGTGCTATTTTCACTTAGTCAGATTTTCACTGGCTTATGCACCATGATGGTACAACTTCTGTCCTGGGCCAACACATCCTTAACGCGCAATCAAAGCTTTGATATGAAGCCATCTCATTCAATTGACGCATTTTTTAGCACGCGCCATGCGGGAAGTGCGAGTGTTACAGTTAGTGATGAAAACTAAATGCATCAGAATTGTTTACTCTCTTCTTAGTATTTTACTTTGAAAACATGTTACTTCATATAGAAAATATGTATGTCTATTTTCCAAACATTTTAGTTTTTTCTGCAGGCTTCTTAGTTTGGTTTATAGGTGAAAACACTAAATATTTCTTTTGAAGGAACTGAACAGGTTGTAATGACAAACAAAGGTTGCGTTTTATTGAATATGATAACTGTTTCTTTTATATTTAAAATCATTGTATAAAACTCACATTTCTAATTTTTTACACATATTACATTGACCTATAGCGTTATGTGTTTCCTTAGCTACTACTACTTGACGCATTTCTGACAGGCTCACAAAGACTTAAGGGATTTGTCACCTAGACTTCATTCTCTTTTAGATGTATATAAACTCATAGTGTTGTTCCATTTAGGAGTTGAGCATTTTGTTGACTTTCATGTGTAGTGATTAACCAAAAGAGTATTTTTCTAACAATGTAAATAACACATCACATTTACTTTATCTTCAAATTAGTTATATAGGTTTTCTTCTTCTTGCTTAATGTTGGTTTTAGCTCCACTAACCTGATCTATTCACATTTTATTCATAACCTGATTTTTAGCTCCACAACCTCTATCATAGTTTTGTGTTGGCGTCAACAAGTCATTCATAACACTCACATGTTGCACAACTTAGTATCTTCTTTGCACACTTTTGTGGCACAATAGGTTCTGACTTTTGAATATCTCTCTGGGAATAGATATGACCCCCCCTCGTTACAAATTTTATACACATGTAATAACATGCATACTTGTATTCTTATTTGACGACCACCTAAGGTATAACCTATCCTTCTCTCGCCTCTCTCCTCTCTCCTTCTCTCGCCTGAGTCTCATGCCTGAGATTTAACTCTCTCCCGTTTCTTTCTTGTCCCTTCCCCCAACGGTCCTCTAACGGTCCTTTTAGACCGGAATGTGACCGGATGTTCTAACCGGAAAACTCAATGAAGCTCAATTCAGTCATCCTACTATGTCACTGCAACTGCATTCATCACAATCACAACAACCCGAGCTGCAATCTCACACTCACCAAAGGAATTTATGATGTTGAATCAACAAAATCTCACAAATCATACCAATCATGTAAATCACATAACCCTCACAAGTCCCTTGCATCTCACATATCCCTCAAATCCTTCAAATCATACATATGTTTCAATCTAAGAACAAGAAAAGATAGTAGCTCAGGAATTCAAGGAAACAAAACAATCACAAATTCACCACCCCCAAACCTAAACCTTCTAATCTTTCTTTGCATTACATCCGAGAAAGTTCACTTCTCCAAACTCTGAGTTCCCTAATTCAAACTCTCTTTGTTACCACGAGCTTAAGTTGTCGGTTTTTCTTTGGTAACCGGTGGAGATGGAAACCATTTGAGTCTTGGATCCACCTTTTGGTTGCACCTTCAAAGTCCTTTCTTTATGCAGAATTGGTGTGCTGCTAACTCTGATAAACTTCTACCTCTCTATGGCTATGGTAAGGAATATCAATACCCTCTAATTCACTGTACTACTTACATTCTGCTCTATTGTAATATTACAAACCAAACCCATACTACCAGGAGGGAAAATCAATTTGTCTACCTAGCAACAATCATAAATCTAGGACAACTTGTAAACCTAGGAATAAGCAAAAAACTCATGGGGTTAACAGTATACAACCTCATTAAAATCCCCCCTGAGACCTGTCTCTTTCAGATTTGCAATTGCAGACCCAAAATCAAACAACCAGACCTCTCAAACATACATAACAAAGAAAGCCAACCTACCCTTAGTTATATAACAACCAAAATAAACATCACTTCCATTCATACCATCAGTAGCTACATAATCAAGACCACTGATACTGACAATTTCATATCATATCCAAAAAACCACAAAGATGCTATCTGTACTTGTTCCCCAGAACACTCAAAGCTTAGAATCCCAAAAAACAATATTTACAAATTCAATTTCTTAAACTGGAAACGTAAGATTAATCACCCTAGCATAGCAAATCCCACCCATTTATGGAGCAGTCTTGACCTAGACACGGAAAAGTTACCTCTGGGTGTAGGACCTGGAAAAACAACATCAGTTGGCACATCACTGGAAGCAGTCATCTCACCGGGACCAAAGAGGGAGAGATCATAAGCAGCCTCTGCCAATCGATGCATCTCTGGAGCCAACAGAAGACAATTGGGGAAGACTATAGCGCCCTTTGGGATGGCCGATTCGATCATTCTCTCTAATTACATCCTTAACAACGGCGAGAACGGCGCGAGAATAGAATCCTTGATTAGCACCCCCACTCACGACCTGCTCCTCTCCTACAAGAACAACACACTCTTTAACAATAAATTGCCCCTTGTCGGGGGTGAACGACATACACCACCCAACCCTCTTTAGCGACTGCGGTTGAGGCGATTGAGAACTAAATACTTTAGCCTTGGAGTGGTCATGCATTGTTGGTGCTGCTGGCTTGTCATGTATTGTTGGTACTACTGGCTTGACATGCATCCCACTACCAGATTCTACATCCATACCAGAAAGCGTTTCTTCATCACGATTTATTTTCACCACCTGGCAATTCGGAATTTTAGAGAAATTCAAATCAATACCATCTTGGTATCTAGAAATTCTACTAAAACTAGTCGTAAACTTTACTATCAACTCCCAGAAACCAAAATATATCACAAAATACCCAAAAACTCTTACCTGGCTTGCATGCACTTCAAACCGGGGCTTCTTGTAGCAGGGCTCTTTACCGGCACCTCGATTACTAGACATCGCAGGCTGATCAACCTGACTCAAATAATCCATGTATGCTTGATCTCGTTTCGACATTGCTGTAGTCTCAGGAAATTGATAGGTAAAAACAGAAATTGGGAAGGGGAAGTTACAGAGTTGCTAAATAGGAAAACAGAACTACTCTTCTCTTTTAAAGCTCTAGGAATGAGAAGACCAAAATTTAACGCATCACATCCGTCCATCTCCTCCCCCAGAGATCAGGTTGTGGATATCTCGGAGAACTCCATACCTAGTCATCCCAGGCAGAGACCTATAGAACGCAAGCCCAAACTATTGTCAATGCAGGGGCGGCATCAGACACTTGGCAACAAGTTGGAATTTGGTCTTTCAGTTCGGACTACCTGGCTCTTGGATCTGGAACCGCTTACCGACCCGCAGATACCGACCCTAAACCATCACCGAAGGGGTCCCAACAGGTTGGAGCAAGGGGTTTGAAAATACTCATGCCCATGTATCAGGTATGGCAAAATATTTGGTTCAAACCAGGTAAGATGCATAATCCTCTCCTCCTTTGTTCTTAATACACTGCAATCCAAAAATATAAGAATCTTAAAGTACATCTCTTATATCATCTCCTTCAGTAAGTCCATTAGGTTGACCTATCATAGGATGAACACCCCACATCTCACACACAAAATCAATCACCCAAACATAAAACAAACCAAATGGTATATTAGCCTGACACAAAGCATAGGTCACTATCCCGTTTTAGAGTACACCTCCACTACACCCACGACCTGTAAGGATAAAAATTTGACCAAAGCTCAAGACTATCAGAAACTAGATATCAAGGTTGTTCAATTTACTCTTTACATTGTCATTTATTACTTGTATCACGGAATTGGTATTGGTGTAGCACATTTCTACAGGTTATGCTCCCTCGGTTGCTAGTAGTTCAAAGCAACATCAACCTCAACAACAATGGATGGGTTCCTCTTAGCGGATCAACCCTGGATATATTCCTGGTCACTATCTTATAACACAGACTATACTAGGTCCATCTTTCCTCATTATAACCAACTGCAACAAAAAAACAAATTGTACTGTCTGCAAAATGTCAAAATTCAATTCAAAATTCAAATTAAAGCTAATCCAAACAGCTTTCAACCACAACCAAAACCCAAAGCCACACTCTATATCAGCTTCTTTTACAAACAACCCCATAAAAAATCCAGTCTATACAATCTCATGGCCTCTTCCTCAGGAACTAAAACCCCTGAAAGTATTGAAAACCTTGTTAAACAAATGAACACATCTTTAAACATACCAGAAGACTTATTCCCAAAAGTGTTTGTCAATAAGGCTAACATCCTACCAAAGAAGAAGATAGATTGGCAATGGGTCTACATTGGGAGATTGTGCAGCAAAATATCATATGAAACAAGAGAAATATCAAGATTCATCAACAACAACTGGGAATTACAAAGAAATGCTGAAATTTCTTTATGGAAAAAGAAGAAGAAATTACTATCAAATCAGGTTAACTAGCAGTGAAGATTATAAGGTTTTCAGGAAAGGGGGTACAAGAGGAATTTTCGATAAGCTCATTGTCTTAACAGAGGTACCACAAGCAGGACCATATTTCATTGATGAAGCAAACTTCTACAAAGTCTGCATCTGGGTTCTAGTCAAAAGAATCCCAACCCACATCGTTCCTGACATAAGAAACTTGATTGGACCAGCAGGAATCTATCAAGGATCTAAGAAAGCGTATGGAAGAGATGATGATGAGAAAAATCTGGAAGTTCAAATCACTATCGATGTTACTAAAGCTCTAAAGTATGGTATTGATGCTCATGAAGATGAAAATACCTCTCACTGGCTTGAATTAGCTTATGCTCTGAATGGTATTGCCTTCTGTAAAATTTGCAGAATCCTTGATCATCCTGGTCCAATGTGCACTGAAGAAAAAGGAAAATCTCAGCCAACTTCAACTAATAAGTATAAATCTACTTCTGGAAACTTTCTCTCCTCTCATACCACCACTCCCTCTCCATCCAACAAAGCTCTCACCCCATCCACAACCCCCAAAAAACCACACCATCCTCCATTACTCGATAAATCGGGGAGAAGAAGAATTTGCACTTAAGATGAGGGAAGCGCGAGCGAGACTCTTCTTAGAAACCATTGTGAAGAATTGGATGGACCACCCCAATACACGATTTTCCAAAGCCGGTCTAGACAAATCTATCGAAGGAAACATTCCAAATACCAATCCTGAAGCCATAGCCTGCCAGAAAAAACACAAGAAGCTTCTAGAGAACCACAGAAGCAAAACTACTCAAGGAAAAAAGAAAAATATCAAAGATGCTGCTAGAAAGAGCTTCAAAATAGTGCCAATCTCTCCGGAACTAGAGGAAACTTTAGATCCATGATCATTTTCCCAAAAATTGATAACAAGCTCCAATACCATATTGCGATCTTGAACTCCAAAACATTACCTCACTAGGCGACATACAAACACAGATGAGGAAGTACACAACAAACAAAAAAAACTCTTATGGGAAAGGAGAAGAAGTGAGAGGAACTTAAAAGCCGTCGATCTTTGATCATCATCCTCACCTGGTTGATCCAAAACGGAAAATTTTCGATCTGTCTAGCCAGCCAGGATACCGGGAGATGAAATGGAATGAGCACCCGGTCTGCTAAGAGGAGCAATATCCAACACTCCCCACTGGATGAAGAGCAAATGCCAGACAACACTACTAGTAATCTGGAGGGAGCTAACACAGCCGAAAACAACCAGGTAATATATATATAAAGCTTTATGTTAAATTCCATATTCATGTCACCATAATTATGAGGATTGAATACAAAATTTTAGAGAACCACAAAGCTAGGATAACATCCTTAAATTTAGGATACAAAATCATTACATTCACTTACCCTATTATATCATATTTCTGGCAATTCTACTCAATTATAGCTTGGAACTGTCAAGGATTAGGACAAGCTGACACTACTAGGTATCTAAACAGCATGCTAAATAAACATAACCCTGAGATCCTCTTTCTCTCTGAGACCAAACAACAATCTAGAAACCTAAAGAAAATCCTTGGAAACATAGGAGTCACAAATTTTTGGTTTGTTGAACCAAAAGGCAAAGCCAAGACTGCTGGGGGCCTTGTTCTGGCTTGGAAGACCAACCTAGATGTCACTATTGAAGACTTCTCTGATTATCACATCAGCATGAAGATCCTTGGCTTTTTACTGGTTATTATGGCAGCCCTTTTACTACTAATGATAAACTGCATTCCTGGAACATGATTGAAAATACTCATGCTGCTAACACTCTACCTTGGTTGATCATGGGGGATTGTAACTTTGTTCTGCATGAACATGAGAAATTTAGTCAACATCCGATCAATCAAACTGAAAGATATTTTCTGAGCAAGATTGAAGAAGCAAATCTCTCGATCGAGCTACACTGAATGTCCCTTTACCCGGACAAACAAAAGAAGCGGTCATCAACTCACAGAACAAAGATTGGACAGAGGTCTGGCGAATGAAGCTTGGCTAGACAACCAACCCAATACCACCATCTCAAACCTTACAGCCATTGGTTCTGATCACAACCCAATCATCCTCAATACAAATCCCAATTGGAGACATGGACAAAACCCCTTCAGATTTTTTGGCCCATGGCTCAATCATGAAGATTGTAAGAACATTATAGATGACTGCTGGAAAACAACTCATAAAGGCTCCTTAGCCATAAAAATAGCAAGGAAGTTAAGGGACATAAAAGTCAGGCTGAAGAAATGGAACAAAGATGTTTATGGCAAAATTAAGACTAATCTAGAAAAAAGCATAAAACATACGGGTGGTTAACTAAAAACCAGTTTAAACCAAATAAGTCTTGAGCTCAAAGCAGCAAGACAGCAGGTAGAACACTGGCAACATGTTCTAGAAGCCTTTTGGAAGACTAAAAGCAGAGATCAACACATCAGACTGGGAGATAGAAATACATGATACTTCCACATTGCTGCTAAGAAAAGATACAAAAGAAATAGGATAGATTCCATACAAAAGGGGGGAGGCTCTTGGATACAAGACAATGCAGAAATCACCAACATTTTCACAAGTCACTTTTCGAAATGGCTCTTCTTGAACCCATTCACATTAATCCTTTCATCCTTCAACTAATTCCCACCACCATTACTGACCAGGAAAATCATACTCTTATCAGAACTCCTGAACCGTTGGAAATCAAGAACATTCTCTTTAGTATGGATGGAGATAAAGCCCCAGGCCCCAATGGTTTCCCTCCAAACTTCTTTCAAGCCAACTGGAACATTGTTGGGGAAGACATTATTCACATGGTTCAGAGCTTCTTCACAACTGGACATCTACTCAAGGAGATGAACTCCACTTTCATATCCCTCATTCCCAAGACTGAAAAACCTACCACACCAGCTCAATTCAGACCCATCTCCCTCTGTAATACAACCTATAAAATCATTTCTAAACTTATTGCCCAGAGACTAAAACCCCTGCTACCCAAGCTAATATCCCCATTTCAATCAGCCTTTATCCCTGGAAGACAAATCTCTGATAATATAGCTATAGCCCATGAAATCATTCACCATATGAATACCAGAATGGGGAAGAAAGGAAACAATGGAATAATGGGCATAAAGATAGATATGGCAAAAGCCTTTGACAGAGTTAGTGGCAGGAATTTCTCCTAAGAGTTCTATCCCAAATGGGATTCAGTTCTCATTAGTGTAACCTAATTCATCAATGCATCTCCACCACTAGCATGGTCTGTTCTAGTCAATGGATCTCCGGGAAAATTCTTCAAACCTTCTAGAGGCCTACGGCAAGGAGACCCTCTATCCCCATATTTATTTCTCTTACGCATGGAAGCTCTCTCCGGATATCGACACATGCCGAGTCCCAACAACAACTCAATGGAGTCAAAATTTGTAAGGATGCTCCAAATATTAATCATCTCCTCTTTGCGGATGACCGCATGATATTCTCAAAGCAAATATACTGAGAATGCAACAATCTCATACATATCTTCAAAGAGTTTGGAAAGTCTTCGAACCAACTAATAAACTTCTCAAAATCGGCATCTTCTTGACAAAAAAACACACCCAGATATTGCGACAATATAAGTAATACTATGAAGGTTCAAAGGATTAACACATCGACGAGATACCTTGGATCTCCGCTCTTCACTACCAGGAGTAAGATCCAAGCTTTCAAACCATGTGTGGACAAACTTAAATTTAGATTGGCTGGATGGAAAACAAATCTCTCAACTGCTGGGAAGATGACAATGATACAGTCAGTAACCTCCACAACTAGCATATATCAGATGAACTGCTTCAAAATCCCAAAGGCTACTTGCAAGGAGATCAATGCAATTCAAAGAGACTTCTTCTGGAATAAAGAACAGGATAAATCGAAAGGAGTTTATTATTTTGCTTGGGATGTCTTTGTTAACAAACCCAAAGAGCCGGGAGGTTTGGGTTTCAAGAATATGGAAATTTTCAACATGGCCATGCTTACTAAGATTGCTTGGAGACTAGTCTCGGGCAGTTCTCTATGGAGCGGCACCATGAAGGCCTCCCATTATCCCAACACTGAAGTTATAAGATTAGAAACCAAACCAAAAAGCACTGACTCTTGGATCTGGAAGGGAATCTTTGGAAGGAATAGCAATGCTTCAACAGTACTACATTTGGAAGGTGGGCAATGGCTTGAAAATTCACATTTGGAATGACAGATGGATTAACAATTTCTCTGGAAGACTCATGAAACCTACCCTTTGCCCAAACAACCTCAACAATGTAAACCAACTTTACAACACCAATGGAGATTGGGACACTTCTATCCTAAACCAATGGTTCACACACCGAAACTCAATCCCTCATCCTTCAAACTCCTCATTACCATACTTGAGCGGGATCAAGTCGAATGGTCCCTCACCACCAACAAAAATTTTCTGTCAAGTCCTTATATGATAAGCGGATATCAAGAGAAATATGCTATGGATATTCAAATAGCCCCACGGAGTAAAATCTGAGTCTTGATACCAACCCGACAATCCATCTATTCATCCGGAAATGTGCTCACGGTATTCTCCCCACCAATGCCAAAACATCTAGCATCCCGAATTACATTGATCCAATATGCTCTCATTGCAAGAATGGAGTAGAAGATATAACACATGTCCTAATATCACCTTACTCTTGCCTCTGAAGTTTGGAAAAGGCTGTTTGGAGAACACCATAACCTATTCACCACCTTCCACTCTTTCCATGATTGGCTAAACACCTGGTTCCGGGCAGACAACAATAATACTAGCTGGAACGAAACATATGCAACCATATGCTGGTTCATATGGAAAGCAAGATGTGATTGGGTCTTCAGAAAGATTACCCCAACAGCCAATGCTCTTTTGCTCGGGAGATTACACAACATTTATGCAACCATTCCAGGATTCACCACAAACCTCGAGCATATCATGAATAATCTCTATTACCAGGTTCAACAATACCAATTACTCTCAAGAGAATCATAGTCAACACAGACATATATCTGATAAATTTGGAATCACTATTAGCATGCATATTGATCCAGCTGATCTCTACCAGGCTAATAGTGAAACACATTCTTTTACTAACTATTCTCTTGTTGCTATGTCCTATTCAGGTAAATGTATGGGAACCAGAAACTACAAGGACTTTACAATTTGGAATCGGAGAAAGGGAGAACGGTCAAGCGGAGGAGCTGAACTAGCACTCTCATGGGGAAAAACAATGCGGCAAGCCAACATCACCTTTTCTTTGAGTCAAGACACTCTACAAATCATCAAAGCACATTACCAATGGGAAGTTCAAAGAAAGATTCACAGGTCAAAGTACTCATCAACCAGGCAGCAATACCAAAAGCCAACCAATTACTTTTGTTCTAGGGAAGCTCACTAGAGTCACTACTCAACAAAACTATGCAGCAATTAACTTAGCCAAACTGGCCAGACAGTCACCTTTCTTCACTGACTCTATATGGAGAGGAGAGAACTTCTCTACTATCATGCATGCTTTACAAATTCCTCAAAATCAGTTTGATTTGAATTTCTATAAAAACACTACTTCTATTTTGAGAACTGATCATGTTGCTAGAGTTAGCACAGGTATCACAACGGATGTAACCGGGGGTGGGCATTCCTTCTAGGAGCCGATGCTCTCTTTTTCGTATAAAAAAAAAAGTATTCTTATTTGACATAATCTAAGAAGTACTTGTATTTTTTATCAATGTGTATGAAATGGTTTATGAACCTAAGTTATCTTAGGTTCTTGTATTTCTTTGCTCTTAATTTGTATATTTGGTTATATATAATATTTCATAGGACTTCCTAGGCCCATAGGGTAAGTATTATTTTAGGTTTCAAGCTCAATCCAAGTCTAGGAATAATCTAGAATATATATAACTTAGCAAATGTACTTCCTCATGGAGTACCACATCATTAAGGAGGTGCTCTCTCAGACCTATAAGTAGGTAACCTTAATCTCAAATCTAAGGGTCCCAACTTGAAGTAATATTAAAAAGAAGTCCGAGTTCTTTCTCTTTTGTCTCTTTACTTATGTTTTAGCTTGGTAGTGAGTTTATCTCTCATTGGGCGTGATTGTTTTAGCAACTACATTTTGGCGCTGATTAAGAGGAGTTTTGATTCCCCCTTAAGCAATGAAAAGGCTTTTGTTAGTTATGTTTTGGCTTGATAACCTTTACTATCCTTTAAGTATTTATGTTCATTTTTTTTTTTACTTTATATCACTTGCTTTTATTTTAGCAGTTATTTCACATAGCATATCTCTTTCGTTTTTACTATACATGGTTTACTTATATAAGATCACAGCAAGAGAAGTTATATTGTGAGTGTTTTATGTAATGAACACATACATAAAAGCTCACGTAAAGATCACAGTCAAAGCCTTCATAGATAAGCTAGTTAAGGTTTAACCAAAAAATTACCAGTTGTTTAGTTATTATTCAGTTCAGGCAAGAAAAACACGTCCTCTAAAATATCTGAGTTTTATGTCCGAAAATAGAATGTAGCACTCCAAAAGCATGTAGGTACATCTAAAAAATACACCCGGTAAGCAATTGTAATAGCAACTGTAATATCCGGACCTGCTAAACAATATCTATGACCAACAATAAAAATTTCTGACATAGTCATGACGATCCACCTGGAAAAGCACCTCGAAGCGCAACACGAGTAGCAGGAACGAAGCCATAAGTGATCGACGACTAACTCATTCGGCCCATGTTCCCCTTCTATATCGTGATAAGCGCTGCGAGTACGTGTCACCTGTCACACTTACATATGAACGCAAAACGTTGAAAGGGACAAAGGAAAAAACGTGTCTACTCACGAAACCCATATGTGTTAATTTACAAATCAAGTTAAAATTTAGTTCCATAGAAATAACACTTAATTCTCACGTCTCCACTCTCTCAAATTCTTTACCAAACAAAGTATACTAATATTAGCCTATCAGGTTAACTTCATAAATATTCCACTTAAACCCATTTGGCATGCATATCAATTTACTTTGACCACTTTCCTTTAGTGCTGTACGAGACTCTGGGATAACTCATAAACGGACCCCATTCATGGTTCAATGCATGCATTTATCTAAGACATTGCTTACATCTTTGCTGATCAAAACAAACTTGAAAGAAATTCAACTAAAGAACTTTAACAAATTAAACAAGGAAAAGAAGAAGAAAAAAAATGGAATCTTTGTCTGAACAATAATTGTCACATTAGGATTGCTCGTCTTATTTATACATTGCTCTTACACAAGAGTTTAGACGAAGTTGATCATTCCCTGAAAAGAAGAAACGTAACGTACATTATTGGAGGAAAATGTAGATAAAGATGGTGGAATTCGAACAATGAAACCAAAGAACGAAGAGAAAAAAAACAAAACTTGCACTGTATTTTTGAAACGACAAAGATTCCCACTGCGTAGAATGTCAAAGCCATTATCGGCAAATCCCTAACACTGAGGATAACTTGTTTTAGAAGTAAGCAAGTGACGAAACTATTGTCCCACTTCTTTCCATTTAAAGTCAACCAAATTACTTTCACAATTTCAACGTAAAAAGTTCGCAGAGTCAACGGAAAATTGCTTAATTTCACACTCTAATAGAATAATCCACAGCAGAAAGCAGATCTTCTGCCTAAAATACTGTCGAGAGCAAGAAAAGATTAATATTTGGTTTATCTGACGTTTAATATTAAGTAGGTCGGTTGATTTAATTTCGTTGAAACTAGGTATGTAGAAATCATTTCCATCTAATGTCAAAGAAGTGCCTTAAATTAAGTGTGGTGGGTGGGGCGGGAGAAAACAAGTGCAAAGTGAGATTAAAGAGTACAGTGTATGTATGATTAAGAGAGTGGCGTGTTAAGCTCATCTTGTGCCCCAGAAAACGTGATTCGCTTAAACATGACACATTGTTAACACGTTCAAAACTCTAAGTCCTCAAATATTAAGATCCTTGATTAGTAAGTAATTTAATTGATATGAACAAATTAAATTAGTGGAAGAATGATGACTAGTATTGATCTGACGTCGATGTTTTTCTTTTGAAGCAGAAAACATTGATGCTGATGTTGCATCTACATTTTGTAACTAATAAAACTGCTAACCATTTTAAGAGTTAATTATCATAGTTTATGATAATCCATGATTAATAACTAATAAATTGAGCTTGATAGTTCATCCACAGAACCTATTTCTATCACTATTATCAGGATTCATGAGGGAGAGAGGCGGAGAAAGAGGGCCCATGTTAGAGCTAACATACACAATCAAACCCACATTCTCTTCCACAATCAATGGGTTCCATGTGCTAATGGGCCATCCAGAAGAAGAAGAAGAAGACCCTTCTCTTGACATTTATTGAAATATGGAGCCTACCCTTTCTTCCCTTGTCTCCAGCTTGTCACCACCTTTAGTCCTATACCAAGCATATTCTCATGATCATTTTGACTCAAACACCGGTGTGTCTCTCTTTTCTCATTGCATGTCTCTTGCTAAAGGTACTCTTTGGACCTAATTTCGCGACATCTTCCAGTGAGTGACTATACATATTAATATGTGACTAACTAGCAGTTTTATTTCTCGAAAAGAAATAAAAGATGTATGTATATATATATATATAATACCCCGAAATCGACCAAAAACAAAAGAACATTGAGCCCCCTGTTGCTAAATATATACACAACAGAAAAGAAGTTATATTACACATTTCGATTACTATTAATTAGTGATTAGTAAATTTAAATGGGGTTTTTAAGGTTTTGGTTGGTCTCGACAGTTGGTAGTTTTTTCTGGTGTGATGAATGTTGGAGATTCGCCTTTCTATCTGTATGCCTCCCCACTTATATTGTTATAATTGGATTTGATATAATAGAACATGATGGTGGGGACATTTTTCTTCCACAAAATATTATAATCGGCAAAGAAAGAAATAGAGTACTATAAAGTAAGCAAATGAATAGTGGCTAATGGTAGCTAAAACAATACAAAATTGGCTAAAACAATTCCTGGGTGAAAAAGATATGTAAAATTTGATATTGTTTAAAAATGGCAAAGAAAAAATAGAGTACTGTAAAAATAATAGTGATAATGGTAGCTAAAACAATACAAAATTGTTGGAGAAAATGAGTTTTAAATTAAAAGGTTTTATGAGTTTTAAATTAAAAGGTTTTATGTGTGGTTTGATCTAATGACCTTATGGTCTAAGGATACTCACTCATTTTTGGGTGAATGAAGTGGAACCTTTAGTCCCACATTGTGGAAAACTAAAGAGGAGCTCCACTATATAATCATACACTTATGTATGAATTGTAAAACGTGGGTGGAGCGAGTGGTATGCCATGCACCAAGTCCTTTGTCTCCAAAATTATTTCTTAAGAGTTTTATTTATGGTAAAATTCCTTTTACTTGTTTTTGAAGAAAACCAAAACCTAACTTGATTCGTTGATTCGCAAGTTTTTTCATCCTATAAATACAACTCGAAAATCTGTTTTCAATACACCGAAAAATTCTTCACTCTTTTTACTAATTTTTACCGAAAAATTTATGGTAAAATTCCTTTTACTTGTTTTTGAAGAAAACAAAAACCTAACTTGATTCGCAAGTTTTTTCATCCTATAAATACAACTCGAAAATCTGTTTTCAATACACCGAAATTTTTTTCAATACACCGAAATTTTTTTACCTCATCCTCACTCTTTTTTAAGTTTAAGCGAGGATGAATCCACTTTCATTCTTGCTATTTTTTTGTTGTGCATTTCACCCATACTAATTTTTACTCGTCCATTTGAATCATGTTTTAAAAATATTTGGACAAATGACCCATTTTCCGCTAAAACAAACCACATGATTTGCGACCTTGGTAGCTACGCTCAATTATTATAACTGTTTATGATCTATACTAATCATATATATAACGACTGTAATGGCTGAATATGTGGCTAATTGAAAGACAATGATAGAATGTTCCAATTAAGAAATGCTCAAGGTAGGTTCTGAAAATCTTTTTGCAGATTTTTTTCTTTTTGTTTTTTAAGCTGTAGATCACTCTGGTATTAATACCAATCGATACTTGTTGTCTGTTGAAAGTGTATAACTAGAGTGCAATATACCTACAGCTATTTGAAGCCGACTTTCATATATATATATATATATAATATATATTTATTTATTTAAAGGCATTAGAAACTTCTTTAACACCCTTAGGATTCTTTCTTCTGTTGACAAAATGATTACGAGGAGATCAACCTTGGAATGATCATACATCCTCAATAGATATATTTATATGCATGTGCCGACATGTGCACACTTGGATGAAGCAGAGCAGAAGACACCATGCAGAGGGATTATTAGCAGTCAACTTGAACGTGTCACACATGGGTCGGGTGGTGTTAAAATGACTTGTATATATACACTTGGCTAGATGAGTAAGTAGAAACCCTGACGCACTTGCGCACACAGAATCCAGGGGACGGTGATACCGACCTGCTGACAAGTAAGAACCTCCCTAACTATTACGATGATAATTAAGTGAATTAATCCATGCACTCATCTACGCACATGAACCCCTTAGCAGCTTAACTACAATATCTTTCTTTACTTTGTTTTGATAAACTTTCACCATCTAAGCGATACACAAGTTTCCTAGTCAAACGCAATAATTTTCTTTTTGCTCAGTAAAGATGTATAAAAATAATATGGTATAGTTATGCGATTTTGTCATTCTTACGTGCTCATGATCAGTTCTTCAAAATTTAAAAGACAAATAGTATATCAGGTTAAGAAATACCAGTGAATTAATCCACTTTGATATCTACACATGACTACACTGTTGCTCAACCTTAAACTATTCAAGGTTTTCCTGAGAAGAGTTGCCCAATAGAATCAACTAAGGTCTAATCAATCATTACAAAAGAATCAAAACTCATCATTAGAAATGATCAATTAACAACATTGCAATAGGTTTATATCAACAAATCCCGGTGTTTTTTGGTGATCGACTCCCTATGCTTCCCTTTGTTCTGCTGAGATATTTTGGTGTGTATGTGCTCTACAGCTACCACATTTTGTAATTAACCATCAATCCAAATCAGTTGAATTCTTCTTCGTCTTTGTTTGATTTGTTTTGTTTGTTCTTTTGATCTATAAATTAGTTGGATTCTAATTAATCACTGAATGATTAGAATTAGAATTATCCATGTAGTGGGTGGGATTAACCTTTTTTTTATCCTCGATCATTATAAAACCCCCAATATAAGTGTTAACATGTGATTCTTTGGGCGTCATAGATAGCAAATTTTGTTTTTATGATATTGTATACGGATAATAATTAAGTTTGTTCGTTTGTCAAGAATATAATTACATATTGGGTTATATATATATATATGTATAAATGCTCCTACAAAACAAAGAAAGAACTTAAAAGAACACACTTTAATGGGTGTAATAGCAAAATGCTAACATCAGATTAGATTCCTCACTAAATAAAGGTTATTCAATTCAATAATGAAAACATAATTCGCCTTACTAAATGTTAGATATTTTCAGAAGTTTTAAAAATAAAATTGTTTTTGCTTTTGTATGTCGCTACAAAGAGTTCTCGAAACAGTAAATATTTGTTCGAACCCGAATTTAAATTCACAAAATTGGTTAAAAAGACCAAAATAAAAATTTCCTGGGTGAAAAGGACAGTTAGATTTTGATACTGTTTAAATGGACAAAAATTTAAAAATAGGCAGGATGAAAAAATCCCGAAAATATTTTTTCTTATTTTTAATTTAAAATGCATCCAGGGATTTTTTTTAAGTTTAAGCCGGATGAATCCAGTTTCATCCTTGCTATTTTTTTTGTGTCCATTTCACCCATAAAATTTTTAACTCGTCCATTTGAACCGTGTTTTAAATTTTTTTGGACAAATGACCCATTTTCCGATTTAAATTTCAGTTAGAAAACGGAAAAATTTATAGTTTGGGATCACAAATAATCATTTATGTTGGATATATAGATGTCTGTTGAAGATGAAGTATGAACAGACATCTCCAATAGATATGTTTCGCTATAAATAGTGATGGTTGATTCTCATTCAATATCAATAATTTAATGTTTTCTTTCTCTAAAGCATCACCAGAAAATATTTAGTGTGCTCTTGATTGGATCAAGATTGTACGTAGTATAAAGTAATGAATTCGATAACGTCGTTAAGAAGACTATGAAATGACAAGGGTACCAAGTACACCGCAATCTTTTCGATATCAACCTATAAGTTTGGTACCTTGCGTGATCTAATATAGACGGAGACTGTAAAAATGATAGCAACCACAAGGTATACACTTGGTATATAGTATAAATTCAATATCGAACCTTAAACTATAGGGATCAACTCAAGTGTTTGGGATTTACGTATAAGTGCAATTACTTCAATTATAACTTAAACAAATTATAATGCAGAAAGCAAAGTAAAAGCACACAACAAGATTTTGTTAACGAGGAAACCGCAAATACAACAAAAAAAAAAAAAAAACGGGACCTAGTCCAGTTTTGAATACTCTCAAAATTAAGCCGCTATACAAAGACACTACCAACTTTGTATAGTTTAGACCAAGTAAACTAACCCTAGTTACCTAGTTTCCTTAGTATCCCTGCGCCTACAACCAATCTGGCCAAAGCACGTGAATCCTAAGATAAAGTCCACTATCTTAACTTGCTTCAGCCTCTCTGAAGACTTTAAGCACTCAACCCTTTCGATAGTCTTCCAAACTGTAAAGGACTAATCTGTTTGGTAACCACTATCCTATCTCAGGAAGTTAACCAGTGATCTGTATGTTGAGCGTTACAAAGACTTTTCTGTTTAAAATCAACTAAACTCCTTTGTCGGATTTAGTTCTTCCAAGATCTCGATTAACAGGTTAACTAGATCAAGTCAAATAGAACTACCAGATTCGGATACTAAAGAGTACCGCCAAATGATAGCTTGTCGATCTAAATACGACTAGCAATAACAAGTCTATCAAAAGATAAACTAGATCTACTCGGATCCCAGCCGATCAAGTTTGTGCAGGAAGAAAATCACAAAGATACGAAACCAATAAGAAAATATTCTTGTCTTCAAATCTTCAATACTCTTATGTACCTGCACAATATCAAACTTGATTCTAGCTTATGATCGATCTCGCACAGAACGGAGTTTGTTAACAATGGATGATCACAAGTCAACATCGGATTTAAAATCTGACCTGAATTACTGCTAATCTCGTGTTCTAGTTTTAGTGACCTTATGTTAGAAAAGAAGGCTCTCAAGAATAATCAAACTAGGTGCAATCAAGAGTTAACAAACGTTAGTCAATCAAATCAATAATCGAAAACTAAAATAACAATGCAATTCTAATTTCCCACCAACGGTACTAGTAGACGCTTCTTGATCCCAAAGAAGTCTTTAAACTAGCGGACGTAAGAAATTTTGCCTAATTAGGTTACTCACTTCTCCAAGATAGTATTACAAGTAATACTATCAGTCGGCTATAGCAGTAACTACGAAACGAAGTGCCTGCTTCGGGATGTGTTTGTAAGATGAACAAACTTCATTATTTACAGACCAAGGTAGTTTGGACACCGAGGAATTTCCATAACCGAAAATATTCTTAAGTTATGCAATAAAGCCACTAAATTCGGGATTGTCCTATTCCAACCAATATCCAACTGTATAACTGAAATGTCTCTTGGACTACTCAATGTTAGCTAGCACTTAAAATATATCTTTCCAGAGATATGTTTTCCTTGCTGGTAAAACAAAAACATATTCATTCGAAAATCTTAAAAGATTCTCAACCATTTCGATTTGGGATCTCACCTTGAGTATCAAGGAATATCTTTGAACAATTAATAAATAAGGTTTCAACTCATGTTCAAATTACTCAATATGTCGACATCTTGAACTTTCCTATTTTGGAAACTCAATTTCCAAATCGCACAAACCCTAGAGTGTACGTGACTTAATGAAATCGGTTTTTCCTTTTGGGACCGGTTCTACCTTGACTCCCAACATAGGTTATGATCGGTTCTACCTTGACTCCCAATATAGATAGTAATCGGTTCTACCTTGACTCCAAGCATAAGTTAGGATATGTTCTACCTTGATTCCTATATAGGTTAGGATCGGTCCAACCTTAGATCTTCAATGAAAACCGGACCTTTAATCCTCTTGATTTCTTTCGACTAAGAAACAATTTTGTAAGTCTACTTTCTTAAAATCATGTAACTAAACATAGTTTTCTAGGCATGAAATCAAACATATGTTTATTATATAATACAATCTAGCAACGACTTACAAAGATTATGTTGATGTCACAATTACGAAGTTCAAAAGATAAGCATTATACTTCGTAATTCAATATACCTATATAAAGCATCCATAACTATTGATATATTGTTCCTTGACACTTTGATGATAATAAGATGATCAAGTCTCTAATACTAGAGTTCCATGTATATAACTTCGCATGTTATGTTTTCAATCAGAAACGAATTGAAAGCTTGCGACATATAAATGGAAAAAAGTCAAGTCGTGTATTACTAACCTCAAGTGGAAGAATGGTGTCTTCGTTTATGTCGATACGTCTTTGGATTCTTCAGTTCTTTAGAGTAATACATGTATGTCTCAACATTTTTAGACTTCCTAGTCTAACCTAACGAAGTTGACTCTAGTAATCTAATCAAGCGACTTGTGAGTTTTGATACTAAAATATGACAACTAACCTTGACATACCAACGCTTGGTGGGTTCAACTGAGCAGTGCTCTAACAAACTACAATATATTATGTGGGCATAATTAGATTACACAATTGTGTTCACAAATTATGAATAAAATGCTTGGCTATCTGAACAAGAACCTTGAAGTCATGAAAATAACATCATTATTTGTGTTATACTAAATGCACAGAGATGCCATGCTCAACCAAGATATATATTGCTTATGATGTAAATATTTAGATTTAATTAGATAATTTAACTACTTTTTTTTTCTATCAGATTGATGCTTGTTGCAACGTCGTACTGTAAATACATAATTGTTGTGTTTGGTCATTGCAGAGTTCATAGCCCCAAGGAATTTATAACCCCATGAGATTGTAAACTCCGGGATTCATGCAAATCCCTCGTAAGTTTGGTAATTTAGTTAAAATTATTAGAATTTGTACAATTTCCTTGTTTTAAAATCCTTTTATTGTTTGGCATTACACTCAAAATCTTAAAATTGTATATATGAGATTTTAGGGTTTAAAAAAACGGGTTCGAAAATTCCTTGATAAATTTCCCAGCAAATCTTAAGGTAAAGAGGTCGGACTCCTTATGGAGGACTTGTTGGAAAAGAGATTCCGATAGGAAACGTGATTTAGGAGATTTGGGCAAGCAAATGCACCGAGAGAATCATAATTCCACCAAATCCCTAGACCCATAAATCTCACCTTTAAATTTCTACGTCCAAACCCACCAAATATATTGGGTCTCAGATTGTGTAAGTAAGTTTTAGTAAGTCAAATTTTGGCATTAATTCTTTCTTTCAAATATGTCGATGAAATTAAAAAATGACCAGCGAAATTATTTTTTTGCATTAGTAATAACTTTTAGACATAAGAACTAATAAGAGATTAAGTTTCCTTTGCCCCCAATATATTTGCACCAATCAAATTTTGTGACGTGTTTTCTCCGAATTATTGTGTCACAAAAAGCCTATTTCAACCAATAGGAAACAAAAATTTCATTACGGCTTTCCTGTTGCAACTTATATTGCCTAATCCTTCTAATCTTTAGATTACACGATGTAAAACACTACAATTGTTTATATAAACAATTGCTATTATATATATATATATATATATATATCATTATATACTAGTTATCTGAAAATATTACGAACGAAAAGGCAGTAGATCGGATCCCTAAAAACTGTTATAATATATATATATATATATCTGAAAATACATTTTTAGCGTCATCCAACAAACTAGATTAGAAGTGTATTTGGACATGTACAGCTACATTTGTCATCATCCATAATACTAAAAGAACACTAAAATTAGGATAATTTTTTTATCTTTCACTCTATCTAGTCGTATCTTTTTCTTGATCTCTCGGAAGAAAAGCCAGTATGTACCGTAGTCCAGCCTCCAATGTATGCAACGAACATGAGAACGTCAAATTCCAATGTGCTACATCGCTACTCCCAAGTCCAAACTCCAATCCAAATACGTGAAATTAACAAAACTAGATAAAACATCAACTCCATCATTTTCTTGAGAGATTCTTTGTTTAATCTAGAATTGTACATTTCTTAGTTAAATAAGTTCATATACTTGTAGTTTTAGGCTTAGTCCTATGGGCTAGATATCTAGTTGCTGGATTGGTCATCCACGTCAGCTAGGGCAACCTCCTAAGTCCTATGGTATGGCGAATCTAGCAGCGAAACGCTGAATGGAACAGCGTCCAGGGAAAACGTCGAACCGAACAACGTCCAAAAAGTGGTCCAAACGCTGAACGATTCAGCGTTTTGCGAATATTCCAGGGCATCAACGCTGAATGGAACAGCGTCCGGGGAAACGCTGAATAGTTCAGCCCTGATGCCCTGGAATATTCCCAAAACGCTAAACTGTTCAGCGTTTAGAACACTTTTTGGACGCTGAATAGTGCGGCGCTCAAAAAGTGACACAAACGCTGGATTATTCGGCGTTATGCGAATATTCCAGAGAATAACGCCGAATTGTTAGGAGCTAGGCTGGACGCTGTTCCATTCGGCGTTCGACTGCGAAGCTGCTCCATCCAGCACTTGACCCTTTTTTTAACTAACGACTATTTTTTCCAGAATTCCATTTCTACATGTTTGGCAATTTGTTTCAATCGTATTTTGTTTCAAAATTTGGAAATTTATCAAAGTAAATGTAGCCGTTTGAGAATTTGTAATCTTCCATTACATTGCAAAACAAAGTTACAATGTTTTTTGAAGAAACTAAAAAGTACATTTAAATTGAAATCCTACTTCTAAATAACTTAAAACATAAAAAACCACATTGAAATTGAAATCCTACTTCTAAATAACTTAAAACATTAAAAAGTACATTGAAATTGAAATTCTACTTCTAAATAACTTAAATTATCACTTTAGTTTAGGGGATAGGGTCCAAACCATAACGGGCTAAAATCTCGTTCTTCCATATTTTGTAGATGGGTCTCTCACATTCTTGTAATTCATCCAAGGGTTGTCATAGGATCTTCATTTCCGATTCTCTTTGTTGGTTTGTGCCAAGATTGAAGAGCTTTCCATGTTCTTCCTTAGATACTCTTCCTCTTTTTCATATTTGGCCTCTCTTTGTGCTTGTGCGTTTTCAAGAAGTTCGATGAGTTTATCCATTTTTTCATTAGATTTCTGCGATGCTTTAGCCTCACGAGCCTTTTTCTTTGCTTGATCTCTACCTTCACTTCTAACATCATCGGTTTGTTCGAAATAGCGTCTTCTCTTTGATATGTCCGAGGTTTCATAATTATGAGTAGATGAAGTGCTACCAAACCTTGCCATATTTTGCAAATCTTCATCCATATTATCATCTTCATTTTCTTGAGTAGCTTGAGTTTGTTGACTAGGTTGAGTGGAAGTACCGACTCCATCATCATTATTCACCGTCGGGTTGTAATCGGGTTGATAAGTCTTCAGGATCTGAAAAACCGATTCGTATCTCCAAAGTTTTCCAGTCGATGCTTCATAATTCTGTTTTCCACGATGATACTGGGGAAAAAATAAAAGGAAAAATTTAGAGAAAGAAAGAAAGAAAACAAAATGGAAGAAAGAAAACATTAAAAAAATTGAGGTACTTACATAATACGCCTCGGTAATCCCCGTAGGTTTGTTTCGGAAGTAGGGCCTAACAAATGAAATATATTTCCTCACTTCGGTTCTTATTGTGTTGCACTTTGTTCGCAATGCTTTTTTATCTCTTTCTACACCATTTGGACCTTTTCTTTTATTGTACTCTTCAATAATCTTACTCCAAAATATTGCACCTTTTTTATATTTTCCATGAATTGGATCGTTGCTTGCTATGACCCAACCATAAATTAGTGCCTCTTGTTCTATTGTACTAAAGTGTGCCATAATTTTGTATGAACAAAACTATGTGAAGAAGAGGAAGAAAATCAATGAAGAATATAATCAATTGATTTTGGTGTGAGGGATGAAGGAGAAGTAGTCCTCTATTTATAGGGAAGCTTGAAAAAATAGCTGTTGTGGTTTTAAACGGCTATTTAATCTAAGTTGTTGAAAATGCAACGGTCATCTTGATCTGATGGCTGAGATTCCAAAGCGCCGTTTGGTTCGGCGTCGTAGCGCCGAATGGTAGGGCGCTGCATTTCCTGTCGTTGAATCTTCAACGGTCACTTTTGATCTCGCGGCTGTTATGCCAAACGCCGTTTGGTTTGGCACTGGACGCCCATTGGTGCGGCGCTTTGGCAAACGGCTACATTTACAGCCCAAACTCACATCACTTCATATCTCTATATAAACTCAACACAATAGCTCAAAATCCCCACACCCCAAACTTGTGAAGTTTCATTCTCTTTTCTTTTCCATGAATTGGATCGTTGCTTGCTATGACCCAACCATAAATTAGTGCCTCTTCTTCTATTGTACTAAAGTGTGCCATAATTTTGTATGAACAAAACTATGTGAAGAAGAGGAAGAAAATCAATGAAGAAGATAATCAATTAATTTTGGTGTGAGGGATGAAGGAGAAGTAGTCCTCTATTTATAGGGAAGCTTGAAAAAATAGCTGTTGTGGTTTTAAACGGCTATTTAATCTGAGTTGTTGAAAATACAACGGTCATCTTGATCTGATGGCTAAGATTCGAAAGCGCCGTTTGGTTCGGCGTCGTAGCGCCGAATGGTAGGGCGCTGCATTTCCTGCCGTTGAATCTTCAACGGTCACTTTTGATCTCGCGGCTGTTATGCCAAACGCCGTTTGGTTTGGCACTGGACGCCCATTGGTGTGGCGCTCCGGCAAACGGCTACATTTTCAGCCCAAACTCACATCACTTCATATCTCTATATAAACTCAACACAATAGCTCAAAATCCCCACACCCCAAACTTGTAAAGTTTCATTCTCTTTTCTTTTCTCTTAAAATTGTCAATTCAACATTCAAGCATGGTTGCATTCTCAATTGAAGAAGACAATGACTTGGTGAGAAGTTATTGTGCAATTAACAACACTCAAATAACAACCAACTCCTTTTGGGGACAAGTTGTTGAAGAATTTGTGAGAATCAATGGTAATGCTAATGAAAGATGCAAAAAACAACTACAAACTCGGTTATCAAGCATCAAGTGTAATTGCAAACGTTTTGTCATTTCATTAAGGGCATCAAATGGTAATCGTGAGGATGCTATGACTTTATATGAAACGGATCATAGAATGTCGTTCATTCATAACACCGCTTTGGAGATACTTGGTTATGAAGCATATGCATGAAGAAGTATGGAATATCACCAAAGAAGTATTATGAAGACGTATGCATATGAAGTTCTAGTTAAATATGTAATGTAATTGTAAACGTACTTAAGTGATAAAAAGAGTATTATGGAGTTTACAAGAACTAATTAAAATGTCTACTTATTAATGAAAGAGTGGTTGATTAAAATAAAGGGGTATTGTGGCTCCATTCTCATAAAATGTCTACTTAAAATATGAAATTTACTCTCCATTCTCATAAAATGCACCATCTCCTTGAGGGTCATATTGGTCTTCATCGGTGTGCACGTCGGTTGTACTCTCCCTGAGTGTTTCATAGTATCCTTTTGGCCTTCTCGATGTCCTCTCATCCTTGATGCAATCCTAATTTTCTTGAAGAGACAAATCTTTGGGAAAACATCATAATGACCAGAAGGTGACTGACAAAGCAAGGGTTGCATGTTGCGAAAGTAGTAATAGTACCAATACTCAAGTACCAAAACCATGCCAACTAAATTTGTACCCCTGGTTGACCAATCGTCGAGATATTTATAGGTATTACCTAACGAAGCTAGACCCCAATCATACTCCCCAACTCTATTAAAGTCATCCAATAACAAAACCCAACGTTTATCTACTTTTCCTGTAGAATGCGTTAGAAGAAAATGACCAAAACACCACATAAAGAATGCTCGTGTCAATGTCACTGCACATTCAATATTATTCTGGCCTTTTCTACTTTCAATGTAGTTTTTTCAAGATAATTAAGGAAAATGTATTAGTCTTAGGGTCCCATGTACCATGATTTTTGATATCCTAAAAATACAAATCATCCAAAGCAGGATATGTTAGATCACTACCCAAGCTGCATGCATAACTACGGTCATTTACTAGGGTCACCAAAGGAATTCCCGTTAACATGTACCAATCTAAAGGAAGGAGGCCAATCTCAAACTCCCGAAAATGAAAGCTCATGGTACTTTTCCACCATCTCTTAGCTATTGCTTCAACAAAGGCTCTATGCCCATTGGCGAAATCAAACTCAAAAACAGAGGAAAAGCCACAATTATCACAAAATTATTGTGCTACCGGATTATCTTGCACTGCAATATTATAATATTTTTCAATATCTTTGAAACTACCTCTAAAGCTTACTTATGTGTATCACATTTCTTTGTCGAAACTATATCCAACTGGTCTAGCAATTCATCCATACTTGTACTACAATCAATAACAAAGATGGAAAAAAATATCATTATCATTCATTTTCATCCATACAAACTAAATCACCATTATCATTCATTTTAATCATACTAATTATCATTATAATTCATTATCATTCATCTCATACAACTAAAATATCATTATCATTCATTTTCATCCATACTCAATTCATCCATATTAAATTATCATACAAATTCATTATCATTCATTTTCATCATATAACTAATCAAATTATCATACAAATTCATTATCATTCATTTTCATCATACAACTAATCAAATTATCATACAAATTATAATTCATTTTCATCACAAAAATCAAAATTTCATTTCTATTCATCACACATAATCAAATTAAATCCCTAAAAAAAAAAAACATCACAAATAATCAAATTAAACCATACACATATCATCTACATCATCTAAATACCAAATATCAATCATCAAATTCATTGAAATCGCAAAAAAAAAAAATCAAAAATCATAAACTTTAAACCTAAAATTTAAATTTCTTACCTTGAATGATTTCGTGGATGGAATCGCACCAAACCACCTTCAATCAATCACAAATCTGATGATGCACAAACCCACGGGAGGAATTTGTAAAACAACTTCTAGAACTCAAGATCTCTGAGAAACAATTTTGGGAGAGAAAATGAACATTTTTGAGAAGAACTGTTAATGGGGGAAAGGTCGAGTTTTCTGTGAATGTATCGAGTCTTCTCAACGCCGAACATAACGGCGCGTCAACTTAGCTGACTATGGTCAAACGTCGCTTGATTCGGCGTCCTCAAACGTCCTACTGTTCGGCGTGTAACGCCGAATTGTTAGGCGTTTCGCTGCTAGATTGGCCATCCCATAGGGGTTAGGAGGTTGCCCTATCTGACGTGGATGGCCAATCTAGCAGCTAAATATCTAGCCCATAGGACTAATCCTTACGCAAGGAAAAGTTGGACACTAATATTGTGGTTAGCTTAATATTTGTGACCGTACCCGTACAGTTTTAAGAGCCAAAAACTTTCTTGGAGGTTATCCAAAACTTTGCTTGTGTCACACTGTCTCTGTAATCTCTATTGTGTGTGAACGGTTTTCCTGGAGGAGTGTTTTTTTAGTCTGATGTTGTAATTTAGTCTCTGATTTTCTACCTCCGTTCTGAAAAGATAGACTTGTTTTATGTAAAAATTACACATGAAACAAAATCTTTGTGAAACGGAGAGAGTATTTAATTGTGGTTTTGTTAAGAGGACTTTTATCATTTAGACAGACAAGCTTGCAAATTTTGGTTAAACATGTGCGGGAAGAATGATCTTCTCTTCCCTCTTTTTTGTTTTCCGTTGTAAAAAGAGAAGAACTTGCGTCTTAAAGTACTCATCAAAGGGCTAAATGCTTAAATCAAGTCTTCATGTTTTTACCTTCATTCGGCTCGAAATTTAGATGTCACAAGTGACAAGTATTACATTTTTTCTGAAAACAAATGAATATATTTTATCTGTTGAATTATGACCATATCCTCTGGCTTAACCATGTGTTTACAAGTAGTTGAAAGGAGAAAAAAAGGTCTCTTTCCTGTTAAAATATAGTCGTAGATACGTTTGTTAGGAAGTCAGTGATGATTGAAATTGGAACTATGTCACTAATAAATACAGTCACATGACATTAATTGGGGCTAAAGGGAATCCATCCTTATAAAACTAAAAGAAAAATATGAGCCATGCAATATGTACCAACTTTTTTTTTTTAGAATGATAAAATCTTTAAGAGATTTTCTAACGAAAAATGACAATAAACAGGTCGACGTTTCCCAAGTATGCTGTTTGATTAGGGTGCCTAACCATCACCTATCCCCAAATCAAGGAGTAGTATATTTCTACTTTCTTTCTTCTGTTGTTGTTTCGTTGTATAGGTGTCAACCTGTTTGGATGCTTACTATTACAAGCCAAATAGGTGATTATCGAATTGAATCGAATCGGAAAGTCCCCTCGTAAAAGTATTGATGGTGGGTTTGGATGTAGAATTTTAAAGGTGGAATTTATGGGTCCAGGGGATTTGATAGAATTACGTTTCCCTTTGTATGTTTGGTTGCCCGAATCCTTGGAATCACGTTTCCTACGGGATTCAGTTTTCCAGCAAATCCTCCATATGGAGTCCGACCCCTCCCCCCTAAGATTTGCTGGGAAACTTATCAAGGGATTTATGGACCCACTTTTTTTTAACTCTAAATCCCATATATATGCAATTTTAAGATTTGAGGGTAATGTCAAACGGTACAAAGACTTTAATAGAAGAAAACTCTATAAATCCTAGGAATTTTAATTGAGTTACCAAATAGACAAGGAATTTACATGAATCCCAGAATTTGTAATCCCATGGGATTATAAATTCCTGGAAACGGTGAATTCTACAAACAAACCCACCATGAGATTATTAGTCCCATATTGTCTGGGTTATCTAAGATCCTGCGGTTTATAATCTTTAGGGTCATTCCACTTAGAGGTGTAAATTGGGCTGTGCCAGCACGAGCACAACAAATTGGGTTGTGCCAAAGACGAGCACACCACCCAAAGATGCTGCTAAAATTTGAGCACAACTTGACCAAGACGTGACTTAGCCCGTACGGCACAACACGTTAGTTAAATGGGACGTCTTTGGTTTAACTAATTGGCACAAGAGCACAAAGACAACACGCGGCACGGATAAGCACGTGGCCCGGCCCCAACGACAAAGACGTTAAGAGAGCACGTCATAACATGTACAAATACACCATATAACAAGGCATAATACATCACATTTTTTGTATATTTCACAAAAGAGTCACTATTCTAACTAGTTTTTAACATTTTATGTTGGCTTATTTATAACAACACATATAATACCTTAATATTTGGAAAATATATTTCAATATCGTTGTTATAATGTCGTCACCTATATTTAACTAGAACATTAATTTACATGACAATAATCCAATTTTATATTTGATGGGCTATTTCTTTTTATTGAATAAACTTGTTAATTTTACTTGAAATAATTTCAAATGATATGTTGTCTAATTAAATTCTTGTGATAATGTCCCACTTAATGTATACATTAAGTGATTTCAAATTGTTTATATCACGTGTGCCAGCACGGCACAGCACGGCACGTTTATTCGTGTGTTGTGCCCGTGGGCTGTGCTGTGCCTAGCTTTTGACTAGTAAAGCACAGCACGACACAACACGTTTAAATCGTTGGCACAACACAACACGGCACATGACACGTGAAGCACGCGACTTCGTGTGTCGGGCTGTGCCGGGCCGGCACGTTTTACACCTCTAATTCCACTCATCACCAATTGGTTTTGAATTGGAAGCCCACATTGGTATCAGAGTGGGATATTTGTTGTGTCTTGTTATTTGACCGCACCTTTACTCCGCATCACCCGATTTATTGTCCACGTGTTAGACCCAGAGGCTACACGTGAGGGGGCATGTTGTGATTGAGCCCTAGAAGAGTTGAACTGGCAGAGCTCTAGGGCAAAACTGAAGTTATCGAGCCATACGGCAGAGATAAACTTGTCGATCCTTAGGGTTAAGCTGAAGTAGAAAAAGTCGAGCTTTAGAGAGTAGCTAGCCCGATTGACTTGAATCCACTTAATACGACCCATAAAGAATTTTTTTATCCCGAATTTTGTGTCAAAAGTCACCATCTACAATAGTTAATTAGCTTCTTCCAGTTTCTTTCTTTAAACGTTTGTTAATAACCTTGTGATGCCCATTTTGTTGTTTATGTTAATGATTTTGCTTCTGCAGGAGATAAAGCCTTATATGGCCCTGCTATGATTGATTTTTCAAGTTCTTGCGTTATCACACGAGATTTAATAACTATAGTCAGCCATGATCAAAACCAATGACCTATCAAAATTTAGTTTCAAGAAACTTGTTGATAATGATATACCCAAACAAACACCGAAGCCTGATATACCCGACTGAGCCGTCAGAAAAACTTTTCAGTTAAGCGGTCGGAAGTAGTCACAATATGGATGACCTCTTCGGAAGTTGTTGTCAGATAACCGCAATAACGCCAATAAAAATCCTACACTGCTGCATAACCACAGTGGGAAAGTTGGAATAATATCGGTGATTGTTGGGATCATTAGAACTAGGCACAGGTTACTTATGCACGGATGGAAGAGTATGCTAGGCGATTGGGCTAGATACTGGTTTCATAAGAGACAAGGAACGTTTATATTATACCGAGGCCTTTCTATCACAATTGGCTTCAGACTTGCAAAAAGCTTTGTAGTTAAGCATGCTGAGGTGGGAGTAATTTAGGGATGGGTGACCTCATGGGAAGTTGTTGCTCGACTGCCGCAGCGGTTCGCGTTGAAAATCCCACTTTGTTGGATGAGCACATTAACTAAGTGGGACAATATCGACTGAGGGTATGATCATTACAAATGGTATCAAAGCCGACAACAAGTCACTTGCTGAGAGTTGAAAGGTACATAGACGGGTTAGACCAGGTTCCTGTCTCATGGGAGCATGAAACGTCAGAAATCTGAGATATTTATATTCTGGAGCTGGGACGGTTCCAATCTAAGGGGTGAAATTGTAACACCCAGCATTCAGTAGTGGACCAAAAAATAATAATATTGGAACCTGATGGTACTTGATTGATCTGTGAGAAGAACAAAAATCGGTTAAGCATGCTCGGTCAGGACTAGTCATAGGATAGGTGACCTCTCACAAAGTTGCTGCCTGATAACCATAGTAGTGCCAATAAACATCTTACACTACTGGATAACCGCAGTGGAAAATGAGAACAATATCGGTGATAGCTGAGACCATTATAATTAATTAAGGATGGGTTGCTTGTGCTCGTATGGGAGAGTATGCTAGGAGATTGGGCTAGGTACTCGCTTCATAAGATAAAAGGGATGTCCATATTATACTGAGGCCTTTTCATCATAATTGGCTATAAAGTTTAAAAAAACTATGTAGTTAAGCATGCTCGTGCGGAAGTATTCCTGACATGGATGATTCCTTGGGAAGCTATTCCTGGATGACTGCAGGGATGCCTGTAAAAAATCCCACACTGCCGGATAAACACGGTGACTAAGTGGGGACAATATCGATGGAGGGTCGGGTCATTACAAAAGTATTCTACTTTCTATTAAGAAATAGAGAATGTTATATTGTATAGCCAGTGTAATTTACGTTAGCTGATGAGCTGAACCTATGGGTATTCAAAAGTATAGATGTTACTGAAAATAGTCAAAGAGATATGAATACCTGATGTTTTTTTTGGTTTTTTATTTTGTTGAAATATTCTGTTCATTTATCGTTCTAGTTGACACTTAGTTGCAACTTGTTTAACACTTCTTCAATCTTCATACTGATAATGATATAGAAAAAGAAAATACAGAGTGAGTACCGTAGGTGGAAGGAAATGGGGAAGCATTCAAATGAATCTAGATAGTGAACACTAAAGAACATACATGATAAAAGTACCTATAGCAATCACAAAAAATACAATCGGAGTCAGTATCTGAAACGAAAGAAGTTAGTTTTTATTTTGCTGGTACATACATTATTCAGTTTCATATGAACAACTTAACTTTACAGGGATTTCTATCAAGTATATTATGGTTTTAAATGATTTTTAAAACCTTTTTAAACATATAGGAAAATGCATTATTTCCTCAAGGATACTTCATGGGTGTCCAAATATATCTAAGGAAGATGATAGATGTTAATGATCTAATTTCAAAAAAAACTTAACCATCAAAATCTGACTTCTCAAAATCAAAAAATCAAAGTCATTATAAGAGCAATAAAATGAAAAAAAATAAAAAAAATACGGGATAATAAACACCCTAAAAGTTACTTACCTAGTTATTCGTAGTTCTAATGGGAAAATTACATATTCTATCCACTTTTAGTCCAAAGTAATTACATTTCCTTGTGTTTTTACTTGAATAAGAAATCCAATCATGCCTTCTTTATATCTCTTTGTCTAAATAATAAGATCATAAGTCCAGTTGATTTGACTAAAATTAGTTCCTTAATTCCTAGTCAAAGTAAATCTTGCATTTGGTCTTAACTTTCGATTCTTGGTACAATAATTGAGCATATTTATTTGTAAGTTTAAGAAACCTTTACGAAATCTCTTTTTTAGGGTGGTGAATGATTAACCTTTCATGAAGTCTCCATCCTTTGAAGTACTGAATGTACTTAGGTTGCGATGGCAACAATTTCAGTGATAGAGAGAAATTTTTAGTAAATAACTCATAAGCAGCTTTCTTTAAGTCGATTCTAGGGTTTGTTGCAATTCCAGTTATGAGCTCGGTTTATGGTCTCGGGTAAGATTCGGATTACGTGTTTGAGTTTAACGAGGCCTTCACCAGTTTTAGCTTTTCTTTTGGGTATTCACCATTTCGGACTGCTATGTCGGTATGTCAAATTTATATTGTTTGTAACTTGTATGGGTTTCATACAACATTAGATTGTGTGCAACACTTCTGTATATAAATTACTTACCGAGCAAAAAAAAAGGGTAATATTATGGTATTAATAGGGACTTGTATGAAAATTAAAATAAAGGACCAACTTTTTCGAGTCAATGGCCGACTTCGTCTCCAGGTGTATGTATATACAAGACACGCAAATCCTTCGAATATATTAAAATAGTAAGATAAATTTGTCCACCGACTCATTGCCTTTGCTAAAAGTAATGTAAAGAGAAAATGGGACTTTGAGACAACTATGCCACCATCTTCACCGCTGCATTCACTTGCATCCATCACCGACCATTGAAACCACTTTAGAAAAGTTAGTAAAGTTTTACACAAGGTTTAGGCTGAAATGAAGATGAAAAATAGGAAAACAAAAAATGAAGAATGAACGTTCAACACCACTAATCTTAACAAATGAAAAATGATCCTGGGAAAGTAAGAAAACATGATAGATGGTAAAAGGAATTATAAATTAAGAGGTTAAGAAAATAAAAGAGACAAAGGTAAATTAGCCACTTCGACTTCCAATAATAATACTAGAAGAATCCCATGATTCAATTGAAGGAATCCTTTCTCAAATCCAGTCCAAGAATTAGATCCGAGCAAAAAAAGAGGTGGTTATTTTATTGGCAACTAAGGTTTTTCTATTCCTTGTTAGAGGAGATCAGTCGGATGTCTTTGACGAACAAAGTTACACATAATTTTTATTGATCCCACTATATCAAACACGTATATATATTTGATAATTACCTCACTACATCATGGTTCCAGATCATCCATTTTTATGCCTAGTAATACACAATGAAAGAAAAGCTTACTCAATTCTTTTTTCTTTGTTTTCTTTTTTTTTTGATTGGCAAAAAAATATACATTAATCAAAAAGAGAGTTACAAATAAACCACCTAAAAAAGATAAATAAAATTAAGAAAAAAGATAATATTACAAAAGACACTTCAATTTCAAATTGTGAAAATTGATATCAACTCCAGAAACTGAAAAACCTTACATATATTCTTCCTACCTATACGAGTCATGTCATTAAGATCCAGATCGAGTCGAAATGAAGAGATAAATCGTGTTTTCCTCTTTTAACACCGAGGAATATAAAATCGAGTCATAAATTGTGCTTTCCTCCTTTAACATCGAAAAACAAAAGGCAAGAAGTTTCGAAACGTACTCTTGACCATCCGCCCATACAGCTAACCTTTCAACCACTGTGTCATGCCATTTGTTTTTCATTAATAATGACTCATAATATTTTTATATGAATGTCTCGGCTATATACACATTTTCATGTTTAATTTCAAAGGTAAAATAAAAATAACAATGAAATTTTGTTTCTATACGATTCAGTTCTTCGAAACGAAAAACGAGTCACTTTGCGCTTTACGATTTCACAACCCTGCCAATGCCCAAGTGAAAAACAAATGTTTAATAGCTAAAATATTTTTTTTAACACAAAAAGGGCTAAATATATTGAAAAAAAAGCGACCTGGCTTCCACAAAGAAGTGGCTACCAAGAAAGTGTGTTACAAAGAAAGCTACAAGGTAGCTGTGAACACCAAAAAAATAAAAAAAGATAGCCCGATGAAGCTAGATTAAAGCGAAAAAACTAAAAACCATGCTGCCAAATATGTTTAAGTCGTACCCATTACTCCTTCCCAGTTGAACAGTAAACTGTTTAAAGATATGTTCTCAAAAATCTTGGTACCTAAAGACCAATTGTAGAGCAAACACTTAACTTCAATCAAGAGTTGATTAAAATGATTGTATCTTCCTTGATAAAGTTTTTCATTTCTCTCATTCCAAACAACCCACCAGATGGCAAAAGGAATCATACTCCACAATTTATTCCTCATTGTCTTACCCTTCTTCTTATTTCCTTCCCACAAAATTTCTTTTACATCATTCCTGAAAACCAAACCAACTTGAAACTAGTGAAGAAAAAGTTCCAAAATTTTCTTGTCTCATCATAGTGGAGAAACAAATGTGAGTTGGACTCAGCAACCTTCTTGCACATAATACAACCATTTATAACAATGGAATTATAAAGAGTATCTAGTGTAGGGGATGCATTATAGCATACGTTCCAAGTAAAAAAAAGGGAATTTTGATAATATACACCCTATAGGATTAGTATTTCCTAAAGTACACCCGTTTTTTTCATAATTGTTAAAATACACCCTCCATCCAAAATTCTGTTAAGGCCCACCATCACCCAATCTAACCGTCCATCGATTATTTCCGATCAATGGCTAAGATATCATTTTAGATCAGAAAATCCCTATTTACCCTTAAGATAATAAAAAGGTTGTGAGAAATTTTCTTCCTCGCTTTTCTTCTCACTTCACTGCACCACCACCATCTATGTCTGCAACCACCACCCCTGCTACTAACACCATCACCACCTTGTTCTCCTTTTTCTTATACTAACACAACCACCATTCTAACAACCATCAGTTTAACAAGCCTAGCACCCTTTTCAACCAATTTAGACAAGATTATTGATCATATTCTATCGATATCTTCATTACAACGTATCTGATGTAGGGGGATTTCATCAGTATGTCATGGTCTCATTTTTTTCTTCTTATTCTTCTTTGTACCTTAGAATTTCATAAATTTGAAAATTATTGCTTAATAAAAGTAGGCTATTATTAGGGCGTCACATTCCATTAGAGGGGCGTCACCTAATCAGACAAAAATGGGTCACCCACAAGTAATATCAAAAACCCCTTATCTCAAATAATTTTGTAATGATCAAACAACCCTTATGTAGTTAATTTTAATTTAATTAGATAATAATTAAATTAAGAAGATGAATTTTGTTACATGGTAGAGAGGGTTTAACACAAAGTGTTGAAGAAATAAATCAACAAAGTGAAGAATCAATGGTTGAAAATCAACAGGTAAACCTCTAAACTATCTCCCATGGGTTCAATTTCGCTCAAAACTAGCTTAAGTACGTAAAAAGTTTGAGATTTTTAGACTTTCATGGAAAATTACGTTTGGGTTGAGCTTCATTGCCAACCGTAATTCAATTTTATGTCTGGGTTTGGAAGAACTCCAAACCGTAACTGGTTTCCAATAGGACAAAACCTGAATTACGTCTAGGTTAGATTTGTCATCCAAACCCAGCCGTAAATAGTTCTTCCATGGGTATTTATTACTTTTTTTACGTCTAGGTTAGGTTAGCGTCTGGAAAAAACACGTCAAAAACCCAGACGTGGGAGAATACGTCTGGAAAAAAATTCACGAACCTAGACGTAGTATATTACGTCTGGAAAATTTATTTTGCGAACTTGGACGTTTACGTAATAAAGAGAGGAAACAAACAAGTACCGTATTAAATTTCATTACAGCAGTTTTGAGTCACATCGGCTTCTGCTATGATTATATATTAAAATGAAGAGTACTACAGTACTGTTTTGATTCCAGAATTGATAACCTGGACTAGTCCTTGTGTTATCATTTCACTGTTACAGTTGGAGTTTTCTACAAAAATTGGTTCTAATTCATGATGCAGTGCTTGTCTCTTGAATTGTGTTTTTGATAGCATATACGTAACACCCAATTGAATTTATTACAGTGGAATCTCTTCATGGCTCATGGCTAGCTTATTAATTTGAGAAAAGGAAACCAACAGTTTTTTGAATCTACAATAAACAAACCGTAAAATTGAAATTACGTCTAGGTTTACAAAAGGAAAATTTAGTAAACTAACCTAGACGTAATACAACATTGGACGGTTTGATTCAAATAAAACCTAGACGTAAGACTACATACAAATCCTATTTTACGGTTGGATTGAATTCAAACTAGACGTAAGTTCTTCAATTTCAAATTTTACGTTTAAGAACCTAGACCCGAACCCAGACGTAACACGAGTAGATGAATAACTGAAACCTAATTTTGCTCCGATTTCATTCAATCTAACCTATTTTAAGCACAAAAAAGAGTAAATAAAGATGGGTTTGAACGATTATTACCTAACATACACCATGGGTTGTTGTTGTGGAGTTTGAAATTGTGATTCTCGAGATGCTTGGAGCAGAGGAAGAGAAGAAAGATGAAGAGGAGCAGGTTTTTTTTTTTTTGTTGAATTAGAATAGAAAAGATTAGGTTTTTAAGTTTTTATTTTAGTTCAAGGGTAATTTAGACATTTTGTTTTAGTGTTAGGATAACCCATAACCACTTTTTTGGACACTAAGAATCCAAGTGAAGCCCCTCTATTGGAGTGTGACGCCCCAATAATAGCCTTCTAATAAAATTTAAAACTTTTGGGTATTTTTCAAAACTAGGGTTCATGATGATTGAGATAGTAATATAACCTGGGTTTAAGTTTGATATTGAGAATATATACGCCTTGTGACAGTTTTGGCTTAGCCAATTGAGTTTGTGAGATAAAGAGATATCATAAAGAATGAGTTGGCCGTACATATGAGTTGGATTAGGACAAATTTAAGAATACAGGGAAAAATGTAAGTCATTTAATGTTTGAATGGGATAAAGAGATATGTGTTGGTCTATGCTTGAATTCTATGCAGGGAAGGAGAGTTAAAAGGGCAGAACATAATCATAAGGAACTGGATCTCCATTACGAGCAAAATGCATATAATATGTTTGTATAAATGTCTGATAGGAAAATAAGCTACTCCGAGATACAGGTTATGAATGCAGGTGATTTAAGTGACATCTAAGAATTCCAGTCATGGTTAAAGCTGATTTTGATAGCAATCAAGGAAGAACTTTGTGTCAGTTATAATTGGTTTTTATTTTTCATGCCGATTTGATTCAGTCAGGGGTTTTTCAGTCATTGGTAACTCAATTCAACTCGGGACGAGTTGGTATTTAACGCCGTTAGCCGTTTTATTGAAAAAAACGGGATGGAAAAGTGAAACTGGGTGTATTTTAGCAATTATGAAAAAAACGGGTGTACTTTAGGAAATACTAATCCCATGGGGTGTAGTTTATCAAAATCCCCTAAAAAAATCACATTTTGTAACACCCCGTGTTTTTAGCATGGCGCATGCTCAAAGATGCGCCATGGCTTGATATGAAGCTTCATCCAAAGATTCCGTTGCGTAGTAAAAGGGACATTGGCCTAGTCCAATACGCTGCCAAAAATGGCATATTGCATGGGCATATTGGTCAAGGCCAATATGGCACCAAGAGAGTGTAAGTTGTAAGCTATGTTGGCCAAAGGCCAATCTCGCATCAAAGGATACATTAGGCCAGTTGGGTAGATGACCTTGAGAAAAGTTAGTGCTAACATAGCACACTACCATGTCATTGGCCTAGGGCCAATATTGCATCAGGCCAGAGCAGGCTGGCCTTGCCAATTATGTGCAGCCATCACGGCTGGACATTGGGGTGGCCTATGAGACAAAGCCGGAAATACAACCATCACGGCCCTTCACTGGACCTGGCTCAGGAAATGTTCATCCATCATGGCCGAACATTGGAACTGGCCTGTGAGCCAGAACTGAATGTACAACCATCACAGCCGAACATCGCATTTGGGCAAGGTAGTCATGTGCAGCCATCACACCCTTGGGAGTTGGTGAATGATTTTTGCTCCCTAATTTAAGTTGTAAAAATGTCAAGTTAACATATATAGGGAGGGGTAGTTGGTTGAAGGTGCATATGCGTACCATGCACCAAGTAAGCTTCATAGCTTAGCCGGAAGAGTATTAATGATGCGTAAGCCTCATTTATAGTTGTGTAGCTTTGCCAATGGAGCATATTAAGCATGAGAATCACTATGCCATGTTGCGGACCAAATATGCATCCTTTGGATGCATTTTGACTGATGGACCTATACGGACTAAGATATTGCCATTATTGCTTGGCCACGGCCTTGCAAACGAGTTGGCTTAAGTTTTTGTCCCTTCATGGATGAACTACGGTATGTGCTTGATCCTTGTAGAGTAGGGAAGCGTACGCAGGCAGCCGCAATGAGTTGCAGCATTGCCGGTCCAGCACTTTGTCGCTCATATCATCTAATTGGGAGATGATTGCGACATTCTAGCCTCTCATATCATCTGGCTTGGTATTGCGATGCAAGATATGACTGTGGTCAAACTTGATGACGCAAGTAGCATGTCATTCCATGGATGTTCATACTTCTTATCAAGGCATTCGATGTTGGCATGTACCAATTGCGCATTGGGCATGGCCTCGAAAGTAAGCTACATCGATATGCAAGTTAGCGGAGCTTTCATAAGACTAAGTAAAGTAAGGCATGAGCCTGATTGATGCACCCTTGGCACGAGCGAGTCAAGTGCATGCTTTCAGCAATTCCTAAGCTAAGGGATGAGGGGGTATTAGGCCTGCTGTAACACCCAGTGTTTTTAGCATGGCGCATGCTAACAGATGCGCCATGGCTTGAGAGGAAGCTTCATTCAAAGCTTCCGTTGTGCGGTAAGCAGTAGATTGAATTAAGGCCAATATCGTGCCAAAATGGTGCATTGTGTTTGGAATTTGGCCAAGGGCCAAACCTTGCATCAAATGATGCATTAGGCCAGTTGGGTAGATGGCCTTGAGATTGTAGCGTAATCATTGCGCATTATGAAAGCTATTGGCCTGAAGTCAATATCGCACAATCATTGAGCATCAGGCCAGAGAGGGCTGGCCGAACGAATGTTGTGCAATCATTGTACGTAATCATTGTATGCAATCATTATACGTAATCATTGTACGCAATCATTGTACGTAATCATTGTACGCAATCATTGTGCGTAATCATAGTACGCAATCATCGCACGCGATCATTGTGCGTGATCATTGCACATGAATAGTGAAGCAGGCATGTTAATATGGTCCCCTTTCCATACTTGTAGAAATTCCATTAAGACATATATAGGGAGGGGTAGTTGGTTGAAGGTGCATATGCAGACCATGCACCAAGTAAGCTTCTTAGCTTAGCCGGAAGGGTATAAATGATTCCTAAGGCTCATTTATAGTTGTGTAGCCTTGCGAAAAGGGGCATTTGATGCTTAGGCATCACTATGCCATGTCGCGGACCCGATAATGCATAATCATTGTGCATTTTGGCGGAATGGCCTATACGGACCAGGCCATTACCATTATTGCTAGTCCACAGCCTTGCAAATGAGTTTGGCTTAAGTTGATGTCCCTTCGTGATGAAGTACGGTATGTGCTTGATCCCTTTAGAGTAGGGAAGGGTACGTAGGCAGACGCAATGAGTTGCAGCATTTTCGGTCCAGCACGTTGTCGCTCAGATCATCTATTTGATAGATTATTGCGGCACATTGGCCTCTCATATCATCTGGCTCGGTATTGCGATGCAAGAGATGATTGTGGCCAAACTTGATGAGGCGAGTTGCATTCCATTTACTGAATGCTCATAATTCATATCAAGGCGTCTGACTTAGGCATGTACTAATGGCGTATTGGGCATGGCCTCGATAATAAGCTAGATCGGTATGCAAGTTAGCGGAGCTTGCATAAGCCTAAGGAAAGTACGTTATGAGGCCTGCAACGGCGTATGCGTAAGTTCAAGGCATGCCTTATGCCTGGACAAGACTCGGAAGTCAATGATGCATGCAGGTGCATCGGCCATAGCCTTCAAGGCTTTATACCCTTGTTCTGTAGTAAGTTTGGAACAGCGTGGAAGCTAAGTTAGCCGCATCATGCTCCACGAGCATGCTTGCAAGGGCAGATGAACGTGCATTTGCCTAACTTTAAGGCCCGGATCGTAGCATCATCATGACGCATCGGGGAAGTTATGGCCTGCGCGCCAGGCGTAATTTTCCGGTCCGTCACACTTGCAATGGCCAATATGTAAGTCCAAGGCATGCCTTATGCCTGGGAAAGACTCAGAATACAGTGATGCATGTAAGGTGCATCGGCCATAGCCTTCAGCAATACTTAAGCTACGGGAAGAGGCAATATAACGGTTACTCAGCTAGAAAGGAAATTCAGTGAAGAATTTCCTACTTTGAGGCAAGGCTTTATACCCTTGTCATATGGTAAATTGGAATGGTGTAGAAGCCAAGTTAGCTGCATCATGCTCCACGAGCATGCTTGCAAGATCGAATGAACGTGCATTTGCTTAGTGTTAAGGACCGGTTTGTAGCTTCATTATGGCGCATCGGGGGAGTTATGGCCTGGCGCCCAGGCGCACCAGGCGAAATTTTCCGGTCTGTCACAGTTGGTATCAGAGCAAGTTCCGAGATAACTCTAGGGATTGTGCGTAGTGGACTCATTAGCGAGTATATTCCTTAATAGAAACTGAAAGTTGGAGAGTAGGCCAACTTTTGCGCGGAAAGAATTTGTAACTGCTATGCCAGTTACTTTGCGAATCGAGTTGAGCTTGTTTTAAGTACTGTGAGTTTTCCTAGCCTAAGTGGCACCCCACTTACGAGTGGAAATCCGGAAGACTTTCTGGGATGGTGGGTATACGATGGGACTGATCATCCCCATACGTTGGCAACTGGCTAATGGTGTGCGTTTTCAGGCCTGGCTAGCATCTCACTTACAAGTGGCAACCTGGATGACCGTCAGGGACGATAGGCAACTGGATTCTGTTCCACACAGCACTGCGCTAAGATCTTATCATTTCGATGACATCTTCAACCTTGTGAACTTTATGGATTCTTGAGTGGTGGTATGGGACGCCCCTTAGGATACCTGGTTGAGATATCGTTCAGAAACTGGCCAACTCGATGTTCTCGGTAATGTTGTGTGCACTTTTGGATCCCTGGGCATGCGGTATGGGACGTTTGCTCAGAAGGTCGAAATTGATGTTCATGACAACTTGAAGAAACCCGTGATTTCTGAGCATCTGGTGTGGGACTTTTTCTCAGGAATCCAAACCGAAGAGTTTGTCCACAATAGTTTTTGTTTTAAAATTCAGGGACGAAATTCTTTAAAGGGGTGAATATTATAACACCCCGTGTTTTTAGCATGGCGCATGCTCAAAGATGCGTCATGGCCTGAGATGAAGCTTCATCCAAAGCTTCCATTACGCAGTAAAAAGGACATTGGCCTAGGCCAATACGCTGCCAAAAATGGCATATTGCATGGGCATACTGGTCAAGGCCAATATGGCACCAAGAGAGTGTAAGTTGTAAGCTATATTGGCCAAAGGCCAATCTCGCATCAAAGGATGCATTAGGCCAGTTGGGTAGATGGCCTTGAGAAAAGTTAGTGCTAACATAGCACACTACCATGTCATTGGCCTAGGGCCAATATCGCATCATTATGTTGCATCATGCCAGAGCAGGCTGGTCTTGCCAATGTGTAGCCATCACGGATGGACATTAAGGTGGCCTATGAGCCAAAGCCAGAAATACATCCATCACGGCCCTTCACTGGACCTGGCTCAGGAAATTTTCAGCCATCATGGCCGGACATTAGAACTGGCCTGTGAGCCAGAACTGAATGTACAGCCATCACGGCCCTACATCGCATTTGGCCATGGTAGTTATGTGCAGCCATCACGGTCTTGGGAGTTGATGGATGATTTTTTCTCCCCTAATTTAAGTTGTAAAAATGTCAAGTTAACATATATATGGAGGGGTAGTTGGTTGAAAGTGCATATGCGGACCATGCACCAAGTAAGCTTCATAGCTTAGCCGGAAGAGTATAAATGATGCGTAAGCCATTTATAGTTGTGTATCCTTGCCAATGGAGCATATTAAGGATGGGCATCACTATGGCATGCCTCGGACCAAATATGCATCCCTTGGATGCATTTTGACGGAACGGCCTATACGGACTAGGCCATTGCCATTATTGCTTGGCCAAGGCCTTGGAACGAGTTGGCTTAAGTTTCTGTCCCTTCGTGGATGAACTACGATCTGTGATTGATCCCTTTAGAGTAGGGAAGCGTACGTAGGCATCCGCAATGAGTTGCAGCATTGCCGTTCCAGCACTTTGTCGCTCATATCATCTAATTGGGAGATGATTGCGACATTATGGCCTCTCATATCATCAGGCTCGGTATTGTGATGCAAGAGATGATTTTGGCCTAACTTGATGAGGCAAGTTGCATGCCATTCCATGGATGCTCATACTTTCTATCAAGGCATTCGACGTTGGCACGTACCAATGGCGCATTGGGCATGGCCTCAAAAGTAAGCTACATCGATATGCAAGTTAGCGGATCTTGTATAAACCTAAGGAAAGTACGGAATTGATGCACCCTTGGCACGAGCGAGTTAAGTGCATGCTTTCAGCAATGCCTAAGCTAAGGAAAGAAATGGTATTAGGCCTGCAATGGCCTATACGTAAGTCCAAGGCAAGCCTTATGCCTGGGGAAGACTCAGAATCCAGTGATGCATGTAAGGTGCATCGGCCATAACCTTCAGCAATGCCTAAGCTACGGGAAGAGGCAGTATAACGGTTACTCAGCTAGAAAGGAAATTCAGTGAAGAATTTCATACGTTGAGGCAAGGCTTTATACCCTTGTCTTATGGTAAATTGGAACGGTGTAGAAGCCAAGTTAGATGCATCATGCTCCACGAGCATGCTTGCAAGATCAAATGAACGTGCATTTTCCTAGTGTTAAGGCCCGGTTTGTAGCTTCATTATGGCGCATTGGGGGGAGTTATGGGCTGCGCGCTCAGGCGCGCCAGGCGTAATTTTCCGGTTCGTCACACATTTTGTGGAACTCTTGGCTTTTGTGAGAAAATGTGATGTATCGTGCAAACTCAATAGAATCGTAACAAGATTTTACAATAAAAGTACCAGAATTCCAAGAGATGTAATCATCTCCTGACTTAGTTAGAATTGCATTAATTTGACCCAGCAGTTCTGCAACCATTTCCACTTAACCATCCTTAAGGTTTCTGGTGAAATTGAAATCCCATGCCAAGCTGTTATTAGTAAACTTTGTCATGTCTTGTATTGAAGTAGATTTATTTCTGGATAACTTGTAAAGAGAAGGATATAAGCTTTCTAATGTATGCTCTCCTATCCATACATCATTCCAGAATGAGCATCTATTGCCACTCTGAATGTGCACTGTATAGTGATACTGAATAATGCTTTTGGATTTTAGGATGCATGCCCACAAACTTTTATCCACAGAACTTTTAGAATCATTTGGAAGTAGAGCGTTGTCTGAGCCAAATTTTTGGTGTATAACTGACCTCCAAAAAGCCCTTCTTTTTGTATTATATCTCCAAATCCACTTAGCATGTAAAGCTATATTAGTGAGTCTCAACTTTTTTACACCAAAACCACCTCTTTGTTTAGACAGGGAGACTTTGTTCCAACCCACCTATCCTTTGTTTTTTTCCAACACCCCTAAAAAACTTCTCATAATGTTGTCCATCTGCTTTTCTATAAAAGGATAAATTTGGAAAAGAAATGGATAATAAATTGGTAAGCTGCATGGGACATGCTTGATAGCTAAAATAGTTCCTGCCTTATTTGTAAAACACTGTTACATTACATAAATTGGTGCCGGGATCATAATTCACAACTCAACAAATTGTTTGGAGCAGGGGAAGCAATGCCTAAAGGCAAGGAGAAATGCCAATCAAGGTATGCGTACATAGAACCATAATGGTCGGCAACTAGTTTCATGATCCTACGAATTTGTGCAATACATTACCTATGCAGACTGGACAGCAGTACTGGTATGTGCCTATGTGGTAAATCACCAATAGGACTAGGATAAGGAAGGAAAAAGGGGGAAATTATTTCTAGCCCAATAATCTTTTTTCTATATTACAAACCCACTATTAAGATTCTATATATAGGTAACCCGGAAAATGACTTGATTCCGAAAATAACCTTTTATCTAAATATGGAATTGGTTTTCATTTCCTTTTATTTATTTATTTTTTAAAATTGATTTGATAAATGGTAATTCCTAAAAAAACTCCCGAAAATAATTCCCTTGATTGACCAATAATGAACGTGGAAATTTCTGAGGAACCAGAATTTGCAGCCTCTCTCTTTCATAAACCCATCTATAAGATGATATATATGTCTAGCCCAAAATCTAAAATGTACGGTTACGATTAGTAGTTTTAGATTGAATCTAGATTTCTAAACATTCACTACTCACTATGACTAATTTAACCTTTATCCATTAGCGACCAAAGATTTTTTTTAAGTGGTTAAATATGGTCAAATAACTATCAGGCGTATTTATTGGCGTTATTGACGGCCCTTAGTTATATTTCCATAATCACCCAGTTTCGTTAGTATGTCTGCTCACCGATTAATTTGGCTTGGATAAGGATATTTAGATTTACCATGCCATGCAACGTATATGCATTAACATTAATCACAAATATCCGTTACGTGTTGTCATCATACCGTTCTTTTCGCACCTATATATACTCGGTGGTTGTAGCTTGCAAGGAATATAAGGAATAAACGTAACTACTAATAATTACCAACGCCTACACCTTCTTCCTTATTCAACTCGTTGAGTATGAGATTCTAGCAGTATATCTTTCTTGTTTTCTTTTTTTGTTTTTTTTTTTTCCTATTTTCCTTCCCTCTGTTCTTCAAAATCAAAAAGATAATAATTCTTTTTTCAACTAAATATTATTGATGAAAACTAAAATTTTCAGTAGACATTGTTAAAGGTGATAATTGCGAATATCAATAGGTAAGTATTAGAATTTTCATTAAAAATTGTAATTTTCACCCATCACACCATATAAAAATTAAAGTTTTTGGAAAAAAACTTGAATTTTCACCAAATATAATTAGTGTGAAACCGGGAATTTTCACCCAGCAATGCCTTGTGAAAATTGGAATTTTCCTAAATCTGCACTTGTGATAATCGAATTTTTTTTGTCAGTTGAAATTTTCACCAAACAACGCCCCGTGAAAACTGGAATTTTCCTAAATCTCCACGGGTGATAATTGGGTTTTGTTTGGTCGGTTCCAATAAAAGAAATAATTATGGGGACAACCAAATAAACGGAATAAAATGAAATATTAAGCAAGCTTTTTTTAGGAGATATAACGTATTTTGGGGAGATATGTTAGCAGGAATTAGTCTAAAAACTAAAAAGGAATTATTTATGAAGTTTTTTTAGGAATTAATTTGTTAATATAATAAAAGGTTATTTATTTAATCAACCCTTATCTATAAATAAATACGGGTTCTCTATATATAGTAATATAGAATTTTAATGTTGGGTTTCATACATAAAGAAAAGGAGAAATGGGCTAGAAAAAAAATTCCCCGATAATGAACTCCAAACATGCGCCCTAAAAATCTCCAGAAAATATTAATCCCTAAAAATGCGCCCAAAAATAACTCCCTTTAACTTCTTTGATTATCCTAAAATAACTCTTTGTTATTTGTTGTTTGACTAAATATTTGAAAACTTAGTTTTTCTTGTGATATAGAATAACCTGGCGAGATTGGGATATACCCAGATTAATTGGGGTATACCCAATTTTAAGGGGACCTAATAGGCATTTTCATAAAAGGGTGATTTTACTTTAATACCCTTGAACTAATTAAATCTTCAAAATAAACCCATTTCTTAATTTCATTAACCCTAAAATTAAAAAACTAAACAACTCTTAATCTTCTCTTCTTCTTCTTCTTCATCTGCATCTTCCATCAACCAAAGCCATATAAAAATCTTCAACTTTGATTTTCCAAAAAAATTGTTGACTCTACCTAATAAAAGAAGACTATAAGTGATGTTTAAACTCAAACCCATCATTGTGTTGTATGATTTGATTGTTATATTAGGTTAAAAATTGAAAATTGTGATTTCTGTATTTTTGGTCGGCAAGGTCGTAACATGCATATCTTGCCGACTTTTCATAACAACTATGGCGACTGTAAATTTTTTCAACAGCCGGCAGGGTATTTTTTGAAGATCTTGCCGACTAACAAATTTTTTCAATAGCCGGCAGGGTATTTTTTGAAGACCTTGCCGACTACTAAATTTTTTTAATAGCCGGCAGGGTATTTTTTGAAGACCTTGCCGACTAATAAATTTTTTCTGTCGTCTCCTGTGTGTTAAAAAATAAAGTCGGCATGATCTTCATTCGTCGACCTTGCCGACTTTTCATACTTTCAGAACTGAAAGTGTTGATTTTTGATCTAATTTTGAGTATTATTTCATACAACAACTTTGCAATCCCCTCTTTAGAAGTGTTTCGGTAGTGTGCTTTCATTTCCATTCCAATAGATTTTTTCAAAACAAATTTTTTTCATCAAAAAACTTCCCAAAGTTCAATCAAAAATTTCATTACTCAAATTCGTAATTTGAAAAGTTTTAATCTAAACTCAATTAATTAACCTAATCAGATTTTTAGTGTTAATTAAACAAGGGTATATTAGCCATTTAGAAAATATATGATTAAGGGGTGACCTCTTTTACTTCAAAATGACCATATTTTATCTTATTGGGTATACCCCAATTAATCTGGGTATACCCCAATCTCGCCAGGTAGAATAAGAGGGGAAGAAGACACAAAGTAAGGGAGAAAAGAAGAGAGATTTCTTATTCATGTGTACAATAGACAGACATTAGAGCCTCTATTTATAGGGCTAGACACAAGGGCAGCCCAATAATAAACGGGATTTGCCCTAGATATTCTTAACATAATTACACGTTTATAACACTCCTCCTGATGACATTGTGTCTAAGCTATTTACCCCGTTAAAACCTTGTCAGGAAATTCCAAAAGGACAAAACCTGATCGAAGGGAAAAGACTACAATTGAGAAAACTTAGAAAATATTCGGACACGCAAATGTTGACTCATTAGAACCTTGACAAGGAAAACCAATGGGAAAAACCTTGATGAAGGAAAAAGAGTACAACGTGATAGTCCAGTAAAATACCTTCTAATTTGATACTCCCCCTGATAATTACTTTAGTTAAATCTTGGCTTGCAAATCTTCGAGTCGAGCAAATTTCGGTAAACGAATTTCTTGAATGCTGGAGATAGCAATGCTTTCGTGAGAAATTTCCAAGTTGATGAAGTCTTCTTTTGTGTTAGTCTTCTAATGGTAGTGTTCTCGAGTCTTCACGTTTCTTTAAGTACATTGAGGACTTGCTTCTTGGATTCCTAGCTTCTCGTAGATGATTTGCAAAAGTAGTTGATATAATTTCTTCAACAAAATGCCAATATGCAGTTATAGTACCATAGGAGAGTAAAGTTTGTGATCATACCATATATGGATCAGAATGATATCCAAATTCCCAAGGGTTCTTATGTTGATGTGGTCTAACAAAACATAATGACCTAGTTAATGGTGGGAATCCACCAAATAACCAAAATTATACAACCCCCCCTTGGATGACCACCATGTTGAATAAATTGCCTCACTAAAACCTTGCCAATAAAACCCAGTGGGAAAAAATTTGGACGAAAGAAAAAGAGCACAAATATCAACATTTTTGAAAGAAAATCAAACGTTAACGAGATGTTGCCTCGTTAAAACCTTGTCAGGAAAACCACATGGGACAAAACCTTAAACCAGGGGAAAAGAGTACAACTTTTGACGTAAATATGGATGCTAACCCAACTATATGAGTTTTACAGAAGACAAGCATCAAATTTATAACTCAAGTCTATCTCAAAGACGAGTTTAAGCTAGCATAATTCTAACTGCAGATTTAAGAAAGAAAGGAAAAAAATAGAATTTATGCTGCTGAAGCGTGGATTTTGTGTTTTTAAAGGCTCCTCAAGAGACATGTAAAGTTGATATCGTCAACTAATTAATCCGGATTTTTGGTTTTGTACCAAATTTCTAAAACACATGAAGGATTGTTAACTTGACATAATCAAGTCAAGTGGCTACCAGAATATAATTTGAATCCTACAAGGATTACAAATTTGAATATGTTCTACGACCACATACGAGTCCTTCAAGGACTACCATGCTAAATGTGTCTTATAAGAAGAACAATTGTTGAACCAATCCTAGGGTCAAAAATAAAACCCTCGAATCGTTTTCACAACGAACGTATTTCTCGTATAACGCATTACGACTACGCCAACCTGTAAGTAATAGGATTGGCAATTTTAAGGTGTTAAGTCTTGGATCCAAAATTGCGTTAATCGAGAAATTCTAATAATCCAATCTAATATGGATTACATGCCAACTAATCACATATGTCGATATCCCTCTGCAGAGGTCGGGGTTCACAACCACCATCATTTATTATTTCAAAAGCTAATATAAACAAATATTCGACAATTTATAGCTTACTACATTCCACATAATTCCCAAATGTATGCATACTTTGAAAAAATTCAAAATTTAATGGTACCAGTGCCCACGGGCGTTATAATCTCCTATTATTCAAATGAGAAGATATGAATTTTGAGAATGTGAATCGCATTATCATATATTGTTGGAGCATATTTGTAGCCTATATAAAAATGCTATTGCTTGCTAGATGTGATTGGATTTTCCTTTTCAAACGGCATAAGCTTATTGTAAAGCTAAATGAGATTTTTCACGCCTATTTAATGGCAGCCTTTTTCGATTTGATCATGATAGGAGAGAAGTGATATAACCTTTAAGTTAATTAATGTCGACCTCTAATAGCATAGAGTCTCCCCCTGATTCTGGCGGAAATTGTCATCTCATATACGAAAACAAGTTTCATATAGTATTATCCGATTCAATCAAGGACATATACTCATAATATATTCTGGATTTTAACAATAATACCAGTTGGACTGTAATTAATAACTTTGAAAGTCATAAAAAAAAATTGTCCAAAAATTGTAGTTTATACAATTTAAACATCAACCACGGATTTTATTGGCTACAACCAAAAACATATCAAATTTGTAAATAAATCTCCAAATAATTGCGTGAATTATGAGGCAAACGAGATAAAGATTTGGATTGAGATTATTGACACGTTATTTTCCAAAAGAAACTAAAATTTTAAGATCAATTTACACTACAAGGACTAATGATATATAGGCTAACAAGCCGGGTGCGCACCCATTGATCTTTTGTGTCGAACTATATTAATTCCAGCTACAAGTGGAACGGTCCAAATATTGGAGATTATTACGGCGATGAAAGATAAAAATATCTCAATATCCCTTGAGAATGCAGTAATTATGTGTTCTGTTGGCGTTAGCAATTGAAAATACCATAACGATATTTTATCCCTTTATGATCGATAGGGAAAAACCAAATCTAGTTGGCTTATATGTTTCTTCTTAAGAAATATGAAGAAATCATTTTTCGTTATTGAATTTAGAAAAATCCATGGTTTCCGGTAAGAAATAGAAACCAAAGACAGAATCAAATTATATTGGCATCTCATATAAGCGATAGAGAATACCAATGCCAGTTCGTTTGTACGATTCATGAAAAGGAAAAAGAAATGTTTTCATGTCAGTCATCGCATAGGGATAATCCACTTTGTGGTTAAACAAATGGTTTCTTGTAAAGGAATAGAAACCAGATAAAAAAAAATCACATGATCTTCATCTAATGGAAAAAGATACCAAACTTGATTGGCCGTAGGTTTTTCAACCATGCACGTGATTAATTACCGTAAAGATAATTAAATTGCGATAACACCTGATTTTGGTGATTATAGTTTCATTGAAAGAATAGAAACTGTAAACCATCTTTTGATGGCTTGATTTTTCTTTTCTCTATGATAAAATTTGAGAAGAAAGAAAATACCAATTTTTGATGATCACAGTTTCATTAAGGGAATAGAAACTGTAAACCATCTTTCGGTGGATTCTTTTTTATAGAGAAAAACAAAACCAATATATTCCGCAAAATAGATCACCGTCCAACAATTATGATCCGGTCTTTTTAGGATTAAACTAAAAGAGTTTTGTTGCACCCAAAAAGAAGAAGAGAAAAACCATATTCTCGTGGTGTAATAATATAAGATCCACCACAAAGGAGCAGTCCATCATGCTTAGGCCATATTGACCGAGCATACACATGATTCCTTTTGTCTTTGCACAAGCATAGAGAAGTGTTTCAATCGAAGGATCGCATAGCACATAACCAAAAGTATATAATAAGCATAAAAAAAAATCAGTTAGGGATTCAACTAACAATACTAATAAGAAGATGGTACAAAATAAACATCATTAAAGGTTTCTTATCACCGTGAGATGTATAGCTTGCAGTGAGTGCCCCAAGATGCTTTGCAAGGTGTGACTTTCATCCAACCAAGGCGAAGGACATACAAATACAAAAACGAGAAAAACAAAGTTAGTGGACTGTTTAACCACGTTATGTATAATGACTTAAAAAAATAAACGATAAATAAAGTGAAATATAGATTTTGATGTCGGCTTTTCTCTTTGAATGTTCACAGATGGACGGATTTGTATCAACACCATCTCCACTTTTGTTATCAGTACTAATAGAAACGATTGTATAGCAACGTGCGTGATAACGTCTTGTGATATAGAATAAGAGGGGAAGAAGACACAAAGTAAAGGGAGAAAAGAAGAGAGATTTCTTATTCATGTGTACAATAGACGGACATTAGAGCCTCTATTTATAGGGCTAGACACAAGGGCAGCCCAGTAATAAACGGGATTTGCCCTAGATATTCTTAACATAATTACACGTTTATAACAGTTTTCACAATTAAAAGATATTTGTAATAATCACCAATTGGGTTTTGTAAAAGTGTGCATAACACAACCTAACACGGATACATATTTGATTCACTATTTGTGAAGGTCCATGCAGTGTCATCATACTAGTAAACTTGTATTCCAGAAATGAATTAGTAGTTTTTTCTCTCGAAGAGATAACAATGAAATCAACCTGATTGCATTACTAATGTAAGAACCCTCTATTCTTTGTAACCAATGAGACTTTAGAAGGTGTATTTTCATTCCTAACAATTCTTCTGTACTTGTATCATTCTCAAAATCCAACGAAATATGTAAGTTTGCATCTATGCACCATTCATTCAAAGTATACTTTGAAATCTCTTCAATGTAATTTTCTTTATCAACAACAAATCTTTAAGCTCTGTTAGGTTGAGATACAAAAACTTCGACTACATTTGCATTAGAGAATAATCATTTGACAAGCGGAGAAGGAGACAGTAATGGTGAAGACTACAAGGACGTGAAGACTACATGCCAACTACTGAAAATTATAAGAGAGAGAAAGTGATGGAATAAATCTCTAGATCTCCTAATTAATTAAGTAGAAAATACCTATTAGTCCTAGAAATAATATATTAGGATGAGTCTAGTCCAGTTGAGTCAACTGTCCGTTTGGTCCTTTTTGGTAAAATATATTATAGTTTGGTCCTAGAAATTATGGTTTGGTCCTAGAGTGACGTCATGGATGATGTAATTGTCACTAGGTAGTGGCAGAAATACCCTTTTGGGACCATATATATAGAAAAAGTCAATAAAAAATATCTTATTTCAGATTTACTTTATCTCTCCTTCTGTTTTCAGATCTAGTTTCTCTCTCCATTTTTTCTTTTGTTTTTTTCTGTTGATGCTCATGAAAACGATGAAGAAGGATGATAATTTTTTGGTTTTTTCTTCTATGTAGCTACTGTTGATGTTGAAGATGATGATGAAGATGATGAAGACGACGGAGATTTTTGTGTTTCTTCGTCATTTGTTGTTGTTGCTGCTGCCGTTGATGTAGGATCAGAATATCGCGACATCAATACCTCGCGAGATCAATAAACGAAAGCATTGCGAAGGTATCGCAGATGAGTAATATAAATGACGCAATGAATGACGACAGCCAAAAAACGAGAAAGATGTGAAGACCTAGCGAGATCTAGGAGAGTTGCGAGATTATATATTTGTACACTTGCGATATTTCGCAAGTCATTCCCGAAAATAAAGGACAGCTTAGCTGTCATCCACTATGTAATACCCTATATAAAGAGTTGAACAGGTCTGTTGATGGAGAGATCTTTTTCGAGTGTTGGGCAAGTCATTAAGAGAGAGAAAGTTTAGAGTGATTGTAATTCTTTAACTAATTTCCATTTCATCTTGTAAGCATTTTTAAAGAGTTTAATCAATAAAAATTACAATTGTTCATCCCAAAATGATTTGATTGTATAGATTCTTGTGAGGGGTGTAGTGTAGGATTTCCTGCAACTACATATTGGCGCTAGAAACAGGGAGAGAGTGAAGATTGACACCGTGATTTGAAAGAATTTGGAGTAATAGGGAAGGAAATTCATATAATTTTCAACAACTTACTGAAATTGAGAAATGGCTAGAAGAAGATATGCATCAGAACAACCAACAACTGTTAGAAGGAGTAGGAGACTTGCTGGTGAAAGGAGAAATGAAATGGGGGAATCCTCAAGAATGAACACAAGAAATAATGAAGAAAATCAAATTCAATCACCAATTCAACCAGTACTGAATAGAACTGTGGATTATGATAGAGTAAGCGTGCATACTTGAAGATCAGACTCTGTGGACGAAAGGGGAGAAGAATAACAATTGGTAAACAATGGACAAGAGGGGAGAGATCGAGAAGGGATTGGAGAAATAATTCATGGAAATGAAGAGATCGCAGCATTAGAGGCATTGAGACAAACAATACATGAAGAAAGGCGATTAGAGGCAGAGGAACGTGCAAATTTGACAAGACAAAATCATAAGTTGAGGATGGAAAACATGAGATTACAAAACAGAAGGTCGAGAAGCACTATAAGGTCAAGCTCAAGATCAGTTAGAGAGGAAATAAGGAGAACTTTACCTATAGAAAATGTTGATGAAGAAAATCGAGAGGAAGCGCAAAATCCAAGCGTAGAACATTGCGAGAGAAGAGAAATGATGGAAGATCGTCATATCCCACATCCCGAGACTCTTCAAAATGGGCGAAATGATGGAAATCAAGGAAATAGGCAGCGTCAGGGGCGGAATAATCCAGCTGATGAAGAAAATCAGGAAGAAGGAAGAAGAATATTGCATGGGAGAGAAGCATGGAGGAAGCAAAAATAGATTGAAGATGAAATTGAAAGACACTATGCTGAACAAGCACGTCTAGCCTGCGAGAGGGAAAGATTAAGAACAGATGGAAGAACAGGAATTGGAAGAAGCAATTCGCCAGAATAATCATGATAATCGAGAAAGAAAGCGAGAACAAAATCGCAACAATGGTAATATCAATGAAGAATATGAAAGAGTACAAAGGAGAACCGATAGGCAGCAAAGAAGATAAAATGATAGATATAACGGTGTGCGAATTCGTGAAAGAGATGAAGGAGAAGATCGCAAAGAAAGACGAGAAGAGAATGATGAACAAGAAAGTCAAAGCAGACATGAACGCAGGAGAAGAGAGGCGGAACTAAAAAGACCAAGAGATTCAAATTCGATGTAAATGAACAAATCCCGAGAGAATTAGCGAGAAATGAGAGGAATCTTTGAACGGTAAAAAGGGGAGGAAAAGAGACAATTGGATGAGGCCATCGAGGAAGGCTGCGAAAACTCCATTTACACAAGAAGTACAACTAGGAGGAATACCCCCAAAGTGTAATTTACTGCGTTAACCAGCATTTTTGATGGAACAACTTGTGCAATACAACACATCAAAGCTTATGTGAGGTGTATGTTACAATGGGAAAATCATGATGCCATATTGTGCAAGTATTTTGCATCAAGTTTGACAGGAGAAGCGTTGAAATGGTTTGAAGGTTTACCAAGAAACACAATCACATCATTCAACCATTTACAAGCTATATTTTTAGGGGCGTACATAAGTAATAATTCCTCGCGACCGGGTATTGAAGATGTATTTGGGTTAAAACAAAGGGTTGGCGAAAGTTTGAAACATCTGACCGTGAGGTGGAAGACAATGTGTAGCGATATGGCTGGTCGTGTGGATGAGAGATATCTCATTTTATCATTCATTAATGCTATGTTCGCAACCAATCTGTTATACATTCAAGTTTTTAGAATCAAGAATACAATCACAATGACTGAGTTGCGAGAACTTCAGGAGGAATACATTGCTCTAGAGGAAAAGAAAAATGAGATGGAATCATACCCTGTTGCGAATGCAAGTTCAAGAGCTGCGAATGCAAGTTTGTTACCTAAATTGATAAACACAGTGGCGAGCACCTCGCAGGGTCAACAAGAAATGATAACGGATGATGGTCAGCAAAAGTTAGTAGCCATGGGAAGTCGCGATCAGGAAGAATTTGAAAGAGAAAGAAACTTCTATAACCGTGGCGGAAATAACAAAATTCAAAGACTTGATCAGCCGCAAGAAACTTATGGAGGTCAGAGGCATAATTATCATAGAGGGCAGCGAGGTCATAGGGTAGTATGGGAGGAAATCAAGATGCCCCCACTGAACGCTAGTGTGGAGAAAATACGAGAAGCTATAATCCTGATGGAAAACATACCTGCACCAAGGAACATGGGGAATGAACCACCTCCAGGTGACAGAAGTCATGAATTCTGTTCCTATCACCATTTTCATGGACACCTAACGAATGATTGCAGAAATATAAAAAGAATCATCCTCAGAATGATAGACCAAGGGAAGCTAAATCATTTCTTAAAATGTGAAGAAAAGACTCAACCATTACCACCACCACCAGAAATTCACAGAGTAAACACAACAAAAGGGAAAGAAACATTTGTAGTAGAAGTTGGAGCGAAAGCCAAAAACTTGTTCTGCAACTCTATCGTACATTCGTACAAGACAATTGAATATTTTCATGATAGTGTTCTCAGTAGGGTTTTCGCAAGAGATGCTGACAATAGAGAAGTAATGAACATCGCGAAGACATCGCCACTAAAGGAATGGCAAATGCAGATTATTTCTTTTACCACAGAAGAGGTACCTGAGGGCTGAGAGATGCATGACAGTCCATTAGTGGTAAGATTGGAGATTAACCCAAAACCTGTTGATGATGAAGATGATGAGGCGGAAAATTCATGGGCAATCAATAGAATCTTAATTGATACTTTTGGAAGCTCAGAAACATCCTTTTTACCATACTTACAAGACTATGGGAGGGAAAGATGAAGATCTGATACCTTCAACTTATAAGATTTATGGTTTTAATGGTACTGCCAATAAACCTAAAGGAGAAGCTCATATGCGAATACCACTGAAAGGATTATCAACTGAAATTTTGTTTTGCATAGTCGATGTGGAGTCCCCCTATAAAGCATTAATTGGGCGACCTTGGTTGCATGAGATCTTGGGTGTAGCATCGACTTACACCAGTGCATCAAATTTCCTCATCCCAGTGGTGTTGGAGTTATAAAAGGAGATTGGGCTGAGGGACAAAAGTGCTATGAAGTTGATGTGGAATCTTGCGAGGAAAGGGCTGCTCAAAAGAAGAACTAGAAGCAAAACATCAAAGAAGAACAAAGAAGGGAAAGACTGATGGTGGACGCAATAGAAGTGAGAGATGAAGATACATTGCGAAACCAATGCCTGAAGACAGTTGGAAATTGCGATGGTTTCGCAAAAGGGAAGGCAATATCAGGAAATTTAAATGAAGAAGCAGAGAGTAACAGAAGTAAGATGTGTAAGAAATGAATAATTGATCTTAGATTTGTGAAAGGTGAAAAAAAAAATGTTTTGAGTGACAAAAACATGTCAAAAGTACAAAGAATATGACGATCGAAGAAGGGGTACGCGAAAGTCTCGCGAGACAGAATATATGAAAATCTGGTTAAAAAATTACAGCGAGATCACAACAAATAAAGCAAGACTATGCGATAATTTCGCAAAGATAATGAGAAGAAATAATCAAAAATCAATAATATATACGAATGGGACGAACCTTTATGGCGTACACCCTAGTTCGCGAATGATATTTCGCAAGAGGCAAATGTAAGACCTAAAGTGTGTCATATAAGGGGGTATCTCTTGACATGGCTCACGGAAAAGGTTACACCGCTCCTGGAACCTGAGTCATGAAAATTTGGGGTCAATAAAGCCCATCCGGGGGAGATACCTTGGATTTCCAACTATATATATATAAGGTTATACCCTGGTTGGACGACCGAGGATCTCTTCCAAGGAGTCAGTGTATGACCAAGGCGCCGAGGTACACGGTTGAGCCAAGAGTGCCTGGGGCATTTGAAGTGTCTCGGCCATTCTTGGCAAGTCTTGGCACATGCTGCACTCGGCCCAAAGAAAACTCCACTTAGAGTGCAATCTCGTAACCATAAGCCCTATAGGTATAAGGGATAAGAGGCTGCGAAAACAACTGGTTGTTGTTAAGACCGGATGGGAGGAGCTAGTCTTGTATGGCCGATGTACGCCTCCTTGAAGGGGCAACCAGGGAGATGATAAGGGCGGCACCCTCCATTAGGGAGCTGATAAGTGTCTTAAGACGCAAATGTCATGGGGCTTTATTTTCGCAAGAAAATTTAGGCTTGTCATATTTGTGCGATGATCCTGAAGAGGCAATAATACTAACGCGAGGATAAGACGAGATCAATGGGTCTTTATATGAAAATGTAAAGACGTCATGCGATTTCGTCGCAAGACGGCAATGTCATGGGGCTTTATTTTCGCAAGAAAGTTTAGGCCTATCATATTGTCGCAATAAAATTATCCTGCAGAGGCAACAATACTAAAGAAATGATAAGGCAAGATCAATGGGTCATTACATGAAAATGTAAAGACGTCCTGCGATTTTGTCGCAATGATGAGGGGTGGCGAAATAAGACCTTTAACTAGGAAGGCAAAATAAGACCACACAAGAAAATGAGTAAGCAAATAAGCTTGCGAAAATGATTATATGCAAACAAATAAGTTTGCAAGTATATACATGGAAACAACCAGGAAAAATTTGCTTGCGAAGACTTAACAGCAACGATTCTGGCCGAGGCATATTATTACTTAAAGGTTCTCGACTAAATCTCTCATTTGAAAACAAATAACGAGAGGCAAATATGGGAATGAATAGGATATAAACTTGTTATTTATTTTCATATGATAGATTTACGCACTCATAATATTGATTAATCAGTATTGCAAGAAAGAATTGTTCTTTTAACATGTGCGGAAAAAGACAACAAAGTAGAACTTGTATTTGAAGATCCAAGAGATTTACAGTAAGAAGTTACAAAAATGGAAGACTAAAAGGATAAATGTACATATATTACAAGAAGAGAAAGAAGAAAATGGAGTTATTTCTTAGTTCATTCTTCTTTTTCATCGGACTCTTCATCGGACTCCTCTTCTTCGCTAGCATCACTATCGGAGACATCCAAGGAAGGCATATTTTTAGGAATCTCATCAAGAAGACAAGGATATGAAAAAGAGGAATACTGTGGTCATCGCAGACTGTCCTAATAGTTTGATTGCGAAAGCGAACATCATCATTCTTGAAATTCGCTACAGTAGTTTGCAGTTGCTTTTTCAACTTGGAATACTTGTCATTGCGAAGAGAGAAGTCCTTTGCAAGTTGTGCTTTCTCGTATTCAAGTTCTTTAATTCTTGTCTGAAACCTCTTCTCAGTTCCTGCGAACATATGACAATGAATTAGTAACTTAATAGCAATTTCACAAAAAAGAAGCGGTAACGTAAAGAAGAACAGTTAACAACCTTCTCTGTCTGAAACCATATCTTTAACCAAGGCAGTATGCTCAGAGTGAAGGCTAACGTTAACACCTAAGTTATTTCTGGCATTATCTAGAACTTTCGCAGCCCAAGCGAATTCATCGTCACTATTTATGAGAAGAAGAGAACGAATTTGATTCTCTCTCTCGTTAAGTATGGCATTTTGGCGAAGAGATTCATCCCGTTTAACTTGGACTTCAAGAAGAGTTTTTTGAAATCTCGCTAATGCTTGGGCACCTTGATTAGCAATGCGATCTTTGTCATCTATAAGGTTACTAATTTTCTTCCTTAAAATATTAGTTTTCTCGTGGGAACTAAGGTATAGACGTTTAAATCGGTTGGATAAACCTAAACTAGATCTATGATCAATTTCTAAGAGGTGAAATTTGGTTTGAAGTTCGTTTAGTGGAAGAGATCTAATTTGTTATTCAAAGAACTGTTTAAAGATTCGTTGAGATGAGTAAGAAGAGCATCACTATCCATAGGCTCGGGAAATGAGTGAAGAAGGATGGCTTCATCAGAAAGATTATAAATGTCTGCGAAAATGATATGTCAGATAAAGAAAAATAAATGACAGAGTAAAAATAAGGAAAAAAGAAGAATCTTATACCATAGAGTTGTTGATTAGCACTTTGAAGGCTAGATATTTTGTTCTTAAAGGTGGAAGATTCAACTTCCAGTTGTTGAATCCTTTCGCGAAGAACCGCAGCTGCACTTTCTAACTCTTCATTCTTCTTGCTAAGTTGAAGATTTTTCTTGTGAAGAGTGTTGCGCCTTTTTTCAAGATCTGAGGCAACAACAAAGGAAGCTCTCCCAGACTACAAAGAAAGAAAAATAAATTATCAAGATATGATTTAAAATCAAAATTATGAAGAAATAAAGAAATATAGACGTACCAAGGCACCAAGTACATTTAAGAAGCTGGGAGTCACTGATCTGGAAACCCCCTGGAGAGAATCGTTACCCTCTAGCAAGGAAGCATCACAGATATTTGCGAGAGCTTCGCAGGTACTAGAGAGGCGATCATTTCCTATTCCTTGCATGGAATCTGAGAAGATATTAGACAGTAGCGCCATAGGGGATTCGGTTAGATGATTCTCCTTAGCAAAAGAAATATCAACTTCGTCATCATCCTCATCAAAACTCTCGCTGGATAGAGGACTTGAGCGAGAAGAAGAGTGAATCTTCCGTTTTTTAGAAGGTGGAGCAGTGGATTTCCCCTTGCGAAGAGGACCTTTACCCTTTCCTTTGGCCTTCGCAGCTTCGGAAGTTTCTTCTCCGGAAATTTCAACACCAATCTTTACACACGAATGAAGATAAGAAACAGAGGCAACAATATTGTTAAAAATAGCAAAAGAAAGTATTTCTTACTTCATCCGTGATTGAACGGAGTATCGCTAGGGTACTCGCCTTTCGATTCCTTTCGTTACTTCTTCTCAATTTGGTGATCTAAAAAGTTCGCAAGATTAGATATAAGAGGAAGTGAAGATCGCAAAGTAAGTGAAAGTTAGGAAATATACCTTTTTTGCTTTCCCGGGCCAATTAAATACCCAAGGATGATAGTTTGCGAGATTCGCAGGGAGTACATTGGAACTTGAAATGTAAGGTCCGTTCAAAAATAGCGGAAAGACGCACCACTTGTCGTCTTTGGAATGGCGAGGAACATTGTTCTTGCCAGAATGCCAATCGATATCTTGCATGAGTATCTTGTCGCTAGGAATGTTCTCTTTTCTTTTCAACCGAGCACTCCAGCGAGACCTATCGTTCTTCATATTTATCACTTCGTAATTTTCAAAAAAGTTTTCTACTGAATACTTTTCAGCAACTATCTCTAAGTTTGCGAATTTAAGGTCTCTGACTTCATCAGGATATAGAGATCCCTTACCAGCGCCACGATTGGCGAATTCAACCATTAAACAGATGCAATCCCCACTTAATTGATAGATAGCTCGCGAGAACTTCTCATGAGAAAGAATTTCATAGAACAAGGGCAATTCGGGATTGTAGAGAGGAGTGGGAAGACCTGCGAGGAGAGCGACCTAGCGAAATTATGATTTTCTGATCATCACAATGATGATCGATAAACAATTTTGCGAAAGAATAGATGAAGATTCTTGATTGAGAATAGTGGATAAGGTGAAACCCTTCTCTTGTAAATTCTTTTGAGTCTCACCCAAAAGGATTTCGTATCTACGACCAGATGGAGCCATTCTCAGAATATGGGAATGAATAGAGAATTGAAGATCAAGAGAAAGAAGAAAAGGAAGATTTACTGATGGCAAATGTAAATTGCGGAGGAGGAGAATTGAAGAAAAATTGCAGAGAGAAAGTAAAAAAGAAGAAGAGGAGGGTGAGAAAACTATATATAGAGAAGAGTTCTCGAGAAGATAAATGCATTTAATGCGAGAGGAGAGGTGAATGGTCAAGAATAAACGGATGAAAGAGACGTGTCAAGAAAAGAGCGGAACAAGAAACACGTGTAATAAATTCTGTGTAAAAGTACGGGGTCATATCAAAAACAGAAAAAGATGAACAGTTGCGGCATTTCAAAAATACTAGTTCTCATGACATTCTCTTCTTCGCAGAGAAGACATGAGAAGAGGCAAGATGTAGAATCAGAATATCGCGACATCAATACCTCGCGAGATCAATAAACGACAACATTGTGAAGGTATCGCAGATGAGTAATATAAATGACGCAATGAATGACGACAGCCAAAACACGAGAAAGATGTGAAGACCTAGCGAGATCTAGGAGAGTTGCGAGATTATATATTTGTACACTTGCGATATTTCACAAGTCATTCCCGAAAATAAAGGACATGACTTAGGCGTCATCCACTATGTAATACCCTATATAAAGAGTTGAACAGGTCTGTTGATGGAGAGATCTTTTTCGAGTGTTGGGCAAGTCATTAAGAGAGAAAAGTTTAGAGTGATTGTAATTCTTTAACTAATTTCCATTTCATCTTGTAAGCATTTTTAAAGAGTTTAATCAATAAAAATTACAATTGTTCATCCCAAAATGATTTGATTGTATAGATTCTTGTGAGGGGTGTATTGTAGGATTTCCTGCAACTACAGTTGAAGAAGATGGAGATGATGAAGACGACGATGATTTTGTGTTTCTTTCTTCTCTGCTGCTGCTGCTTTTGTTGAAGATGATGTAGACGATGAAGACTATGAAGATTTTTATGTTATTTGGATGTATTTTTTTGATTTTGATGTTGAAGATCTTGATCTTGATTTTGCTGCTCGTGTTAAAGATGAAGTTCTCCTGCTGCTAAAGACGATGATGTTTGCCGCTGCTGCTGAAGATGGCGAAGATGATGAAGATGATGCTACTGCAGTTCATTCCAGAAATGAACTCTGTTTTTTTAGGTTTTTATATGGAGTTCATTTCTGGAATGAGCTCTGTTTTTTTTTAGGTTTTTATATGGAGTTCATTTCTGGAATGAAGTCTGTTTTTTTTAGGTTTTTATATGGAGTTCATTTCTGGAATGAACTCTGTTTTTTTAGGTTTTTAGATGGAGTTCATTTCTGGAATGAACTATGTTTTTTTAGGTTTTTAGATGGAGTTCATTTCTGGAATGAACACTGTTTTTTTAGGTTTTTATATGGAGTTCATTTCTGGAATGAACTCTGGTTTTTTTAGGTTTTTATATGGAGTTCATTTCTGGAATGAACTCTGGGTTTTTGGGTTTTATATGGAGTTCATTTCTGGAATGAACTCTGGTTTTTTTAGGTTTTTATATGGAGTTCATTTCTGGAATGAACTCTGGTTTATATGTTTTCTGGAAAAAAAATAAGTAGAAATTAACAGGAGTTCATTTTGACGAATGAACTACTACAAGAAAATAAGTAAAATTAACACGGAAGGGTAATTTTGTCTGTTTTATATTTTTAATTTATTATGGACCAAACAGTAAAGGCGTTTTCTCTAAGGACTAAACAGACATGGGCCCACTTAAAAAAGAACCAAACGATATTTTTCCCATTAATTAATGGTAACAAACTAATGGAATAATATCCGAAATAATGGTAACAATATAGTTGACGAATGACCGGGAACTCCCACAAAAAATGGTCTGAAATTGATTGACCGTATAAATGGTAAATATTTATTTCAATTATAAACTCCCATAAAAAAACGCGCATGACTAATTACCATTATCAACGAAATTTTATTAAAAATATTTTTATTAATATTATGAACTTATTATGGTTAAATTAGTCCTTCTGAAAATATGATAGTCTAAAACTACTAGAACACCGCTGCCACGGTGGGGAGGGCCGACCGAGAAAAACGAAACGAATAATAATTTCCACCGGGTAGGCATATACTACCTCTGTTTCAGGAAAAGTGATATTTTCATAGTTTCATTTTTTCCTAATAACAGGCCAAATTAATAATGTGAAAGTATCACTTTTCCTGAAACAGAGGAAAATTGAAAAGGTGAAAGTATCACTTTTCACTTTTCCCGAAATGGAGAATTAGTCGATGCATAAACCAAAATATGGCTGCATAATATGTTATGCATCCTTTGTGGTGGTTTGCATAATGGCTATGCATTGAATTTTCGAAAACTATGTCTAAAGTGAAAGTATCAGTTTTCCTAAAACGGAGGGAGTACATCGTTTTATTAGTTGCAATGGAAAATTAGTTAGATGCATAAGCCAAAATATGGCTATATAAAGTATTATGTATCCTTTGTGGTGGTTTGCATAATGGATATTTATTTAGTAATTTTCTAAAATTGTGCGTAAAATGATAAATACCTCCGAATTTTTCGTAAAAACTCTAAATTTGATATTGTTGTTTGTACTCATTGCGTAGATTTTTTTATAACCTTTCCAACGAGATAAAATTTGTAAAATTCCAAGGCACGGATTTTTAGATATGTTATATTAAAGTTTGGTTGCCAATTATACCCTTAAAAAGTAGGATACATAAGAGCAGTTCTTATGGAATGGACAAACTTTGAGTTTGTTCATTTTGCTCCCACTATGGACTCAACAAACATGAAAAATGGATGTTCAAACCAACAAATTTGTTGGTTTGTTCATTGAGTTGGAAGATGTAGCACGCGCTTGATGAAAGGCCGGGTGAGCTTCTCTCCAACGTGGCGTTTTTCTTTCCAGCGCGCGCTCTTGAGTAAAACGCCAGCGTTTTTGACTCAAACGCCACGTTCATCTTAAAAGCGCCAACGGCTACTTCAATCCAACGGCTGATGCTCTTTTTTGTTTCCCTATAAATTCAATTCATCTTCAGACTTAAAACTCACACCTTCTTCATCACTACCTCAAAATTACACAATTTCATATCATCTCTAATTTTTCTTTTTCTTTTTCAAACAAAACTATTCATATCAACTCAATCTACCAGAAAAAATCTCATCGCTATAAATTTCATTTCTAACAAATATGGCATCCTCACAACAACGATCACAACAACAAACACCACAAGAAACACCACGAAACACAAGAATTCGTGGTGTCAAGTATACAATGGATGAAGACGAGTCACTTTGCAGAAATTATGTATTATATACATTAGATGACATCAATGGTATTTATCAAGAAAAAAAAACTTTTTATGATAAGATTTTACAAAAATTTTGTGAAGAAACAGGTAACCCCAATAGACGTGATGGCTATGGGTTGTCTCATCGTTTTCACACAATTTCAGCAGCCGTTAGTGAATATGTAGCTTTGGTCACTCAAATGTGGAATAACAAAAAAAGTGGTGAAGGCGAACCGGATGTGGAACGAAGATGTCGGGAAGAGTGGAAAAGATCCCACAAAACGAGTTTCCAACATGAAACTTGTTTCACTATTCTGAGGGTGCTTAACAAGTTTATTCCATACTTGCTAGAAGATCATTAAGTGCCTGCAAGATCACCACATGGTCCAATCGGGCAGGATTTTCAGAATGGAGGGCCTGCTTCCTCACCTGATGGAACTCCAAGTAGTCAGGAACAACACAACACTAATCTAGATGTTAACACCAAAGTCAAGAGAAGAAGGGGAGGTGGTCAGAAAGCTGCAAAAGCAGCGAGAGACGCAGCCCAACGAGCATTAGAAGGAGGTTCAAGCGAGTTCAACTATGCTGATCACAAGGAATTCGAGATGCAGATAGAAGCAGATAGAGCCAGGGACCGTGTCATTGCTATAAATAATCAACAAAAAAGTCATCTTTCGCGAGAACAATACCACAGGGATTGTAAGCTAAACAAGTTACTCTCCTTGAACACTTCAACAATGAATGAACGACAATATGTTGCATGGACTAAGCAAATGGATGCGGTCGAACAACAACAAGTCCAGGCCGAATAACAACAAGTCCCCCCTCAACAAACTCAAGTCCCCCCTCAAAAAACTGGCCAGTATGTGAATGTGAAAGAAGATGAAGATGATGCCTCGGAAGAAAACAAAGATGAATACAGTCTTGCTAACTGATTTTAATTCTTGTTTAGTTAAGTTTAGTTTAATTAAGTGTAGTCGTTTAATTTAATTCAGTTTAGTTTAGTTTAATTTAATTGTACTCGTTTATTTAAAATTACTTTTAATATAATTGCCTCAATTTTAATTTTAAGTGTAGTCGTTTAAACAAACAACTTTAAATTAAAAAACATATTAATTAAAATAAACAACAATACTAAATTGAAAATAACATTAAATTGAAAATAACATCTATCTCCCTCTCCCTGTGCCTCGCCCCCGTGTAACATAGTATACGGAGGGCCGCAATGACCTTTTGTTCGGGACTAAAGCCTTGTACATGTTGTGCATCATACCGATAATTAAATAAAGGTTGTACCTGACAAAGCTCGGCAATAATCCTTTGAGTCAAGTTGCGGCCCATGCGGAATAGACACAATCATGATTAAAATAATCATGCATCATCTTTTCGTGGTAAAAATGTCGATCTCGCCACGTCCATCTTCTAGTCGCAACTTCATATGGCTCTAAAGACTTTAGTATGATCACGGATTGTAATTGCAACATAAAATTTCGCCTTCTTCTATCTTGATCTGCATCTTCATCCATTTGACGCAAAAACTCCATACACATTTCTTCATCTTCTTCATACAACATTTCATCCATCGCCATATCTTCCTCATAAGAATCAAAATCAGAATTCATGGTTGAAAATTGAAAGCAATTGAAAGAAAAGATTGATCGGATGAAAGATTGTTGTGAATTTGTGAGATCAAACTCGAGCCGTATTTATGGAGGTAGAAACTAGCCGGTAGAAACTAGTCGTTCCGGTGACCGTTGGAAAGAGCCCTTGGTTCAAACGCCAGCGTGTCTTTTACAAACGCCATCGTTTGCGCAACGACCGCCAGCGCTTTATCCACGAACGCTAGCGTTTGTATTTCGATCACGCGCTTAGTTATCAAACGCCGAGTGCTTTTCCATAGTGGAAAAGCCAGTTTGGTCATCCACCTGGCTCAACAAAAAAATAAATTTGGTCATTGCCATAGGAACTGCCCTAAGGAGATATAGTAATTGGACTAAAAAGGAGGGATATTTTGGTATTATCAAGTGCACACTACCAAAATCTTTTTTTGAAATTGCAAATTTATGTGAGGTTTCAATTTACAAAAAAATGGTCATAAAAGGGACTCCCTCCCTTCGGGCCCTCCGGTCCGTCGGCCCAATTAATCTTAACCGTAGATTTAAGTTTTTTGGGGTACACATATATACTATCTTATTGATGGGTTTTTGAAAGAGAGGGGAATCAAACTCGGGTTCCTCAGAAATTTCCACAACTTTCTCTCTCCTCTCTCTCACTCCTTCTTCTTCTCCAACAAAACCATCAAAAACAACCCTTTTCTGCTCAGATCTAGTCCAAAAATGTACTAGATCTGAGCAGATTTCTTCATTATTCATTGCTTTCTAGGTTAGTTAGTAGATTAGTTTAGTTTTTATTATGTTTTCTACTTATCTACACCGTTTTGGTGGTTTTATCTACTCTTTTGAGGTTTATCTTCGCTTTAATGGCGATTTTGGGTTATTGGGTTGGGTTCTAAGATCAATAGTGATGCTCTCCAACGACGAAATCTCCATCTTTGTTGTTTCCGGCGACGAACTCTTCATCTGAATCTTCATCATCAACTTATCCGGCCATGAAATCTTTATCGGTGGTCTTTTTGACGACGGAAGCTTTATCACTATTTACAAGAGGTTTGAGCAAATCACTCCTACTTTGGGAGCATTTCTTTCTAAAGAAGAAAAACAAACTAAATGGTTGGAATTTAATTCCGAGAAAAACCATCCTTCTTCCGATTTAATCGGATCTTCTTCATACTTGTATTTGCCTTACTCCGATAATCCTTCTCTTTCTCTTGTCGGATTTCTCGGTATTGTATAATACTCTTACGGTATGTTCTTGTTACTTTGTATTCTCTTATTTTTCGATCCATTGAAAAGGTTCCTTATTAAAAAAAAAAACAAAAAAAACAAAAACTGTCCAAATGAGGAGAGAGGTATGGATGTGAAGACTGCAATATGTGGAGAGGTGATGATGCAGACTTAAACTTCATGGTAGGCAGAAAGCTAAGGGCAAACAGACACGTGGGTGCAAGTGACATGAAAGACCACGATGGACCTAGTCCCTTTCTACACTAATTATTATTTTAGCAAACAGTCTTCTTAAAATCAGGAAGGGGAGTCGTGATATTGTTTTTGCTACCTAAATTATCATGGTTAGAATCAAATCGATTACGTAAATTGGGTCAAAGGCAAGTGTCCTAGACTCCCAAAACCCAAGTCATCTGAAGTCTATTTAAAAAGAATCGGCAGATGAATGCGCGTGAAACGAAAAAAAAAAAGTAAAGGTTACCATTACCGTCCTCTTTTATACCCATTGTACTGACACGGTTGACGACAGCATTATAGCTCCTCGAAGGTGCATCTATTTTTCATTGCATTAGTGAAATGTCTTCATTTTGATCATTTGTTTTCTCACCTTAGTTCACAGTTTCACACTGACTTTAAAGCGAAATGAGACAGATATTTTTTCTAATTTCTAAGAATGATAAAACTACCATGAAAAATATAAATAAATTAACCACCACGTAAACTAAAATTAGTTCAACTTCACTACACGATGATCAAATATAGAAGACCGATCAAAAAAGATAAACCAACACCAAAACAGAGCAATCGCATTTCGTATATAACCATTTCCTAATAAGGTTAATTTACAGAAAGACTGAATTTCCTTTTATGGACAACATTCTTCTTCTTTCATATCGTAAGAACATAAAATTGTGTTTTATTATAGCCCTGAAAATTGATGATGTTGCTTTACAAAAGGAAACTTATATTCCAACAAAATACTAGTACGAGTGTGGTATTTCTTCTTATGTGGTTGCTTTTTCGTCTCAACTTTCTTGTCCGATTTTTCCCTTTGTTACGGGATACATTCTTTACCCATAGAATTAGAATCCCTCATGCGATCTTAAGAAAAACGCGTCATAACCAAGATTCTTTTGATTTTGTAATAACCACATTAGTCTCTGCAGTCTATTCTGTAGTCCAGATTCGGAAGTAAGGGAAGGTATTATTCGGAAAAGACATACCTTTATACACACAAAAATAATTTGTTTCTAAGTGTTTTTTTCTTGTGTTCCCTGGTCTGCGCATGGGCCTTTCCACAAATCAGAATTATAATTTGCCTATGATGCAACGTCTTTGATCAAATAATCAAATATAAAAATCTATGTTTACCTCATGTCTTTTTTCGTAACAAAGTGTAAAAAAGAAAACAAAAAAGATTATCTCATCCTACACTTTTTTTTTTGATAGAAATCTCATCCTACACTTAAACCAAAGTATATACCATATCAACGAATTTTATATACTGTTATATCTAGTTGCTGTTGTTTATCTTCAAACTTCCCCTAATCCCTTATTAGGATACAGTTTTTTACAAGGCACACCCAGGCAGAAATAATCGATGGAATTCATCAGTTGACACACCAAGTGTGGTGGGAAGTAAAATGTCGGTTAAAAATAGTTTGATTAAATCATTAATTAATTAGGTGTGAATCGAAATTAGTGTGGTTTTTGGACCTAAAAATAATAATCTATTCTTTAAGAAACAAAATTAAAAAACTAACAAGGATTAAGGATAAAACCCCTGGGACAATCAAATAGCAGCATTTTTATGATATGGAAAACGGTGGTGAAGGGGAAGGGAAGGGTAATTAGGGGAGAGTGAGTGTGATCGTGTCACACTCTTAAGCATTTATGTCCCTCTCTCATCTCTTTTAAATCCCCTTCAGTGCCCTTCCCACAAATCCACCACGTGGTCTTCTCTAAGATGTCGAGGTGGACCTCCATAACCTCCCCCACCCTTTCTTCTGCGGTCTCTCCCTCTATTCTCTATGTTGTTGATATATGTCACCCTCTATATATACTTCTCCATCCCTCCCTCACTCTTTACAATCTCTCTCCTTTCCTTCCTTCCATTCCTCTCTCTTTCACTACTACACTGCAAGCAAATTCAAAAAAATCTATTCAAACACACAAAAGAAAGTTGGAGTGAAAAATTATACAACCATGTCCAGTTCTAGTGTATCTTCTTGGGTTACTAATAAACCTTCCATTTCAATGCAAAGAAGAAGTCACAATAGTAATCTTCTTTCATCTTCTTTGCAATCTCCTTCACTAGTTCAATTTACATCTTCATCATCATCAACTTCAGCTTCAATCTCAACTTACACCCATCACACTAGCAGCAGCAGTAGTAGTAGGACTACCCAAATCACCCTTCCAAAAGAAAAAACAAAAACACTACACCTACAATCTCCTACTTCTACTCCAAAAACAAAACCACAAAACCAAAATTGGAATATAATTCAAAAAGTTGCATCAATGGCTTTAGATTTCTGTGAAACAGCTTTACTATCTAAAGAGAAACAGCAGCCACTTCCTAAAACAGCTGACCCGTCAGTTCAAATATCCGGCAATTTCGCACCCGTACCCGAACAACCTGTCTGTCAAAATCTACCTGTAACTGGTTCAATTCCTTCTTCCATTAATGGCGTTTATGTTCGTAACGGTGCTAATCCATTGTTTGAACCATTATCTGGTCATCACTTATTTGACGGTGATGGTATGATTCATGCTGTTAATATTAATCAAGGCTCTGTTTCTTACTCTTGTCGTTTCACTGAAACACACAGACTTGTACAAGAAAAAAGTCTCGGTCGTCCTGTATTCCCAAAAGCCATTGGAGAACTTCATGGTCACTCTGGTATTGCTCGTCTTATGTTGTTCTACGCTCGTGGTGCATTCGGTCTTGTTGATCCTAATCAAGGTATCGGTGTCGCTAACGCCGGTCTTGTTTATTTCAATCAGAGACTATTAGCTATGTCTGAAGATGATCTTCCTTATCAAGTTAGAATAACTGATTCTGGTGATTTGGAAACAGTTGGTCGTTTTGATTTTGAAGGTCAATTGAAATCAGCTATGATTGCTCACCCTAAGCTTGACCCAGTTTCCGGGGAGCTCTTCGCTTTGAGTTATGATGTTGTTCAGAAACCTTACTTGAAGTATTTCAGATTCTCTAAGAATGGTGAGAAATCCCCGGATGTGGAGATTCCTTTAGCACAGCCTACTATGATGCATGATTTTGCCATTACAGAGAATTTCGTAGTCATTCCAGATCAACAGGTTGTTTTCAAACTACCAGAAATGATCCGTGGCGGATCACCAGTTGTTTATGATAAAAACAAAGTCGCACGTTTCGGAGTTCTGAACAAGTATGCTAAAGATTCTTCTGATATGAAATGGGTAGAAGTACCAGATTGTTTCTGTTTCCATTTATGGAATTCGTGGGAAGAGCCAGAAACTGATGAAATTGTTGTTATTGGATCCTGTATGACACCAGCTGATTCCATTTTCAACGAATGTGACGAAGGCTTACAAAGCGTTCTGTCCGAAATTCGTCTCAATTTGAAGACTGGTAAATCTACTCGTAGGCCAATAATTTCAGAAGAGAATCAATTGAATTTAGAAGCAGGAATGGTGAACCGTAATCAGCTCGGTAGGAAAACTCGTTTCGCATACTTGGCAATTGCGGAACCGTGGCCAAAAGTTTCTGGTATTGCAAAAGTTGATTTAGTTACGGGCGAGGTACAAAAGTTTATCTATGGAGATAATAAGTTTGGTGGTGAGCCTTATTTTGTACCAAACAATTCATCAGACAAGGAAGATGATGGGCATATACTAGCTTTCATGCATGACGAGACTACATCAAAGTCAGAATTACTTGTTATAAACGCGATGAATTTAGAATTAGAGGCATCAGTGAAGTTACCTTCAAGGGTTCCTTATGGATTTCATGGAACTTTTATAAACTCCATGAGTTTAAAAAATCAAGCCTAGATTACAGCACAAGAGATTACCAGAGAGATGGTCAGTGAATACGTCTCCGGAATCTCTCATTTTCTTTCTTTCTAGTTCATAAGAGATTTACCAGAGAGATGATCAGTGAATACGTCTCCGGAATCTCTCATTTTCTTTCTTTCTAGGGGTATATACATATCAGTATACCTATATGTTAGTATAATTAGCTAGTGAGTGATGTTGAATGGGTTTTGTGACAAGAGGTGGAGTGAGATTTACCAGAGAGATGGTCAGCGATACGTCTCCGGAATCTGTATTCCCCTTTGCTAGTTTTAGAGTTTTTACAGTTTTACTCTAAAGGTAACAGCCTCTTTTTTGGGTTGTTACTTTTTTTTCAGAGGGATATGATTTTAGGTTTTAGTCTTAAAACTTAAAAGAGAGAAAAACCAGCTTGTAGCTTTTGGTGTAGGTAGAAAATTGAGCTCAGCTGGTTTTCACTTTTTATGTTTATTCTTTTCTTCTCTACTTCTAGTTTCCATGGCTTCATGGAGTTTCCTTTTGTAGATCGAATCTGTTGGTGTATACATATGTGGATGTATCCTATATAGTGCTTTTGTAAATAATAAAAGTTTACACTTGGGATTGCTATGTATTTTGTTGTCCATATTTGCTTTTCTTGAAATTGAACTATTTTGTCCCATTTCAGTTAAAAACAAACAAACTATGTTGTCACTTCAGCCTAAATTGTGTAATTTGTAATCAATTTAGAGAATGAAGTGAGTTAGTGATAAGTCATTGTCATTGTTAATATTTCAAAGAAAGCCTTTACCGATAAGCAAGCAGCCTATTGGAAGAGAGTCTTTCCTGATAAAAGAATTTAAGTTGTCCAACAATCTTAACGACCTTATTACGACCCCAAAAATCTTAATCTTTGACCGTCTTTCGTACAATTTTTTCTCTTTTTTTGACTTGTAATAAAATCAGCAGTAAAAGCACTCTAGCAAAACTACTGGAGTACTTACTCCCTCCGTCCCTATCATATGGGCGGAATTTTGTTTTTTGCTTGTCCCATTAGATAGGCGGTCTACTATTTCCTAGATGAATATTTCTACATCTACATATACCCTTATTTATGGTGCATAGATAATTGTGTTACTAATAGGACAAGGGGTAAAACATGAAAAAATATAAAATATTATGAATTCAATGTTCTTTTCTTAATATAAGAGAATTGTGTCCCCCGCCTATATATGTGGGACGGAGGGAGTATTTGATAAGACGAAAAATTTCATTTTCAATATAACGTAGACGACGATAGATTATGTATTTTCCCCTTTTCTAATTATAATAGTGTCAGATTTTTATTTTTTTTTGAAGCACGGAATATATTAATAGAATTAGGCAGCAATTACACGAGGGTATGTGATACCCAAGGAGTCATCCATTACAATTTGATTAATGCATGATGGGATTGTATGATCCCAAAATAAAGTTGTAAGGTTCTCCGGTTGGCTGTTGTCCGCCGCTAGATTGCCTTCCCTGTAGTTGTGCTTGACGGTGCAGTGGGGGATCTGTCTCATGATTTGTTTGGTTTCAGATATCATTCCTGAGATGTACCAAGGAGGATTGTCGTCTGAGGTTAAGAATCGAAGCAAGTTTTCCGAATCAGTTTCAAATTGAACGTTTGGCCAACTTCGTTCTTTTGTCGTCCTGCTCGGTATGAGCATTGCCCATGACTCAGTTGTGAGGGCGGTGGTGATTCCTAGTGGTTGTGCCACGGCTACCAAGGTGTTAGCAGAAGCATCCCTACAAATGAAACCTGCTCCAGCTACTCCTGGGTGTCCTCGCGCTGCTCCATCTGTGTTGATCTTGATACAGTCTAGATCAGGTTTAACCCACCCTATGAAGATTGTTGTAGACGTTCGTGTTGTATTTCTTGGGTCTGCAAGAGCTGGTATTCCAGGTACTACAGGAGGGAGGTTCTCCTGTGCCCAAGAGAATTCTTGTTGTAGACTGATAGCCATCTGGGTGATGTTACCTGGATTTGGTTGCCTTTGTCGATAAATACAGTCTAGGTCAGATATCAAAAGTTATATGGTAGAATCAACAATCATATATACGGGCAGCTCACATTCTTTTAAGGAGGGACGTATGTATACATGACACGCACCTAATTGATTTGCGCCTATGGAAGATTTTATGGGAGAATGCATCTGATTGCATAAAGAATTATACCGCGGTATGGATTTTATTGAGCGTGGTGACCAAGACCCAATAAGAAAACAATAATAAATCTTCCAAGTAAACTTAAAAAAGCTTAGATCCAAGAGCATTTCCTATGAAATGAACAAACTTGAAGTTTGTTCATTTTGCTCCCACTATGGACTCAACAAACATGAAAAATGGATGTTCAAACCAACAAATTTGTTGGTTTGTTCATTGAGTTGGAACATGTAGCGCGCACTTGATGAAAGGACGGGCGAGCTTCGTACCAGCGTTGGCGGTTGAGCCAAAAACGCTGGCGCCTGTCTTTCCAACTCGCACTCTTGATTAAAGCGCCAGCGTCTTTCCTGAGAGCGCCGCATTTTTCATAGAAGCGCCAGCGGCTAAATCTGGACGGCTAAAAACTCTTGTGATCTAACAGCTATAATTTTTGAGTTCTATAAATACTCCTCATTTCAACTCCAAATTCACACATTCTACACATTCTTCACTCTCAAATCATCTACAAAAATTCCTCCCAGAGTTCGTGGTGCTAGATACACTCAATAAGAGGATTTAGCTATTTGCAAAGCCTACGTTTTTCAAACACAAGATGTTGCCGCTATTGCCGATATCGGTAGGAATGTATCCCAATCGACGTTCTGGGAGAAAGTTTATGAAATGTTCGCTGCTGAAACGATGAACATTAATGGGCGTGATTGTCACGGATTGGCGCATCGTTTAGTGTAATTAGTTGTAATGTACTGGAGTTCATCGCTCAACTAATGGAGAATCACAAAAATAAGCTCAACGGTGAAGCCAAACATGAAGTGGAAACCAGAACTCTAGCGATGTGGCCAGCATCTCACCGCGGTCGTCCTTTCGACTTCCATGTTTGTTTCAACATTCTTAGGGTGCTCATCAAATATGATCCCTACATCGCCCTAGGAATTCCACCACCCGCCGAGAATTGACGCCTATGTAGTAGTTGTTTTAATCTAATGTATTTCTTTTATTCTAATGTATGATGTGGTTGTTCAATGCAATATGTTTTTATTTATGAGATTGATGGTGCAATGTTTAATCGAGGTAAATTTTAAATTACTTATGATATTGATGGTTTTAGATAATCGTAATAACACAAAATAAACAACAAACTAAATAACATAATACCATAGTGAATCGATATGTCCTTCAACTTCAATCAGTCCACTCCACCAAAAAACACTTAGGACATTCCCATAAATACCTTCCATATGTGTCTTCTTTATAAGAAGTCCGCAAATGAATAAAACTCTTGCAATCGGGTTTGAGCATCCACTGATTCTCTGTGGACAATGTTTGTATTTGTGATCTCCATATCCACAATGCTTGCAGTGTAATAACTTCTTCTTCAATTTGGCTTTAAGTTTGAAGTTTTTGCAGAGTGTTGCAATATTTTTTTCTTCTTCTTTTTTAATCTTCGTATCATCATCTAGCATATGTGGTTCCTCTGGACAGTTGGGATCTTGACATTGCAAATACCTGAGCTTTTCCGGTTGTGATTCAATCACCATTCTGATGCGTGAACAACCTTCCCGCGGACACTTTGAATACATCCAAAGGCATTGCATAAGACTGTGGTTATCCATGAAACATAATGGACAAACCTCTTTTGCTTCGACACATAATATTTGCTTCGCTTTGCCTTTATAAAACATGGTGGATGTTGAGAAAGAAATATGTTGGTTTGGTTAAGAGGCCACCCCTAGTGTTGTATTTATAACAAAAAAATACGCATTGGTAATTCAAACGGGCGGTTTTAGTAAAATCGCGCAGTTTTACTACAAACGCCAACTCCTATGGTAATTCAAACGGGCGCTTAAAGGAAAATCGCGCGGTTATACTACAAATGCCAACGGCTAAATTTCCAATGGCTCGATTTTCTTTCTCGACCTACAAATTTCATTCTTCCCATCTCCAAAATCACATATTCTTCTTCTTCTTTTTTCTAAAACTCTTAATCTCTCTCGCTCTCCAGAAATGTCTGTTAGAAATCGTGGTCCCAAGTTTACTGAAGAAGAGGATATAACTATATGCAAAGCATGTTTTTTTTCATAGGCTAATCACTAGTATGGGCTTTCAAGACGGTTCTTTTTGGGAGAACGTTTTTTCAATGTTCGTCTCACTGACGGGAAACCTAGGAAACCGAGATGCTCGTCGATTGCGTGCTCGTTTTCAATCTATTAGGCTTGCAGTCCAGCCATTTCTTGCTCTGGTAATGGAAATTGATCGATAAAAGTTCATCGGTGTAACTAAAGATGAAGTGATCCAAACAGCTCTTGATAATTGGGAGGAAGCTCACGGCAAACCTTTTCGTTACGAAGCGTGTTTTAGAATTCTAAAAGATGGTCCATCTCAAGCACATTTGTACTGCACTCGAATGCCGCTCTCGGTCTTTACAATGGAAGAAGATGTTACTCTTGTTCGATGTTGGTTACATCGTATGATGAGACAAATGAACAGTGACTATTTCTGGGAAAGAGTATTGGGACATTTTGTAGCATCGCGGAACGAAACCATAAGAAACAGTAAGAGCCTAAAACTAAGAATTGTATTCATCACTAAGGAAGTCAAACATTATACGGAAGTTTTGTGGATGGTTCACCGTAGCAATTCTGGACTATCCAACGAAGAACTGGTGAGTAACTTACCTTTGTCCTCATGGACTCAACTGCATCATAAATATCTTAACTTGTTGTTTATCTGTTTTACAGAAAACCATCGCTCAGACCAAGTTTACTGAAGAAAGCGGAAGAGAGTTTAAGCATTTTGAGTGCTATGAACTCTACAGAGAGAATGTCGCTGGATTTGATGTAGTTTGATGTTTTTGTTGGGATTTATTAAAATGTAGTTTGATGTTATTTGCAAGTTTAAGTTGTAATAAATTTCGCTTAATCTGAAGTAGAAATCTTTATTTTAAAATCTAAATATTTTAAGTCATTGATGCTAATTCTTTTACAAGATATAAACTTAGGCAATAATAAAACGTACTAAACAACTTCAATAAAAATCAAGTACAAGTTTTGGCCTCTTGTTTATCTTCATTTGACGTATCTTCCATTCAACGCGCTCTTTGACAGTTTCGCCTTTGTTTTTGAATTTTTTGTTGTTAACTTTCAAAACTGGAGCTCTTCTTTGCCTTTTAGCGGAACATTTTCTTGGAGCAACTTCAAAAACTTGCACTTCCCTCTTACAATTTTCAATCTTTTAAAAACTCCCACATATCTTAGAAACAACAACTTCAAGTTTTGCATCGCAAAAAAAGTGTGATCGCCTTTTCAGCCATTGAAATAGATTTTAGAAGAGAAAATTCAATAGAAGTGAATTTTGGTGTGAGTGAATTGTTTGAAATTGATGGTAATTTATAGAGGTAAAAAGTGAATTTTTGAATTTTAAAAAAACTACCCGTTGGCGTTTTTGCTACAAACGCCAGCGTCCTACGTTCAAGCGCCGCGTTGGAGCTTTGAGCTCCAGCGCTTGTCCTTCCAACGCTGGCGTTTTACCCACGAACGCTAGCGTGTGTCTTGAGCTCGCGCGCTTGGTTATCAAACGTCGAGTGCTTTACCATAGTGGAAAAGCCAGTTTGGCCATCCACCTGGCTCAACAAAAAGATGGGTTTGTTCATTCCCATAGGAATTGCCCTAACTGGTCACTGAGATATAAGCATAAAGAGGTGGGATGATGGAGTTGGGACGATGGAGTTGCTAAAAAAAGTCACAAGAGTTGTGTGCAAAGAATTCAGGTATATCCGTTGCATGTCTACACTAGGACCTACCCGTTCAAACTTGGTGCATATTACAGAGAATACGATGATAAGCTAGATTTTTTTTTTTTTTGAAGCATAATGATAAGAACCTATACATGCTTCAGAAGAAGATAGATAATTCTATGCATGCAAATAAGCATAAACATCTAAGTAAACACACAAGGGTTTAGGTGGTTTGGTTATTAAGTTGATCTACGTCCATGGAAATTTTACTAATATGGTTGTGGTTACTAAAGACGATACCACTCAAATATGGGATGTGAAAAGATTACATTGGGAAATTGGGGTTAAACTCTCAAGAAAAAAGTTAACAAAACTCTTAAACGCATATTGTTTTCTCCTACTTGTATTTCTTCCCTTAAACGGGCTCACAAGATCTCTTTATATCTAGCTGAATTTATCGGGTATCACGAATTTGCTGGAATATTTTTTTGAAGCTCTCGACTAATCACCCGATTGTATTTGCTTGCCCACCTGATCAACTTCTCATTTCCTGACACATCTCATACCTACTTGGTCTTCGCCTAGTTGACCTTTCCGACTCCTCATTAAATGCATCAGCGCTTCCTTTGATATCCATCGCTCACATGAATCCTTGCTTTCCATGCGTCCTCATCTCTTCATCCTAGTAAAATTTTCGGTTGTAACGAACACGTGGCTGCAACGATCTCGTGTTGCAGAAACAGTCTCATAAGATCTCCTTATATCCAGCTGAATTCATCGGGTATCACAGATTCCCTGTAATATTTTTATTATGAAGCTCTCGGGTAATCACCTGATCGTACTTGCTTGCCCACCCGATCAATTATCCTTTCTTGACACAATATCCTAGCTACCTGGTCTTTGCCTAATTGACCTTTCCGACTCCTCATTATATGCGTCAACGCTCCCTTTGATCTCTATCGCTCATATGAATCCTTGCTTTTCATGCATCCTCATCTCTTCATCCTAGTAGATTTCTCTGTTGTAACGAGCACGTGGGTGCAACGTTCTCGTGTTCCAGCGGTAGTATGCTAATATCCTACGAGAGTCTTGGATATCTTCTACGTGTCCATCAGATATTTAAATCCTGCACTACTCGAGAAAGTTAAAAAATATGGATATTCACCCCCACTATTATATGTATTTTTTGTTCATTTTGTGCATGTTTACTCGAGCTATGTGGTGTATGCACAAGTACATATTTGAACAGATGAAGGCTCTCTTAACCCTTGTAGGGTTATGAGGTTTGTATTTATAACAAGTATTACATACATGAGTTACATAGAAACCCTAACACAGCTTCAGTACTACTAGTAGAAATAGTTGGTTGCTTTTTAGGAACCTAGGAGATTAGATTTCGACATAAGAAAATACAGTGACTAGTAGTAGACCGTGAAGTATCGGGATCACCACCCCAATCAACATCAGAAAAGGCTTTAAGTTGCAAGGAAGAATTAATCCAAAAGCATATACCATGGCCGAGTGTGCCTTTAAGATACTGAAGAATTCGTTTAACTGCCACAAAATGTGTATGAGTGGTCTATGCATGAACTTACTTACCCGATTCACTCAATAAGTAATGTTGTCGTAGTGAGATATTGTAAGCCTCCAATAATACTTCGTTATAAAGTGATATCAGCAAACAAAACAATGTCATCAGTCGATAGCTTGGAATGAGGAGCAATAGGAGTTGTGAATAGCTTTCAGTTTGTAAGATCAACCCGATTTAGAAGATTCCAAGGTATATTTATTTTGAGTTAAAGCAAGACCAAAAGCAATTCTTGTGGCTTCTAAACCCAGAAAATAGTGCAAGTCTCCTAAGTCGGTCATTTCGAATTGAGTTTGAAGTGTAGGAAGGAGAGAATGAATATATTGAATATCACTACCAGTCATTATAATGTCGTCAACGTAGAGTAAAAGGATAAGAATACCAGCACCAGACTGTTTGGTAAACATGGAGTGATCCGAATGCGAAGACTTAAACCCCAGTTCCACGAGAAAAGAAGTGAATCTGGTAAACCATGCTCGAGGAGCTTGTTTCAACCCATATAAAGCCTTATGCAACAGACAAACATGATCAAGAAAACGCTTATCAACAAATCCTTGAGGTTGAACCATATAGAATTCTTTGTCAACTGATCCATGAAGAAAAGCGTTTATGACGTCTAATTATTTAATAGGCCAAGAATAAGAAACCGCAAGACTCAAAACCAATCTAACAGTTACCGGCTTAACCATAGAACTAAAGGTTTTGTCGTTATCAACACCATAATATTGAGAATATCCTTTAGCGACTAAATGTGTTTTGTATCTATCAATTGACCCGCCAGATTTTTGTTTAATGTGATAGACCCATTTACAACCAAGTAGATTCATGTCAGGTCGACGAGGAGCAAGAGACCAGGTGCGATTTCGAAAAAAGTCATTAAACTCATTATTGTCAGGTCGCCAACCATTATGGAGATTTTGCAGTAGTTATAAAACATGGTGGTTCCATAGGAAGAGAGTGATATTGAGTTACAAAACATAGTAACAAAGGATACCGAGTAGAAAAATAACCTTTTAAACACTTAGGTAAGATCGTACCATCTTTAAGCCTTGTGGTCATGTGGTGTGTATTATCAGTCGACTTGGGAAGCGACTGTACAACTGGCAAGTCAAAAGTGGAAACTGCTGGAGCCATTGATTCAGAAATACACGATGATACCTCCTAGGCAGTGGGAGACGATGCATAAGATGATAATTATGGAGAGATTACATCATCCAAACTTCGCGAGCGTTACTACAACGAATACACTCAGCTTAGATAGGTTAGGTGAAAGAAGAGTTAATCCATGAGAGAATCGTTTGATCAATAACATCCCAATCTTTATATTCGGAGTTGAGAGTTTTGGTGTTGGTTTCCTCGTCTTCGATTTCTTTATGAGGGTTTTCAAAAGAGTCATTAAGGTATTTGTAAATCCTTTGTGATTTAAGAATAGGAACAAGTTGAGATTCCCATAAAATAAAGTTGGTTCTATCTAAGAGAACAACTTTTGTAGAAGAAGGCATATACGAGGGTTTGTCAAAAAGAGATACAGTTTTAGAAGAACTAAAGGTGGTTGATCCAATAGATTTTGATGAGGAGGATGATTGAGAAGATGAAGAGGATGATTGAGTTGATTGAGAAGTTGAACTCGTAGAATGAGATTCAGTTGACATGGTTGAAGAGAACAAAAGAGACAAAATGGATAATTAGGTTTAGGGTTTAGGTAAAGACCGTTCTGGTTGTGATACCATGAACATATGAAGGCTCTCTTAACCCTTGTAGGGTTATGAGATTTATCTTTATAACAAGTAAGTATCACGTACATGAGTTACATAGAAACCTTGACACACATTGACCACACATAAACATACAATACAATACTATCTTACAATATTGAATTCTCGCAATTCACAATTTTCCTGTTACGTTGTTAACTGCTTGATCTGGAAGAGTATTTTCGCTTATTTCAATTCTTAAGAACTACGTTTCCTCCGTTTAATAAAGTTGAGCGATCCATTTTAAATTTTGTTTTACAAAAATTGATACTTATCGTTAAACAAGATAAAATTTCTATAATTACTAATTTGTTTGATTATTTTTATAAAAATATTTGTATTATAAATATGCATACTTTTGATAGTCATGTTTATCTTCGTTACATATGCTTTTTAAAATGCCTTCCGATGATATAAAATTAACAAAAGTCCGTCTCATAGTTTGAGAAGTGTGGCATTAATTTCCAAGTTTACTATTTTGTTATCCATAAGGATATATCGTACGTAATTGGAAGAATAAAATACCTAAAAGCATCCCTTTCTCCTTATTTCCGTAAAAATCGTGCAGACTTGAAATAAATCAGATTTTACAGAATGCAAGGAATATATATATATATATATATATATTATAAAGAGAACGTGTTGAAATTGTACACGCAACAAATCGATATTAGCTTGTCTTCTTAATAGAGATAGTCTCCTCGAGTATTTGTATGTTCTTTGGATTTAGTATAGTTGGTATTTTTTTTTTTTTTTTTTTTTTTTTAATTTTTAATGTTTCACCGGTCTATGGTCTAAGCAAAAAATTATTATCTTTATATTTATGTTTAATATATTTACTTAGTTGTAATCAATCAAAAGAGAATCAAAACTGGCCAGCTCCAAATTATGTATCAATACACAAAATAAATAAAAAATAACTTTGTATCTGAAAAAGCGGGGGTATAACAACCACACCCAATAATTCGTTCGGCAATCTGTATGGACTAGCTCCGATATTATTCCGAGAGCACCAGCTTATAAAGCGAGCTCTATCAAGAAAGATATCAAAGAGTTATATCTTTTTTTCTCAATTCAACCAGCAAATCAAACACATAGAAATCTATGAGCCTGATTGATATGAGAAATACTTGGACGGTACCAAAGATCAATGCCCAAGTGTCAATCAATTTATATCCAACAAACAAAGGTCGGATTTACCAATTGATTGAACTACACACAACCTGTGATATTTCAATTATATAAACAAATATAATGCGGAAAAGAAATAACACAGACACCAGAAATTTTGTTAACGAGGAAACCACAAATGAAGAAAAACCTCGGGACTTTGTCCAGCTTTGAACACCACACTGTATTAAGCCGCTACAGACACTAGTCTACTACAAGTTGACTTCGGACTGGAATGTAGTTGAGCCCTAACCAAGTCTCACACCGATTAGGGTACAGTCGCGTTCCTTACACCTCTAGAACCACGCCGGATTCTACGCACTTGATTCCCTTAGCTGATCTCACCCACAACTAAGAGTTGCTACGACCCAAAGTCGGAGACTTATAAACATATCTATCTCTCACAGATAAGTCTATTCTTATAGATAAATCTGTCTCCCACAGAAGTACCTATGAAGTTTTGTTCCGTCTTATGATAAATCAAGGTGAACGGGAACCAATTGATAATCCGATCTTATACTCCTTAAGAGCATCCTAGAAATATCAATCACCTCACAATAACTTAACTATATGGTAGTAGAAGAAGTTACTGCGGAACCACAAAGTCTGAGACGAAGAGCTTTGTGATTACTTTTTATATCTTACCTATCGGAGATAAATCTCGAGCAAATCTTAGAGAAGATAGTACTCAATACTATAGAACAAGTAAGATCAGAATACACAACTATATAGAAAATAGTTGGATCTGGCTTCACGAATCCCAAATGAAGTCTTCAAGTCGTTAACCTAATATGGTTTTGGAAAAATCTAGGTTAAAGGAGAATCGACTCTAATCACAACTAGGACACAGGAAAGTTTCGGGATTAGGTTTTCCAGTTGCTAGATTTCTCCCTTATATAGTCTTTCAAATCAGGGTTTGCTTACAATCAAAGCTAAGATAGCTTAGTAACAAAGCATTCAATATTCACCGTTAGATGAAATCCTTATTTAAGATTCAATCTAAGTCTGCGTTAGATGGTCTTAGATTGTTACACACAAATGAAATATACCTTCATTTAGATATGGGTAACCGTACCTAAACTTGTATATTGAGTTGGTTCAATAACAGTTAACCGAAGTTAGACATATGAACACTTTTGTCTTAACCACATTCATCTAACACTTTTAGATCAAATATGATGATCAATCAAACATGAAAGATAATCAATATTGTTTCATAGAGTTGTTCAATTGTTCATTACCTCATAGAAATATATATGAACAAATTGAAACAAAATCGGATTGATTCGTAATCGTACAAAGTACTAATACAAGAATCAATTCATGAACATTAAGCCACGGTTTGCAAAGATTGCATTCCTTAATTCATAAATTTTTTAGTTCATGAGTATGAGAATTATACTTAACCGATTTTAGGACTTAAACCACTGTGTTTGCAAACCAGGTACGCAAACAACAGCTCCTGACCTTGGCATGTCCAGCCGTTCGCAAACCAGGTACGCGAACAGCCGTCCCGGACCCTACTCGGGTAGAACCGTTCGCATACTAGGTACGCAAACAAGGTTCCCGGACCTTTACAGATAAAACCGTTCGACCTGAATCATTACAAAACAGTTCGCATACTAGGTATGCATACCATGTTGTATCCAGACAAGGTTAATTGTTCTAAACTCCCATTTCAATCATTGAAACATCCTTAGAAGACGACAGTAGCTGTCTCACACAAACTATTAGCTTCAAGTAATTTCAAGTGATCGAATGATCAATACGAAACTTTCCAAGTCGACATCAAATGATTGTCTCACAGAAATCATGTAAGATATTTCAAGTAAATTTCCACATGATCATCTTTTGACTTAATATTTAGTTTCCAACAAATAAATTGTGTCCAACTAAACTCGTCAAGAATATGATTAACATAGTTAAAGCAAAAAGCTTCCAACACATATTTCGAGAAATAGATAAGCGAGATAAACTCAGCTCGAAATATCAAATGTGTATAATGTAAAAGTCTATATAGATATACGACTTAGTCTCATTAAGAGATAGAATAGAATAGGCTTTTGAGTGATAGATAAGTTTTAGTCTCTGTTAGAGCATTGCTCGGTTGAACCTACCAAGCGTTGGTATGTCAAGTTTGGTTGTCATATTTTAGTGAACCAAAACTCATTTAAAGAGTCACTTGATTATTTACTAGAGTCAACTTTGTATAGGTTAGCTTGAAAGTATTAGGATATGAGACATTACAAGTATTACGTGAAGACTTGAAGAGTGTGAAGAAGTAAGGAGCTACAACGACGACATCATCCTTCCACTTGAGGTTAGTAATATTTGACTTGAATTGTTTCATTCCCTAACGTATCTTTCAAGTCGTGCATATTGAAAACCAGTGACGGAGCCAGACTTTTTCCCAAGTGGGGGAAAATTCATATGGTAAAAGTCTGTATATACTAGCTGGTATGCGACCGAAGGCCGCCCGATTTTTTTTTGGACATTTTATTGACTTTTTAGTATTAACTAAGTGAAAATCAAATCATAAAAAATTTGGATTTAAATTAGATATTATAATTTAGATCGTTTTCTTGTTTTTACGTCATACATCTATGCATTTGTATTAATTTTACATGAATTTTATAATTTTGGCCCCATTAAAAATAAAATTTCAATTTTATCAAGCATATTTGCCCCCACAAGACATGTATATTACAAAAATTATAAGCCTATATAGATGGGATTTCAAAAACAAGTGGGGTCGACGGAACCCATTTGTCCCTACATCCCTCCGTCCCTGTTGAAAACATAACTGCGAAGCTGTGAATGATTATACTCTAGTTAGACATAGTATTAAGGAATTACAATACGAAGTATAACGCTTATCTTTTGAACTGCGTATATAAGACATCGACATAATTGTATGAATGCTATTATGATTATGTATGGGTATGGGTGAAGATTTCGTCCTAGGAAACAATGTTTTACATTCTTTTAAAGAAAGTACAATTCATAAACTTGTGTTATGAATCGAAAGGGAAATCGCTAGGCTTATTGGTATTGTTATTCATTCCAAATCTTTGGATTACCAATATGTGTGTTTAGTATAACCGCTCATAACTTGTTTATGTTCTTGGTAAAACTATTCACAAGGCCTGAATTTTGTATTGGTATGACTTTTATTAGTGAAACCGATCTTACGTAATCACATGAGATGATATCATCGATTTGTTGTAATTGGTATGACCAACCCTAGTCATTGGGGAACTGATCCTAGCAAGAGGTGCAACCGATCACAAAAAGGGGAATCGATCCTTGTAAGAGGTGCAACAAGTTTTTAGTTATTGGGGAACCGATCCTATGAACATGTGCACCAAATACAAGTTAGATACCATATATATGTGGGAACCGATCCTAGTACCTAGTCAACCAAGTTTTGGTAACTGGCGTGACTAATTCTAGTACCCACATGGAGGTAGAACCGAAACTTGTTTTGGTAGAAACGTGAAATCCATGATTGGTGATTTGATAGGATAATCAATCACACAATTCATTGGAAGTCAGATGAACCAATTCTAAACTTGTTTGGAAGTGTGGCAAATCGTTTCCAAGATTGTAAATAATGAAAAAGGATTTACAAAGTAAAGATGTCGACACACTTTGAACATGTGCAGTAAAGCTTATCTTTTATTGTTCAAAGATATTCCTTAATAGCTAAAGGAGAATCCCGGATCGAAATAAATTGAGAATCTTTTAATTAAGGTTTTTAGTTTTAGAAAATAAAAATTGGTATTGTGCATTTACTAATTGGAGTTTTTCTACTGAGATTTCGGTCAATATTTGGACAAAGCATTTCCAGTAATTATGGAAACCGAATTTGGAAATATATTGAATATCTTGAGAACATTTTCGGTTTTGGAAATTCCTTGGTGTCCAAACTTCCTTGGTCTATAAATATTGAAGTTTTCATTTCAAGCAAACTAATCCTCAAATCCAGCAAAACTACCTTGTTGTGTTGTTATTGGTGGAGTCGTCTATTCAGAGAGGAAAGTAACCTAATTAGGCGAAATCTCTTATGACCGCTCGTTTTAAAGACTTCTTTGGGATTGGGAAGCTCTACGAGTACCGTTGGTGGGAAACTAGATAATTGCAGTTTATTATTAGTTTTCGATTGATTTGATTGACTAACGGTTGTTGAACTTTGATTGCACCTAGTTTGTTTATGCTTGGGAATCTTCTCTTATGATATAAGATTCACTCAAACTAGATCGAAGTTTCGACGGGGATCTTTAGACTGTTTGTAGATCTAAAGACGTCTTGTGATAATCCATTGTTAACGGACCGTTGCTGTGTGATTGATCACAAGAGATTCAAGTTGATTGTGTGCAGGTGTTTATTGAAGATTTAAGAAGATTTGAAGACAAAGAAGATTTCTGATTTGAGTTCATAATCTTTGGTTGCACAAAACTTGATCGGCTGGGGATCCAACTATAATCGGTTTATCTTTGTGATAACCTTGATTGATTAGTTGAGTAGATCGACATCAATACAATTCTTTGTGATTCGAAGTATTGATTGCATAGTCTAAACAATTAATTTGGTAGTTGTTGATAGATTGATCTAAGAACCTGACAAAGGAGTTTATTGGGATAAACGGAAGTGCTTTTTGTCAAACTCATATCACGTTGTTTGCAAAGAGTTGTTACCGAACAGATTTGCTGTTCCTTTACTGTTTGGAATACGAACCAAAGGAATTGTTCCAAGTGCGTGACTTATTACAAGTTGGAGGCGCAGGGATACAGGCGGAACTAGGTGAAATATAGATTTAGTTGCTTGGTCTCAACTATACGAAGTTGGTTTAGATTTTGTATAACGGCTTAATCCTGAGAGTATTCAATTCTGGACAAGGTCCAGGGGTTTTTCTGCATTTGCGGTTTCCTCGTTAACAAAATCTTGCTGTGTCTTTTACTTTTCTATTTCCGCAATTATAATTATTTTATTATAATTAGAAGTAAAATACACAAACGTTAATTCCTATTTATTTGATAGCAATCCTATTGTGTTTGGTTAAGTCCGAAACTTTTATCAAGTAAACATACTTCGTTGTTGTATTGTCTCGATCTTGTATCCATAGTCAATCACACAAGTTATCTTGTTGTCGTATTGTCTCGATAGACGATCACACGAAGTGTGAACGGATTAGTTGTATTGTCTCGACTCATTCCATAGACAATCACTTTCGGGGAAGGGACTTATAGGTGAAAAAGTTTTAGATTGAGGTATATTTGGCTACCCTCGTATTTTCAGTCTCCACATACCTTTTGTTGATGAAGTTCCTCCAAGCTCTCCTCAGTAGATCTTCATCTTTAATTAGTGAACGCCGTGAAGTTTAAATCTCAACTACACATTCTATCATAATCTGAGACATAGCTATAAGTAGACTAGAAATCAAGACTATAGTTTTGATCAACTAAACTTGACAAACAAGCTTGAGATAGAGTTCGACAGAGCAATTCTCTAACAGTATCTAAGGTTAGACTTGATAACAAAGATACATAAATAAAAAGAATATGTACAGGAGAAAAGGCTACCATCGACACAAAGATCTCATGTTCAAAAAATCATAAAGAAAAAAGAAGCTATATATAAGTTAAGACAATCAACTGATAAGATGAAAAGTCACTCCTTATGTATTTAAACTCATTGACTTATTACTTCTAGGCACATAATTACACGTATAGAAAAAATAAATAATAGTTTGGATTAAACCTATAGAAGAGGTTATTACTTTAAAAAGTCTACTAACGTGGCTATCCTTTTCAAAAAAACTATTTATAGGATTAGAGCACTGCTCGGTCGAAGTTGCAAGTTTTGCTATCTCAAGCTTGTTGTCAATATTAGATGGACAAAACTATATCTTAATATCTAGCTAGTATGCTAAAGTCAAGTCTCGAACTAGGATTAGAGTATGTAGTTGAGTATCATGCATCACTGAATAACCCTCAAAGATTGAAGACTGAAGATCAAACGAAGACATTTGAAGAATTTCATTGACAAAAAGGTATGTGAAGACTGAACCATCCTATTTATTCACGACATTTACCATTCTATCTTTATGAAACTATGTCGTATAATTTTAGTAGATTTCATGTTGCAAAGAAGAAATTTCGAGTCATGTCTTGATAAATCTATCGAAATATGATTCAAGCAATGGATGTTCATAGTTCATTAACAATCTTTGTTTAAATAATTTATTATTCATGAGTTATTTTTGTTTCAAGTTTATCATTTGGAAATTGCCCAAGCAATGGTGATCGAGAATTTTTCAAATTGTTTAAAGAGTTTCAGAACTACTGAAATTCTGGACACATGATACGTACGCATACCCAACACCCATACCCTAGACATCTGAGTTCCAGAACAAGCAAGGTATGCATACCCAGTACGTGCACCCTTAGGTTTTGAGTTAGTGAATGGAAGTGATGTACGCATACCCATTATGCGTAGCCCAAGCGAATGAGTTAGTGAATGCTAAGGGTACACATACCCAGTACGCGTACCCCAACAACATGAGTTCACACACTGATATATAGGTATGCCTTCACCTACATATACTTAACAAGTATCGGACTAAGCAAATGCTCACAACTATTTCACAAATACGTTTGACATGGCTACAACTCTCATAAACACTTCTAAGACAACTTTGTACACTAAATCACTTTGTGTTTGTGAATCATGGTTTAAGTCTTAAGTGTTATTGAACACGATTTAGCTTATAAGTTCATAAGGGATATTTTCCATGAACTATCATAGTACTCAGTTCTAGAATTCTCAAGTTATCTTAGCTTGAATTCAAAGAAACCTAGAGCATTGAAAATCTATAAATAGAGAGACTCAAACAACTAGGAACTTTAATCCCTGAAACTTATTATCCTAGTTTCTTGTTAGAGTCGTCATCTATTGACTTAGGTTTCCTTTGAGAAACATAATTAAGTTTACGACTTGAAGACTTCACTTAAGATTCATGAAGCTAGGTCCAACAATCTTTTATCAGATAGTTCGTGTATACTGATATTATTCTTATTGATCGTTGAGGTTTTCGTCAATCTTCGATCAGGAATAGGATAGATAGAAATCGCAAAGTTCCCTTCGTCTCAGATTTTATGATTCCTCAACATATATATCTAAAACTCTTCTTCATCAATTTGTTTAGATTGTATTGAGAGGTGGTAAGTAATCCAGGTTTCTCAGCTAATTGAGTGTAAGTGTTCCATATTCGTGAGGTTTGCTAGCTTTGACTATTGCAATCAGATTTCCAAGCATTAATCTAAAAATTTAAAGGGAAATCAAATAGGCTTATCTGTTTGAGGTAGATTAGTATCAAAAGTCTTTACTTAGGTTGAAGAAACTCTTAGGCTGTAAAGGGCATCAACTAAGGGAATCAATTGCGTAAAACTTTGCTAGGTTCAAGAGGCATAAGGAGCACGACTGCATGTATCTGAATTTCTTGGAAGGTTAATTAGGCCTCAACTACATTTCAGTCATAAGTCTGATATTCGGATAATGTTTATAGCGGCATAATACATTTTCGTGTTCAAAGCTATACGAGGTCCCGGGGTTTTTTTGCATGTGCGTTTTTCCCCGTTAACAAAACTTCTAGTGTCGTGTTTTTCCTTTTCCGCATTATATTATTTTATCCTTTATAATTATGATAGGAATAACACAAGTAATACATATTCAATATAGGTAGTTTCATTCCTTGTTAATTGCGATCAATAACGAGACTTGTTTTTGTTAAATTCGTATCTTGAAAGATAGATTACAAGTTTCATACTTGTCAGGATTCAAATCTTCTTGATTTGGATACGACTAGATTGATCTTGGATATTGATTTGTGAGATCGTCCAAGAACTCGTCTACATAATCAGGTTCACAGACTTGTTAGTCTAGATATATTGATTGTTGAAGAGAAAGAGAAAAACTCTCTCTCTCTCTCTCTATATATATATTGTTCAAGGATCTTTAATTTAGATATACTTGCAATTGTATTAGGTTGTATCAATACAGGTTGTCGGACGAAAAATTTAGTGGTATACTTGGTACCCTCTCATTTTTAATAGGTTATCCATTAGGTAAAAATTCTGGAAAAATAAAATTAAAAACCAATTAATGGTCCTTGGTGATTGAAACACATCATTTTTGCCTAACTCTGTTAAACAAAGATTCAAAAGAAATAGAATAAAAATTGATCAAGAGCTTAGTTGTATAGAGGAGCGATATCTCTAATTGCATAGCTTTTTACTTCTTAATTAGATATTATGCATGCCTGATTTTAATGAAAATATGTTGAATCTCATTCTTAATTATATTACATCTATTGATAGCAATTATATGTATTTGTACCTATTATGCGTACAATTGGGGAAAAAAATATTTTCAATAAAACCTAACAAGAGCTTGCACATGATGGCTTTCCCAAATCTTCGTCAAATGAAAATGGGGACATTGTAGGTCAAAACCTAACCAAAATAATGGTTTAGACTTTTTTCAAAACATAACCAAAACTACAAGGATACTTTAGAAAATTTTTAAATTTTGAAAATAGTACTCCCTCTGCATCATATATACAGGCCGAAAATGTGAGGAGTTCAAACTTTATCAAATTTTTCTTAGAAATTCATTTGATGAGTCCCATCATATTTGGATGAAATCTATCGCTCCCAAAATAATTCGCCATTATCTCATCTGGGAACTACAAATGAATTTGAATGACTGGTATATTTATACTGCATGTTGTCGCCAACTAGATACAGTGCGAGCTTGACGACACTTACAGACGCAGATTTTATTTTTTTAAATGGTTAACAATGCTATCCCCCACCATTCACTTCTCTCCATTAATGCTCACAACATACAACAAAGTAATAAGTTATAAAAACAACAAAAGTTATGACCCCAAATCCCATCACAAATAATACACATACAAACAAAGTTCTCCCATCAAAATTTAACCTGCCGTTGGAGTACCAAGTACCAACAACACATTCAAACTCTGACCTTAACTCTGTTAATTAATCTTTCTCTCGTTTCTTTTCTTCATAGGTGAGGTCCGTGAGGATGAACAACAACACAAATGCGCTAGCAAAAGCGTACGATAAGCAGCAGGTACAGAATAAGCGTCATAAACATGGCAAGTTGCAACCTGCAGCCGAAGTAGATCGAAGCCTGTCATTGGTTAACTTGACATGGCACGAGAACCAGTAATTTTCAATACCACATAATCATAAGAAACTTTATATAGTATATAAATTAAATTGAATATGACAGAAATGTTTTTGTGATTTGACCGTGATTTGTATGAGATAAATTTGACTAGCATGCATGCGGCTTCGGATCAGTTGATAAGGTTAAGGAATAGAAAGGACTGAATTCAATGACTTAAGACAAGAAGGAGAAGGGACAGACAAGAATTTAATCAGTTTTTATGTGGCTGAACTCCAAAATCCAGTTCATAATTTGAAGTTTTGAAGACAAAACTTCAATTTCCTCCAACTAACTATTCTTCATTCTATTTTACTTACTTACCCTTTTGGCGAGAGTTATTACACCCTGCATGAAATTCACGCAAAAACCCATGTGAAAGTGAAAGTGAAAGTGAAAGTGAAAGTCAGACTACTCCCTGCATGAAATTCACTGCAATGACGTCCCAAAATCTATGCGGAAAACTAGATGTCGACCAAAACAAAGAAATCTCAACACCAGGATTGCCAGCAATATCACAGCTCCTCCCTTCATTCTTCTCTACCTTTCTCATTTTGGCAAGTATACGTATTTGTAAAAATACTCAAATTATTCAGTAAAATAATAGTAAGAATTAAAATCAGGAATCTCCTCGCGATCATGTTGCTTACACGTCGACCTAATTTCACCAAGTTAAAATAGATGAGGGGAAAAAAGAGAACCATGCATCACTTTTGGTCCCTCGAAAGCCCCTTTGGAACATGACGAACAGCATGATGTATTATTGTTTTGTTCTTCTTCCTTCCGATAATAGAACAAGTACTAATTTAATAATCTCAGCAAAAAAAAAAGAAATCAGCATTTATTATTTCCTAAAATCGGATAACCAGTTTTTCGTATCTTCATTCCATTATATAAGTTTTGGCCTAATTTTGTGTTATAATTATTGTTCGTAAGAATATATCTGACCCACTCATGCATGTTAGCTGTTTGATACTATTTTGAATCTTTATAACCAAACTGAGACTACCATCTCCCCTGTCATGTCTCTTCTTTATCAGATGAATTCTTTCAAGTTACCCTGGTTGCATTGCTATCACATTTTCCGGTCTTAGAAAAGAGAGAGTGGACGCTCTCGTAATCCGCACTTTTATTGGTTAATGAGGGTCTCTGTCTCAGAGTGATAATAGTGGGCATTGGCAAAATCATCAAGCAACTAATTGAAAAGCCCTTAAAAACCTACGAAAACGTGTGGTCGGTCAAATACTAATATATTTCCTCCTCATCCACCACCTAACTTTTTTATTTCTTCTCCTTGTACTCAATCCAGCTTTCCATTGAAATATTCGGTGGGTTTAGTTTTTCGTTGATAAAATTAACAACCCTTCCATTCTTTTAAGTTAAATTGCCTAATTGTTGAAACCTACCTGAAATATTCAGCTGGTGATACTGATCACTGAACCAAATCCTGTCATTGACTCGCTCTGTACCGCAAAAAACACCTGCACTGCACATATAACACGTACCTGCATGCATACGTAATATAATAGACACTAATAACACATAGGGAACATCCACAGATTGTAAGCCACACAACAAACTTACAAAAATATTTAGAACAGGCATATCAAATTAGTTTGAATAAGTTACAACTACAACTACTACACAAAAGAAAATGTAAAGAATGACTGCCCCAGCAAAGCTTGTTCCTTAAAAATTTGTCCGCCATCGACCTTTTGATATAATATAACCCCAGATAGAGCAAAAAAAAAACTAGCACAGCAGAAGAAAAAATATTTAACAACTTATGTTGTTTGCTATAAAATTTAGCACAAGTGAATGCCGAAAAGGCAGTAGGTTTTACAGCTCGAAAATAACTGCGGTAAAGGCAAGTGAAGTATTTAGATCACGAGGAGAAACTAAGAGAACGTAATTTCTGCATGGATGCTGAGATCATTATCGCCTCTTCTTGAACTCGAAAGGGCACAAGTGGGGACACGACGCCATGGTCACCATCATCAGCAACGTCACCACCACAAAAATCATCCTCCTGAAAACAAGAGACTCTAGAAACTACTAAGTTAATAAGCATGACAGTATCCAGCAATAAATATTCAAATACCTAGACCTCGTTTTCAGGAACCAGCAAGAGAAACAACAACATAGAGCAAATTTCTATTTTACGAACACGTTATACTTCCCAGGCTATCGGAGTGAAGACCAAGTGATCACCACAGAGTTATACTAAACTATTGTCGTTTCTCGAAGTTTCTGCCACATGTTACGAACCAGGATTGAATAACAGATTGGATCATTACCAATTTCGGCTGGTGCAAGAAACTAGTTTCACACTGCAATAATATGTGGTTCAGACAGATCAAGATAGTTAATATACTTCTTTCGTATCCTTCAAGCTGAGGTTGGTCAAGATCTTCGATGTCGGAGGTTTAGTAACAATACAATCATTACATCAAAGACCTATAGTGTTAGGTTTCAGATTATCTTATTTTAGATATCGGATAAAGAAAATCCCACAAAACATTGATTTTATGTTTTCTCAGATGATACAAAATATGGCAGCTGATGTATATGCAATAGATATTTAAATATAAAATTTATACAGTAGTGGGTTGCAATTCTGATCATTCACTCTTTAACATGAGTTAACAAAACCAATGTTGTTTCAATAGAGGTTGTTATTGACACAGATAGATTTTCTGTTTACCCTTGATGTTATTGGTCCATTGTTATTTTTCTTGAGAAGCTAATACAAAACACAACCAGTAACAAGTTAATTTTCACCTACTTTAGGAGTTGGTGAATAAAGCTGAATTTGCAGGTGTCATGATCAAGTCATCAAACTATATATACTTCCCATAATGTAGGGCCTTATACGGATAAAATTAAGCAACAAATCATTGAGGGGCATTAAGTATGTACGCCAAGATTGGCCGGACAGAGAAACATGCCACTAAAACCATGTTGCTCATTTTTATCTGGCCCAACAGAAGATCATATGTCTTCCTCAAGAACTATATAACCCAGATGCGCCCTGGGAACGTAGAATCCGCCAGGCGTGCTTTTGACCCCAATTTGATTATTTATCGGCATAGTGAACTTTTACCAATTTTATATATTTCAAGGAATAAGAATGCCTGATAGGAAGCCTAACCCACAAAAGAAAAGTCATGTTCAAAGCATACCCGAGATCATTTGTTATTGGTTGTCATATTACCATATATGCCTTTATCCACGTCTTCTGCTATTGGTTGATTTTGAAACTCCAACTTCAGTGACAGAATCGAAGCACGGCCTGAAAACTAAGCAAACAAAACAAAAAATATCTTAGTGGTTAAAAGCCGAAAAGAGCACTAAAACCAAATACCACCAAAGTGAAGATTGTGATGTTCATCTTTACACAGACCACAACTATAGATTTCATAAATGGACCACCAGTAATGTTCATATACTTAAAACTTTGAACCGCCAAGAACTAAATAATAGAAATAGAAGGCAAAATAGAACAGAATACTGGCAGATTAGACCATCTGAGCCGCCGCTTTCAGGTCCTAATCTAGATTCCGGGCCACCATGTGTTATGCTTCAGAGAGAGAGAGAGAGAGAGAGAGAGAGAGAGAGAGAGAGAGAGAGAGAATAATGCAACAGACAAGGGAAGAAAACGTGGCAAAAGGAGAAACTAAGTGGTCACACTAGACAGCATGTTGACGTGGGTGCCTATTAATACAAATTAGAGTGTTTTGGCTCATGCTGGGGTACATGTCTGCCTCCTATTGGTCCATGCCCTACCCATGTCACACTCTCTGTGATTGGTCTAGATTGCTGACCTCACAGAATGCCTCACCAACATGAGTCCCAACAATCCACAAATCTAAATAAAACTATTTTCCTACATATGCTTCATCCACTGCCAAAAAGTTAAAGGAAAAGGGACCTTAAATTAATATCCATAGTGTACATAAAATAATCAAACACGAAGAGAGAGCTATCACCTATCGGATTCATATGGTGCATAGATAATTTTGTGTTAGCCCTTTAGACTACAGTTATTAGCTACAATAGAAAGCTTATTTTGAATCTATATCCTGTCATACAGAAATTGATATAAGGAAGAGATTAAAATAATCGATAAATATCATATGGCACTGTGAAGACCTTATAGATATCAGTATGTTGCTCAGAATCCTCACTTTAACAAATTATTACGATGTATATCAACAAAAAAAAGGTTGGTAGGACGTAAAAATCAACGGCATCACCATTTACACAAATTAATGACACTAATCATGAGATCACAGGGATAACTTTAGAACTAAAGAATATCGTATGATTGCAATATAAGATGACACGGATCAGGATTTAAGATTACGATCCTAAAACATAACATGTGTGACCTTATATGCTTTTATCAAACAATTATAGAAACGGACTTTTTAAATATATTACGCAGACATTCCAGGATCTGATAAAGATCGCACCCCACAATCCACTGAGGTTATCCGTGTCAGCCACATGGACAGATTTGTTGAACATTTGTAGTACACAAGAAAACCTATCACATAGTCAAAGAAATACTTTTGAAAGGATTACCTTCAGACTAGTATTCACAGACAAACAGAAACACACATGGAACAAAATTTGTATAACAAGTAGGCAGAGGGCACATCCACATGGGTTCAATTAAATTATTATTTGGTCTGCTGCATTCATAGTCGGAACCCCAGCAAATTATTCCCTGATTGTGGGGCTTAGGTGCAACCAACCTTCCGAGCCATGTTCATCGGTCCATGTGTATAAACGTCATTATACCTACTGCTTGACATGTTTAATCATGCTCCAGACAGTAACTTGAGCCAAAATGATACAGCCCCCACCTATTTACTTTGAACTACAAAATTGACACAGCTCTTAATCGGCACTAATAATAAGTAATAATATAAAGATAGATACAGCAATGCCTAATCTGCGGCTCATTTCATAAATGCAAGCATAGCTGTATTAACCATTTTGCTTCTGAATGGAACATGATTAGGCTTTGACTCATAGGGTGGTGAATCTGAGCCATATCAGCATGGTAGAAAATATTACCATATATCCCTCTGCGGCTCTACCCAATTCGTTCTTATAACCAAATAATATCCAACTCCCTTAAAGATTCAAATATTTGTCTACCTGACTGCTCACGCTTCCAACGTTCACAATTACCTCCTCAATTGAATGGTACTCATTATCAATCATAAGGCCGATTCTTGTCAGACAGCAAAATATCATTAAATTTAAGTGGTTGCGCATTCAGTTGCACCTTTTCTCCATCTTCGAGTCTAGGATATCCTAGAAGGTTGCTCCTAAGTGGTTTCTCTGGGTTGGTGTATCTAACAAAACATCTTTGTTTTGATCAAACATTTAAAGACAAAGATACTACTACAGTTAAGTAGTTTATTTACATTCTATTAAATTAGCTACCTCTTGCGAGCTCGTATGCTAAGATGGCACCTGGTCAAATGAATGGGATCTTTTCTCAAATGCCCCTTGTGTTAGCCATCAGAGAAAACCACTACCAGAAGGGAAAAAAAAATTTATCCTCACCATGCCTGATATCCATTTAGCAAGTCCAAACTCTAACAGCAAGACTTTGAAGGAAAATGCATTCGATGGTAAAGGTTGCAGTGATACATACATGGCCGAAAGCCTAGTAAAATTATGACAAGAAGTGGGCTTCAGTGGTGATCTTAGCATATGAAGCCTAGTTATTTTGAACTTGGTCCCTAATTTAATAGAAGTCCTAGATGCGAACTCGGAGTGCATATGGAAGGTATTATGTCCTTGGGTCTTCTTGAGAACCCCAATTGTTTAACCTATGATTCTAACAAGAATGACTAGTTAAACTGCTCTTAGACTTTAAGCTCCTTGTCTTCAATTGTTTGAGGAGCATAAACTTAATCTTTGCTCACCTAGGATCCTAACATTTCTTCGATCTCAAAAATCCCTCTTCGTGACTAATGAAATTGCAAATCAACCTTGAACTAGATCTCAACATGGATACATGAATTAGAACGACTAGAGCATAAAACAAATGTGCCGCAGGCCCGCACTCCGATATGATTCTAGCAAAATTACCACGAAACGAACAGATTACACTACGTCTATTTCCGAAAATCAGAGAGAGATTCTAGCTCTATTTTATCGTTAACATCAATTCTCTGGATTACCATCATTTCTTTTGTCAGGAAAATGAAACAAAATGAACCAAAAAAAAAAAAAAAAAAAACTAGGGTTTACTGAAATTATAGCAAGCAAGTTAGGTTTTATCAACATGAATACAGACAATATTGAAACAGAGTAAATATTTGACAGTGTAGAAAGTTTTGAGTAAAATTACCGAAGTGATCATCTCTCTTCTTCCTCGGAGCCCATACCGATAACACCAACAACTCCTGCAGTCTCTCTGCATCTCTGGTTTGTGACTGAAACCATTGGCGTAGGTTTTTTTTTTATTGTATGGGGAAGTGCTAGGATGGTAAATGTAGCATCAAAATTTTGATGTATATCCACCATCGACCAATGCAAAGTTCTGACTTTTACGAGGCTCCGTGATCCAAGTTTTAACACTGTCGTCTGTCGTTATACAGTGTGTAGATCAGACAAGGCACTATTTCCCGTATCAGGGTGCACAGTACCTGGACACCTTAAGCCACCGTTCTTCACCAGGAATTCCGTTGGGCTGAATGCAGATGTTGGCACAACACCACCAATCAAGCGAACACGTTTAGGTAAGGTGTCATTTTGCATTACTTGAAATGTCCGGATTCCAGAAAACATTCAATTTTTTTTTGCAGAAGAAGGATCTGCTCGTAGTGACGTTATTGACATCATGCTTTACTGGTTACTATAGGCAAGCCTACCAAACCATTAATTGGTATAAACAGACAGGGCGAGTCCGTGTTTAACTTCACTTTTTCTTTTCAACTGAAGCTCCAAGCATGTGAGACTAAGCTGCAGCCTGGATGGTGCTGATTAGTCTGTTTGAGGTTTATCTTTGGGTTTAGGAGAGAGCGCGAAAATTACTTGGTCCCGTCGTTTAAATGGGTGCAAGCTATGTTGCTCTGCAATTTTGTGTAGTTGTTCTTCTTTTTAATCAAGTTAATTGTGACTCGTGAGTCCACCATTTATATACTTACAATCTGCTCAAGGCCATTAGGAGGTTTCTTATGCAGTTGCTGTTCCCACATGGCTATGTGATTTTATTTTTTATTTTTTTTGCTAGGAAAATAAAATTCATTGATATTAATGAGAGATTACAGCCTGAGGGAGAAAATATGGGTGATTGTTGACATCCCACTCTCCTGAAATTCTCAAAATTCTACTGTGTTTTGCGGTTATATCTGCTAAGCTATTATGATCTCTCTTAAGATGAATGAATCTAAGAGGAGAAATATCTTTTAGAAGGAAGAGACAGTCATCTAATACAGAGCATGAGGTCCAACTAGTTTGGCCTTTGCTATTATTCAGATAAGCTATAATGTTTTTAGCATCACTTATAATGTAAAAGTCCCGAAAGTTATTCCTTTTAATCCAACTTGCGGCCTCCAGAATTGCCGCACTTTCAGCTACTTCAGAACTTGCACTCCTTCCTGAGACTAGCTTGCATCCCTTGAAGTCACCTGAAGAGTTTAAGGCCACACTCCCAATACCAAAATCATTAGTATTCTTGTCAAAGGAAGCATCACAGAAAATTAGAAGACTTTCATGTGATACAGATTCAAGAAAATTAGAAACAACATCGGGAACAACATTGGTTATGTTGGGCACAGATACATGGGCAAATACATTAATGGTTTCACCCACAATTCTTAGAGCATTTCTAGCGATGTCGAGGGTTTAAATGTATGTTATCAAACACTTTCGAGCATCTGTCTTTCCGGATACACCGAGGCGCAAAGATGGGACAAAGAGCCGATTTATCTTGCAGAGGTTTGGATATGAGCCACTTAGAAATCCAGTTATTAATACTGATGTTGGTATCAGAATCCTGCAAAACAGAGTTACTAACAGCAGGAATGTTTGACCAAACATTTTTAGCAAAGGAGCAGTGAAGTAACATATGTTCTAGAGTTTCAGTAGCACCAAAGTTACAAGATTTACATCTATCATCATGGGTGTGGTTGAATCTAGCTAGTTTGCTACCAGTCGGTAGGATATTCTCAAAACACTTCCATATAAACAATTGGGTTCTAGGCAAAAGTTGAGACTTCCAGATAACCTTATGTGTTTCAAAATCAGGGTTGGGACTAGAATTATGAGGCAATTCATTTGCTAGCAGTTTGTAGACAGATTTTACAGTTAAGATACCATTTCTGTTGTAAGGACAAATCAAAGTATCACAACCAGAAATTGGAATTCTCATGCTGCATATTTTTTGACAATTATCACTAGTGAAGAATGACTCAATTAAATCTATCTTCCAAGTTTTAGACTCATGATTGATAAACTCAGCAACTTTATAGTTGGCGTTTGGATAATTGACACACAATGGCTGAGAAGGATTTAGAATCCAGTTGTCGGTGAAGGCCTGAACTGAACTGCCATCTCTAATGTCCCAATAAGCATGATGTTTTAAGATATCTAGACCATGACAAATACTAGACCACACCCAAGACATAGACCAAGGTTTTTTGTAATGGAGAGGATGACAGTTCTTGAAATAATTGCACTTAAGGATTTGAACCCACAGATCATTGGGAGAGTGAATAAGCAACCAGGCAGTTTTGGTTAAAAGTGCTAGATTCATTTTTTTCAGGTTCCTAAAGCCTAACCTACCCTGCAGTTTATGGGTACACAATTTATCCCATTTTCTAAAGTAATAACCTTGTGACCATTTTTTCCCCCACCAGAAGTCTCTTTGGGACTGCTCCATTTTGTTAATGATATTGTCAGGGAGGAGAAAAGAGTTCATATGATAGTTAGAAGAAGATTTTAAAGTATGCTGAACAAGTATGGATCTACCTGATTGAGCTAATTGTTTACATTTCCATTTAGACACTCTAGAATCATGATGAGTGTTTAAGTGGGACATACTCTCAGTTCTATTTTTGGTAATAAAGAGAGGTATACCTAGGTACTTTTCATTAAGTTCTATCTTCCTAACATTCATAGCTCTGATAAGAGACACATAATGATCAGGTTGAACATTCTTACTGAAAAAACATGCAGATTTCTCAAAGTTTATCATCTGACCAGAGATACTACTAAAATCTCTAATCAAAGACATAAGGTTACTTGATTCATAGTAGGTAGCTTTGGTAAAAAGCAGACAGTCATCTGCAAAGAGCAGATGTGATATACTGGGAGCTTCTTTAGTGACTTTCAAACCATGAATTAAGTTAGAATGTTCAGCATGTTTGAGGTATCTAGAAAAAGATTCCATGCACAAAATGAACAGATAAGGAGACAAAGGGTCTCCTTGTCTTAGACCTCTAGTAGGAGAAAAAGAAGTGCATGGAGAACCATTCAAAAGAATGCTGATATTGGTGGTACTTATACACTGCAAAATTAATTGACACCAGTGATCTGAGAACCCAAATTTCTTAAGAACTGCAATTAGGAAGGGCCACTCTACTCTATCAAAGGCCTTAGACATGTCAAGTTTAAGGCCCATGATGCCACATCTATCCTTTTTAGTTTTCATAGTATGAACTAGCTCATGGGCAATCACCACATTGTTTTGAATGTTTCCACCAGGTTTCATTCTATTTACATGAATCTTAGAGATGATCTTATAATTAGAGTTGCAAAGAGAGATAGGCCTAAAATCAGCTGGAGTAGTAGGCTTATTCACCTTAGGAATCAAAGAAATAAATGTATGATTCATTTCCTTTAGTAGATGTTTGGAATCAAATAAACTTTTGATTGTTTCCAAAACATCTTGCTCAAGCAAATTAATATTTTGTTGATAAAATCCAGGGGGAAACCCATCTGGACCAGGAGCAGTCCAAGGGGCCATTTGCTTGATAGTATTCCTAATCTCATCAAGAGAAATGGGACTCAAAAGGTTATCATTGTCCTCATTAGTGACACATCTGTCTATGCAATTTAAAAAATCATCATTCAAAGTAGGATTTGTGGTAGTAGAGATACTCTTAAAATGAGTAACAAGAAGGTCTTCAAGAGAATCTCTATCCTCGTACCAAAGCCCATTAGTCAATTTTAAGGAACTACTGTGATTGAAATGCCTTCTTCTTTTCACATTGGTGTGGTAATAAGAAGTATTTTTATCATGGTTCTTAATAAAATCAACTCTAGATTTTTGAGCATAAAATGATTCTTGAGCTTTTTGTGCCAACTCAAGATTATGTTCAACTTCCTTTATGGCCTCATTGTTCTGAATAGAATAAAGATTATTATTCAGATGCTTGAGTTGATCAGTTAGAGAGGAAACTTTTTGATCAATATTATCATAATGGGAAATATTCCATTTTGACTCGACATCTAATCCAAAGACGAAGGGTTGAAGCTAGATGATCTGTAATCACCATCTAAACCAATTAAACTAATCTAACCAACTAAAATTATCTATAGACAAGAGATTAACATAAACATCTGACTAGAACAAAGTATGACCTGCAATTTAGAGCACGGTTAGGTGTACTGGAGTAGCAGAAAGCAAGTAGTAGAGAAGAGAGTAATAGGTAGTAGGCTCGACTCTGCACAGTTTCGCTAAAACTTTTGAACAAAGACATCAGGAAGCAGTTTCTTATTTAAAACATTTCTAGGTCCCATTTGAAAGTTCTGCTTAGAAAAATACAAGCTCCTCTGACAATTTTACTCCTACCAGGAATTTCCAGTTGCATGACGAAATCTTGAGGATTCTTATAATCTGGCTAACTGACGAGGAACGTCCCAATCAGCGATAATGTGGTTACGAGTGATCTCACTGACAGATCGGCATCCACTTAATGCCATGGTTAGCTCAAACTCATCGTGGAGCATTTGAAGTACCTTTCTTACACCAGCCTCACCATCAACAGCCAAAGAGAACAAAACAGGCCTTCCGATCTGCGGTTATCAAGAACAAATATAATAAGTAGGGCTGATATTCCAAAGAAAAAGTACATCAACATAGCATTGCTTCTGATGTTCAAATGTTTAATTACAAAAACTCCAGAAGCCCCCAATGCCAATGCTTTAAAGACGTCAGTTCCACGACGGACACCACCATCCAAGAAAACAGGAATTTTTCCTTGAGCAGCTTTCACAACCTGCAATTTACCCAGTAGATGGTGCTCTAAATAAAACTAGTTTCCTTAAGTGTAAGTAGTGATTTTTATGATCACAGATTTTTCTTGTTTTTCACAACAACAATGTGGAGTAACCAGGGTTGGTATAACAAGTTATTTATATCTAACTCTAGCGGGGGCATATGGCATTCACAAACGGGCCTGTAGTCCCACTGCAATGACATGATGGTGTTAAGAGGCCCTAGACTGTTAGGTTTCATTAGATTATTTGGAATCACCTGGTTAGATCTGTAAATCTAACTTAAAAATGCTTAAAAATGAAGCTCAATACTATCAAATAGAACCCTCAATCAATAAAGATTAAGAATTAAATATAAATGCAGATATGCTATGGAGAATAACTTGGTTCACAATTTCAATTACCACAAATGTTTCATTGAATCTTTTGGTGTTCTGAAACATATCATTTCTGTTTCAGTACGATTCCTATTGTGAAGATTATATTTACATTTCAATTAAACGAAAGAATCTATAAAATGACATTCCAAACCATGCTTAACAAATGCATATGTTTGCGCAGTTTATATCTTCCATAAAAGAGAAAAGGTCATTGAAGGGATGTTGCAACATACCTCTTCCAAGCAACTAATAGTAGCAGGAACATAATCCAGCTGGCGAGCGCCATGGTTAGAAACAATAATCCCAGCTGCACCTGCTTGTATAGCTAGTCTTGCTGTGTGTAATCAGTGCAAAATTAGAGTAATGTACACAAAATCCATATTCAAGATAGGAGAATAACTGAAATTCTAATGACTCACTATCCTCGGCAGTCATTACACCCTTCACTAGAATCGGAAGTTTAGTGATTGTCTGAAGCCATTGCACATCCTATTGTGAAGCCAAGAGAAATTCATCAGCAACATATTAGTCAACTATTATCAATTTAAGTAGGAGCCTAGGATACTTCAACCAAATGTTCACTGCTTCGGCATTAAAAGCACTCTCAGTCAATGCCTAGCGGTACAAAATGGCTTGTCATAGCTGAATTATGAAATGCAACATCACAATCCTGAAGTGGCGCCCAGTTCATAAAACTGACATGGCCTCCAGAAATATACATGGACTGATCAGTGAACTGGCTGAGATATTAGCCACATAGTTCGAACAACCAGGTACTTCTTATTTAGTCAGTGATCCATTATGGTCATTGGAGCATATGGTAGTTTTACTGAAGCCCCGGTGCTATAGATTTTACAAAAAGGCAAGCCCAAATTAAGGGCCGGAATGTAAATAAAAAATCTAACGGCTAACTTTTTCTTTCATTTATATTTCAGATACGTAGTCTGAGATGCAGGAAAACAAACACAAACTGATAACCTCACCTTCCAGCTCAGAGATCGATCAACCTGGCCAGCAACATAGGAGGCAAGTCCAGAATCATTTGTCTGCATGAACGTAATTAAAAATCATCAACAACACAATAACAGTAATACAAACAGTTTCTGAATAGTGTTCAGAGTTCAGAATAACAAAGTTTATTGTACCTTGTCCAACTTTCCAATGTCCAAACCTTCAAAATTCTTCAATGTCAAAGACGAAGGCAATGTAAACCTGCCACCAAATTAGATTATTTTTAGTCTTAAAAGACTTCAAGTAACTGTCACATAACAACTTTACTGGACATCAGGATATGAAACTTTTAAGCTCGGAGACTGTTGGACCAGAAACTTTGAGGCTATCGTGTTTGTGTAAAGGAACTGTTCCAGCCATACCGGTTCTTAATATCAGCTTCCCTACGTCCAAGTCTTGGAGTATCAACAGTGAGTGCTATGGCCTTGAAGCCAGCTTTTTCAGCCCTTTTAACAAGCTGAGTAACTATACTCCTGTCTTTGTATACCTATCAAAATCCGGAAAATCATCAATTAGACGGGGAACTAAAAATTAAAACTTGATGCGTAAACTGCTTTTCTTTTCTTTTTATTTTATCCGTCAAGGTTCCATGACCTCACCTTCTTCCTTCCCCCAGTTGCTACTTACAATTAGTACTTTTTTTTAATAAATACAAATATATTTCTTATATAGACAGGGGAGCTTCAGCTTACATAGAGCTGGAAAAAGCGAATTCCAGGTCCTGTTGAGTCTACCTCTTCAACACTAGATGTTGCCCACGACGATAATGTCTGGAACAAAATTAGGTAAACATAAGAGTGAAAAACAAACTCATATATTTCTCCAATAAACATTACAGAATCGGCATCACAGAGAATATGGATACTTCAAGTAAAAACAGTTACACCCCATCTTCTTTTTTCTTGATCAGTTAGTTATACCTCATCCTTGGTCTTTAAGATACAAAACTAGGCCTACAATTGATTATAAGCCCAATTTCTTCTAGGAAACAGCACAAAGAATTATCTTAATAGGTTATGAAATGTGTTTACCGTATGATTCCAGGTCTAATGAAAATATTAAACTCGGGACTGAAGAAGATTAGCAAAAGACACGTAAAACGGAAGATTCATATCAAATGATAAAGACTTTTATGAAATAGTCTAATGGTTGGACTGTGCTAGCTTTAAGTAATGAGAAAGTCACAAACCATTATTGTGCCAGCTGCCGATGCTGCTCGTGCTGTTGCTAATTCACCTGCACAGGAATCACAAAAGTATGAGCTCAGACCTTATCTTGGTGGCACACTAACATTAAACTTCAAAACTTCAATCAAACCAAGGAATCTGATAAATTTAGCTAAGTCAAAAATCAGGAAACATTTTCAGTCAGGATGTTAAACTTCTTCAAGATCCCTAGAGATGTCCCATAGATCAATCACAACAATATTTTTATCATTGCAATTATGGAAACAATTTTAACCAAACAGTGGTGCTTAAATGCATCTTGTTCCACAATTTCAAGATATAGTGGACCACTGAATCCAGGTTCATGGTAGGATATGGCCGAACTTTCATGACAGCAAGGACTTCAAAGGCTTGAATCCCATTTTGCTTTGTTTTTTCTTCTAAACTTCACAGAAAAATAGAAAAGGTAGGCATACCTTCAGGATGAGCCATTTTCTGCATGGCAGTGGGAGCAATCATGATAGGCATTGATATCTTGAAGCCCATGACAGAGGTAGTTATGTCTATCTTGCTTACGTCAATAAGAACACGAGGTCGGAACCTATTTTCCAGTTAAGCAGAGATTTTGTCAGAGGGAAATTTATCATCAAATTTCAAATACTGCAGAATATAATGAAGGAAATTCAGAAAACACACATACAGAATTCTAGAGAAAGCTAACGTGTTCTCCTTCAGTGTCCACTGATCCTCTGCACCTGATGCATAGTAATCGTACACCATCTTTGGTAATCTCTCCTTCGCAAGGGCCTCATACTCCGAAACATTTGTTATCTCAATCATAGTTCCAAGCCAGAAGTTATTCCACTTAACCTATAAGAAATGCAAGAACCATTTTATTAAAGAAAACCCCAAATCATCGAAGAACAAAAAAAGGAAGAGAAAGAAAAACAAGCACATGAACAATACACAATAGGAAAAAAAATGATCAATGAAAAGGATAAAGAAAAAAAGTGAAAAATTGCTAACTCAGGTAAAAATGAACAAGCACTTGAACACCCCCACTTCACAGTGAACAACAGCAAGGAGATATAACAATTCTATATGAAAAATGCAAGCATACCCACCAAGAAACTAAGATTTAAAAAAAAAAATGTTAAATCAGATTATGTAAGTACACTCTATATGAAATATCTCCAACAAATATTTTGATTTGGATTTTGATCAATAAATACTTAAGCTCACTCGAAGCCTTTACAAAGTGACTAAGTAAGCATCAGAATCAGACATTCACAACAAACATAAGGGACTGATCAAAAGTACAAGTAATATATGAGATTGAAAAATCTAATAAAATTAAAGATGAGTTATTAGATAAAACACTAAAATTACCCATTGATAAAATTCCTAATACCTAATTTGAGGAAGAAGGAAATGAGCAGAAAAAGAAAACAAAGAAAGAGGGCAAACCTTGACTTGTTTAGCTAATTAGGAAGCAAGATTTCAGATTGATACAGAACTGGCAAAGAGAGGTGCCAGAGCCCAGAAGGTGGTGGCACAATTAACTTTGAAGAGAGAGAGAGATAACAATAATAAATACTACAAAATTAGGAGTCGGCTTTTAGTTCCTTGTAGTGGTATCATTTATATTTTTCAAATTTCCTATCACCTACGAAACCATATTAGATGACAAAAAAGGCGTTGATCAAATAAGAAAAATATGACAAAAAGGAGACTGATAATGGCTAGATGACTAGATGCATGTTAGCAATTTGTCCACTCTTCTTTTTTTTATGGAAAAATATAACAGCATCGCCATCAGGTTTTCATGCGAGCTCGATTGTCGTATAAAAAAAGAAAGAAAACGATAAGAAACTTTGAAAACAAAATAGGTGGATGGTTTTCTGCAGGTATAAATAGATCACTCCTCTCAAATGCAATTTTTTCAAAGTCTGTTTTGTGACAATCTACTGACAAATTGGCAGCTTAAAATGGGAAGCTTAAAATTGAAAGCAGTCTTGGCGAGATTCCAAAATCATAGCTTAGACGGTACTCCCTCCCTCCTTTCCCGAAGCAACGCTGCAAGACTCTGATAATAGGTGGAATTCCCGAGGGAAGATCAACGGTGATCCCACTAAAGGACCCAGGCGGTGAGGTGGGCTTAAAATCTAAATTTGACCGGGGCCAGGTGGATGGTCAAATAGCATTTTGCACTATGATAAAAGTAATGGGTGGATGATAATTAAACGCGCCGGTGCTCTAAAACCGCGAGCGGTTTTACAAAACTTGGCGGGTCCAGACAATCCGTTGGAGGGTTATGGTCGTCCGCCAACGGCTATTTTTCCAAAAATAAAAAACGGTCATATTTTTACCTCTATAAATTACCACCATCTTCAAACAACCCACTCACACCAAAATTCACTTCTCTTGAATTTTCTCTTCTAATCTATTTCAAATTTTTAGTTGAAATGTCTGAAAAGGCGATAACATTTTTTTGCGAGAGAAAACTTGAAGCTGCTATTTCTAAGATATGTGGAAGTTTTAAAAAGATTGAAAATTGTAAAACAAAAGTGCAAGTTTTAGAAGTTAATCCAAGAAAATGTTCCGCTAAAAGGCAAAGAAAAGCTACGGTTTGAAAGTTAACAACACAAAATTCAAAAACAAAGGGGGAAACAGTTCATGAGCGCGTTGAATGGAAGATACGTCAAATGAAGATAAAAAGGAGGCCGAAGCTTGTACTTGATTTTTATTGAAATTATTAGTTTACTTCTTATTATTGTCTAAGTTTATGTCTTGTAAAGAAGTGGCCGTAGTATTAATCAATGAAAATATTTAGATTAAAATAGATTTCTATTTCATATTAAGCGATACTTATTACATTTAAACTTGCATATATAATAATGACAATAATATCATCAAACTACATCAAATCCAACGACATTATCTCTATAGAGTTCATAGCATTCAAAATGCTTAAACTCTCTTCCGTTTTCTTCATTAAACTTGGTATGAGCGATGGATTTCTGAAAAACATATAAACAACAAGTTAGTTAAGATATTATCAGCGATGACAAAGGTATTAAGATATACTCACCAGTTCTTCGTTGGACAATCCAGAATTACTACGGTGAACCATCCATAAAACTTCTGTATAATATTTGACTTCATTAGTGATGAATGAAAATCTTAATTCTAGGTTCTTGTTGTTTCTTATATATTCATTTCGCAATGCCACAAACCTTTGCAACACTCTGTCCCAGAAAAGGTCACCGTTCATATTTCTCGTATATGTATCCAACATCGAACAAGAGTAACATCTTCTTCCATAGTAAAGATAGGGAGTGCCCTTATGATGTAGTGAAGATGTGAATGAGATGGACCATTTTTAAGAATGCTAAAACAAGCTTCGTAAAGAAAAGTTTTGTCGTGAGCTTCTTCCCAATTATCCAGAGCTATTTGGATTACTTCAGCTTCAGTTACACCGACAATTTTTTCTCGATCAATTTCCTTTACACGATCAAAGAATGGCGTAACAACACGATTAGTTGGACGAAAACGAAAATACAAACCACGAGCATCTCGGTTTCCGGGGTTCCCCGTTTGTGAGACGAACATTGTGAAAATATTCTGCCAAAAAGACGTGATACGTATTGATCTCTGTACCTTGGTGACTATATTATAGAGGCAGAATTCAGAATAATAACAGACGAAAACTAGAAACCAGATTCGAAAAAATATATCTTCTCTAGATTATGAACAAGAAAACTATTAAAATTCTCTCTTTGTTACGCTCACAAACTCTCTAAACAGTTTAACCTTTAACTGTTTTGCTAAGCTTGCTTTTACAATAATTGATTTCCTCACAAACTTCTCTCTCTAGTCTAGGTGTGTTTGTATCACAAACCACACTATTTAGATCTAGGTGTGTTTGTATCACAAACCACACTCTAGATGTCTTGGCTATGAGCTAAACATCTCTATTTATAGCTTTAACGGTTTCCCAAACCTTCTAGGAATCTATTTCCTTATCTAAGAATAATTCATTTTCTAGGTATATTTCCCTTTCTAGGAATACTGCCTTGTCTAGGAAGTATTTCCTTATCTTGCCATACTTCCTTACTTTGATTTGGTTTCCTAAACCTCCTAGGAATTTATTTTCCTTCTATAGGAATACTGCCTTAAATCAGTAATCCCTCCTAAATTATAATTATATCCTCAATCCATCTTGAGGATCACTAGTTCCCAGAGAGAGGAAGATACACATGTATCATGCGCCCCCCCTCAAGAACTTGAACTCCTGTGAAAGTTAGATTTGGAGGTTAGGGAACCTGTGAGTTCCTTTCTCCCTGCTGAACCATCTCTCCTTCCCGGGAACTTGACTTCGACTTCCGATTAGAAAAGCGTCCTTATTTTCTTGTCTTAGTCTCTCTTAGCTCCGTAATGCAATCCTCTTCGAGTGGTTCTTCTCCATCGAACCAAAAGTCTTCCACATGTGGCAAGATTATGTCGTCATCTCTGTCATTATCTAGTAATGGTGGTTCAAACATCTTCAACATTCCTAGGTCATCTTCTTGTTGTTTGGTTAGGGTTTCCAAGCAAATGGATAAGGAGAATGAACTTTGTACAAGCATTCACCAACCGTTTTGCCTAAGTGGCTGTAATCAAGCTCGCTCCCTCAAGAGGAAAGTCTATAGATCGTATTATAAAATCTTTCCCATCTTTGGTAAAGGTATACTTCTGGTCTCTCCTATGTAAAACTGCATCTCGATCCCACATGTAAGGACTACCAAGTACAACCTGACAAACATATAATGGAACCATATAGCATATAACCTCATCAATGTATGACTCATCAAAATCAAACTTGAACGTACACTGCTCTGCAACCTGTAGCCCACCTTCCTTTTGAAGCCACCCTAAAGGATATGGTTTCGGATGTTTGAAAGTCTTCAAACCCAACTTCTGTACGAAAGAATGTGAAAGTAAATTCTCCTGACTTCCCGAGTCAATAACAACATCTATAAGTGTTGTCTTAACCTGCATATTAACTGTGAAGAGTTGTTCCCTAAGGTCATCTTTTAAAGGTCCTTCTTTTGCTCCTGCCATAAGAGAGAGCTTTGAGCTGGGTTCCGCTAGTCCTTGGACTTCTATTGGAGCTTGTGAGACTAGTGCTGCCTTCTTGGCTTCTTTATTCTGCAACCCTTTTGGTTTTAGATTAGGATATTTCATCCAACACTTGTCGATAATGTCATGTTTGTTCGCAATAAGTGCAAAATAATCCAACTTTGTCGCTAGACTTCCCTTCATATTTGCTCCGTTCATCTCCTTTAACGACGAAACATCTAGACTTCCCCTTCGTGTTTCCTTCAACATCATATTTCTTAAGCCTGCCTTCGATGGCATTAGCTTTTATGCTTGCTTTGGAGATAGTATCCACCGAAAACATCTTCAACTCCTTCCGTATTTACTCATGAAGCCCGGAAACATACTTCATATAGATATCATAATCTTCCAAGTCTAAATCCAAAACCATAGCTTGATTCTGAAATTTCGAAGTATATTCTTATACGGTTTGGTTGTAGGAATGCTTCAAGTCGTACCACTTGAACCATCTCTCTTCAAGGTAGCCAACCAGATAAAATTATTTCCTCACAGCTTCTTTGAATCCCTTCCACGACAATGCTCCCTTACTTATGTATTGCCTTTGATAAGCTTTCCACCATATTAGAGCATGCTTTGAAAGCTTCAATGCCGCAAAAGCTATATTCTCCTTCGAACTATATTCAAAGAAAGAAAAGTATGTCTCTAGACGCTCTATCCAATCCAATTTCTCTACATTGACACTTTCATCATAAAGTGGAATATCAGCATGAAAATCAATTTTTAGATTCTTACCATGATTCATAAACTTACCACCAGGTTTTGTTATTTTTGTGCCTTTAGGAAGCTCGATTTCTTCTTCCTCTTAGATTTCTTCTTCTTTCTCCTCATCCTCTTCTTCTGAACCCCAAGATGGAGATTTTTTTTTCGTAAGTTTCAGATTTGGTGTATTAGAACGAATACAAGCAACCAACTCGTCCAGGGTAGTTTGAATCGTCTTTATATTTTTTTTTTTCTAATATAACCACCTTCTCGTTGGTAGTTTTTGGATCATCAGTCTTAGACTCATCGTTTGACTTTGTCATCCTTGGTTTTCTTGTTCTTTTAACATATTCTTGCTTTTCGAGTAACTCACCAAGCTGTTTGTAGAGATATCTAGTGAAGACCATAAACTACATGAATCTTCCCTAAAAGAAACGAACCTTGCTCTGATACCAACTTGATACGTATTGATCTCTGTACCTTGATGACTATTATTATTGAGGTGAAATTCAGAATAATAACATACGAAAACTAGAAAACATAACAAAATAGAAACCAGGTTCGAAAAAATATATCTTCTCTAGATTATGAACAAGAAAACTATTACAATTCTCTCTTTGTTACACTCACAAACTCTCTAAACAGTTTAACCTTTAACTGTTTTGCTAAGCTTTCTTTTACAATAATTAATTTCCTCACAAACTTCTCTCTCTAGTCTAGGTGTGTTTTATCACAAACCACACTATTTAGATCTAGGTGTGTTTGTATCACAAACCACACTATAGATGTCTTAGCTATGAGCTAAACATCTCTATTTATAGCTTTAACGGTTTCCCAAACCTTCTAGGAATCTATTTCCTTATCTAAGAATAATTCCTTTTCTAGGTATATTTCCATTTCTAGGAATATTACCTTGTCTAGGAAGTATTTCCTTATCTTGGCATACTTCCTTACTTTGGTTTGGTTTCCCAAACCTCCTAGGAATTTATTTTCCTTCTATAGGAATACTGCTTTAAATCAGTAATCCCTCTTAAATTACAATTATATCCTCAATCCATCTTGAGGATCACTAGTCCTCGGAGAGAGGAAGATACACATGTATCAAGACGTGCCTGACATGTCTTAATCGCGCAAAATATTTTCTCCCTTATGAAAAACGTAGGCGTTGCATATAGCTAAATCCTCTTTTTGAGTAAATTTAGGACCACGAATTCTATCAGACATTTTTCTTTATAAAGTGAAAGATTAAGAGTTTTAGTAAGAGAGAAGAAGATGTGAATTTGGAGATGGGAAAAATTGAATTTATAGGGTGAGAAAAATAGAGTCGTTGGAAATTTAGCCATTAGCGGTCAAAGTAAAACCACGCGACTTTATCTAGACCGCCCATTTGAATTACCAGCGGCTATTTTTTTTTTGTTATAAATATAGCATTAACTTTGATTCTCAACCAAACCAACAAAAATCTTAGCCAACAACATCCACCATGTTTTCTAAAAGCAAAGCGAAGCAAATATTGTGTGTCGAAGAAAAAGAGGTTTGTCCATCATGTTTCATGGATAACCACATTCTAATGCGATGCCCTTGGATGTATTCAAAATGTCCCTATGAAGGTTGTTCACGTATCAGAATGGTGATTGAATCACAACCAGAAAAGCTCGGGTATTTGCAATGTCAAGATCCCAACTGTCCATAGGAACCACATATGCTAGATGATGATATGAAGGTTAAAGAAGAAGAAGAAAAGTTTGCAACACTCTGCAGAAACTTCAAACTTAAAGCCAAATTGAAGAAGAAGTTGTTACACTGCGAGCATTATGGAGATAGAGATCACGAATACAAACATTGTCCACAAAGAATTAGTGGATGGTCAAAGCCCGATTGCAGGACTTTTATACATTTGTGCACTTCTACAGAAGAAGACACATACGGAGGGCACTTCTAGAAATGTCCTAAGTGTTTTTTGGTGGAGTGGTCTAATTAAACTGTGGGAACTTATCGATTCACTATGGTATTATGTTTTTTAGTTTGGTGTTATGTTGTGTTATGATTATCTAATCAAACCAAAATTTCGTCACAATTGCACTATCAATATCATAACAAATTTAAACCTTTATTATAATAAAAACATACTACATTGGATTAAATCATCTACATTAGATTAAAGCAAATACATTAGATTAAAGCAACTACTACATAACACTCATCCTCATTTAATAGATACCTTTTGGAATTATGCCGAAGGGGTTGAATTTGTTGAGCACCCTAAGAATGTTGAAACAAGCTTGGAAGGCGAAAGGTCTGCTATGAGATACTGTCCACATTGCTAGTGTTCCCGGTTCCAGTTCATCTTTAGCTTCACCGTTCAGTTTATTTTTGTGATTGTGAACTAGTTGACATAGGAATTCCGATACTTCCCTACTAATTACACTAAAATGATTCGATAATCTGTGAATGGCATGCCCATAGATGTTCCCCGTTTCAGCGACGACATTGTATAAACTTTCTGTTAGAGCATTTCTCGGTCGAACTCGCATGCGTTGCTATCTCAAGCATGTTTGTCAATGTTAGTGATCAAAACTATAAGTCTTGATTTCTAGCCTATGTAGCTAAAGGTCTCGGACTAGGATAGAAGTGTAGTTGAGCTCAAGAACTCCATGGCAATCATCATACAAGACGAATGACTACTCGAGGAACCGGTGGAACTTCATCGACTAAAAGGTATGTGGAGACTTGAACTTATCTGTCACTCAAAAGTATATTTACTCTATCTCCTACTCTTGATACAAAAGTCGTTTAGACGCATAGACTTTCATTATACATATTTGTTATTTCGAGTCGAGTTTAACTCGCCTATCTATTTCTCGAAATATGTGTTGGTAAGCTTTCGCTTTAACCGAATTCATCTTTAACTAGTGACGAAAGTCATGTTATGTTTCAATCACTTTGGAAATTGCTCTGACAAAAAATAGTATGTGAATAACGGCTATATAACGTTCTCTGAGAATGTTTCAATGATTGAAATGAGAGTTTAGATTACATAACCATTGGTAGGATATAAGCATTGTTGTGGAAACACATATATGTATAAGTCCTTATTCCTTGAACCAAAGTTTGCGAACTTTGTTGATCAAGAGAAATGGAAGTGGCGCAAGCCAAGTCCGCGAACTGGCGGAAGTTCTCACCTGAGAATTTCTGTTGGAGTTTGTGTACTCTTTCCATGAGCTTAAGTCCGCGAACCCAGTCCGCGAACTTGAGTAGGTTATATCTAAAATCCGTTGTTCTTGAGTTAATGTTTATTTAAACTAAGGAATGCTTTTGCAAACCGTGGCTGTAAAGTTCATAAACTGATTCGAGTGAATCAAACCGTTTTTGCTTCGATTGTGTCTTGTGTAGTTACATAGGATCTAAGCAATTGAACAACTCTCTAACTAGTTCATTTGAGTCATTTGAACTAGTTATGGTGAAGAAGAATATGGTTGATATGAGAGTGATCATATGGCTAACCATTTGGTTGACTATTGTTGAACCAACAAATGTGGGTACGGTTCATAAACCCAAAATTGAACATTTCATTTGTGTGTAACAAGCTAAGTTTTCGATCCAACGGTTGAGAAATATTAGCTTGAATCTAATCAGGTTTTCATCTAACGGTGAATATTGAATGCTTTGTTACCAAGCTAACATTGATTGCAAACCCTGATTTGAAAAACTATATAAGGGAAAATGATAAGCACGTAAGTGCGACACTTTATACCCACATTTATATTAGCTAGATCTCGTTATTTTACTAATAATGTTGTTTTAGGCCTTTTTGTAGAGAATACAAGCAATTCCGATCACCGAGGAATAAATGGCTCAATATGAAGCTAAATGGCGTTTGCGATAGATTATTCATGGTCCTCACGACACCAAGAGAAATTGTGGTCTGCCATGTTAACCTTGGTCGCACCACCTGATCCTTTTAAAGGCTAGAGAATGGGACAGTGAAAACGAATAGTGGTGCTGTGAACTTTTTTTCACCTACCAGCCGACGTGGCAACTCTCCTACCACATTCTTTTCGTGGTCAGTTAGTCCAACATTTTCATTTCGTTTCTTCACAAAAGAAACTGGATCTAAGCACCACTTTCCCTTTGAGCAACTGCTGTAAACAGATAATGAAGATGGAATCGAACTGCAACAAAAGCAATGAAGTTGGGGGTATTGATGGGTTCATGTGAAAGGAATTGAGAAGGCTTGATACAGATCTGAATTCATCCTGCAACAGCGAAGTTAGGTTATTATGGTGGCAGTGGTGGTTAAACGACATCAATGGATTGCAGGGTTTATATTCGAACTGAAATTGGGTATCCTTTGCGAGCTCGATCTGCGGTGTTCTAGTGTTGAGATTCAAACCAACTATTTCAATTTCTTTCAACAGTAAAACGACAAAGTTGGGGGTTTTGATATAAACTAAATTTGGGTTCATGTGAAAGGAATTGAGGGCTGAAATGAGTGGTGGATGTATACAGATGTTGAGGTCAAGATTATGGGGGTTTAATCGATACTAGTTTCATGAATTTACAGTCTCACTGAACAAGGAAGTGGAGGCGCATACAAGAAAGGGATTGGTTTTTCTACTGATATATGTGGTTATTGATTCGAATGAAGTTGCTGCAATTCAATGGGAGGCAGTGCTGAAACGGGTATCGACAGAATTGGTTCTGCTATGAAGTCTCGGCTCGTGAGGGAAAAATGAAACAGCAATGATGGAGAATGATTGGCAGCAACAATAGAAACAGATTTGGAGTTGGCTGTAGTTAGGTTGAGTGCAGAAATGCGAATGAAGATGGGTCAGTGGTAATTGAGAGTTCCCAATGAATAAAAATGTACAGTAACTAGGTGGTGAAATTGGTAATCAACTGCCATGGTTTTGGATTGTGTACGAAAATGCTGATGGTGTTGTTCTCCGGTCCATTGTGCTCGATGGGTGCAATCCATAATATGGTCAGAATCAGAATTGGCGATGTTTCTATCAAGTCAAATACAGGTAACTGATTTCAGCTGTGGTAGGCAGAAATATGAGGAAGAGATAAAAGTGTGTGGAGTGTTTTCCCAAAATCCAGGAAGGGTTTGAATCAGTCATTAGAGATGAGTGTGCTGTATACCCAATGGAGAGATGAATACGGCAGGAAAATAGGGTTGAATCCGGAAGTCAGAGAACAAGTCTCAGCAGTTGTGTATAAAGGAGGACAGCTATCAACCAAGAGGGGTACGCTGGAATACTGAAAACTTAATTTTCTTTTGCTTTCATTTCATTTTCAGTTCTTTTTAGTTCTCTTGTTTGTTATTTTTTTGATTCAATATTTTTTATGGCTATCTACACAACAATGAGAAGCTAAACCCCTTCTCTGCCAAGACTAGAGGGGAAGCTTAATGTGTTCAAGTATTCTTTACAGTGGTCATAAATAAATTCCAAGTTTTAATCCATTTATTTGTCTGTGTTTAATTGCAATTTTTTGTTGGTAGTGTCTATAAACTTCTTAGATTCATTGTGATTTCCGGATACATTGAATGCTAGGGAATCCCTGTGACATTTTTCAATCGAGCTTGATGTTAGAAGTATAATCAATTTTCATGAAATGGTATTTGTTTTAGTTACCTTGAGATTCTAATTTGCTATATCTGCCGGGTAGAATGAATCGTTATTCATTTCTATTTGAGTTATAATTTGATCACATACATACTTGAATACATTAGTTGAAACCTCAAAGTCTTGGTAGACACTACAATCATTTATTTCTTTCTTTTATAAATATCGTTCTCTGCTTTCTCAATTACAAATCAAACTTTACATTATTGCCTTGCTTAATACTTCTCTTGAAATACCTGCAATCTCTGTGGTTCGAACACGACTATACTACACTTCTTATCTTTGATACTCTGAAAAGAGTGATCAAATTTTGGCGCCGCGGGCCGGGGATTGTTTAGTGTTCCTTAGAATTAAGTGCTGCATCGGTTTATTTTTAGTTTTGTTTTAGAGTTTACTGATTTCTGTTGCTTCTTAACAGGGAGTAAGATAGCTCTAAAGACTTGGCGACATTAGGAGCTGCTACGGGTGCAGGGAACAAGTGTTGTTGCTTCAGTGGTGATTAGGCTGAAATATTGCCGAAATCACAACCACTTGGGTAACATTGTATTTGTCTCTTGTTTTTTTTGTGCATGCAATATTCTAGGTCTGATCATTTTAATCGACTGCGTAACTTTCACCGTTTACCTAATAGGGTATTACCAAATCACCCTAGTCATCCAATGGCAGGTAAAGCCGAGATATTAGCGTCTGAGGCTGAAGCTGCTAGAGTAGTTGTTGAAGCCGCAGCCAATGCTGATGGACCTAGAACCCTTAGGGAGTATTTACAGCCGGAAAGGACTTCTACACCTTCTTATATAGTTCTTCCGGCTAATGCTGGAAATGTGTCGATTAAGTATGGGCAGATACAAGCACTACCTAAGTTTCATGGTTTGGACTCCGAGAGTCCATACATACATTTGAAAGAATTTGATGAGGTCTGTACTACTATGCCTTTTGTTGCTGCAACTCAAGATGTTGTAAAGCTGAAATTGTTTCTATTTTCTCTAAAGGAGAAGGCTAAGACTTGGCTGCATTCTTTGCGACCAAATACCATTAAGACATGGAATGAAATGACTAGAGAGTTTCTGAAAAAGTTTTTTCCGATTCACAAAACCATCACTCTTCGCAAAAATATTATGAATTTTTCTCAAAATGAACATGAGTCTTTTTTCGAGTGTTGGGAGAGGTTTAAAGACTTACTTTCTAGCTGCCCTCATCATGGTTATGAAATTTGGAGAGTTATTAACTTCTTTTATGAGGGTCTAAATTCTGTATGCATCAGTTTGTTGAAATGATGTGTAATGGGCAACTCCTGAATAAGTCACCTGATGATGCTTGGAGTTATTTTGATTCGCTAGCTAAAAATGCCCAAAATTGGGATACTTCAGGCACATCGGATAGAAATAAGTCCAAATCCTTAGCTAGCTCTAGGCCTGGAATGTATGTGCTGAGTGAGGAAGATGATTTGAATGCTAAAATTGCTAGCTTGCATAGGACAGTTGATGCTATTCAGAAACCAAATGTAGTTAAGGTAGCTAACTCGGTAGAACATGCTTATGGTATTTGCAAAAGTCTGGAACACTACACTAAGGATTGTCCTACGATCCCAGCATTTCAAGAAGTGTTACATGACCAAGCAAATGCCATGAATACTTACAAAAGACCTTTTAGCTCACCTTATTCGGAAACATATAATCCTAATTGGCGAAATCACCCTAATTTCAGTTGGAGAAATGGTCCTACTATGAATGATGTTAATGTTCCTCAAGGGTCTTCATCCAAAGAATCCTATGTGCCACCTCATAAGAAGACTCTTGAGGATACTTTACAAACTTTTATGCAGGGACAGACTCAAATAAATCAGAATACCTTGCAGACTTTGGATGAGCTGAAAACTAGCATAGGACGTATTGAATCACGTCTCAATGTTAGGGAGAAAGGGACATTGCCTGCCCAAACTCAACCTAACCCGAAAGGCCAGTATGAAGCTAATAATGCTAATATTGAACAAGCTAAGGTTGTTACAACACTTAGAATGGTAAGGTGATAGAGACTCCGATGAAGGTAAATGAACCTGAGAAGTCTCCAAAACCCAAGGGTGGTGACTGTCAAAGTGATACTGAAAATGAAAATTCTGATGTTGATAAGAAAATACATGCTCCATTTCCTCATTGTTTATTATCTACTAAACCATTGGCTGATAATAAGGATATTCTTGATATTTTGCAGCAGGTGAAAGTTAACATTCCTCTCTTGAGTGTGATTAAGCAAATTCCAGCTAACACCAAGTTCATAAAGGATCTTTGCACCATCAAAAGGAAGCATAATGTGCAGAAAAAGGCATTCCTCACGGAACAGGTAAGTGCTATTCTTAAACACAACACTCCTCCCAAATAAAAAGATCCGGGATGCCCTACTATTTCTTGTATAATAGGGGATTTCGTGATCAAACAAGCACTTCTGGATTTGGGAGCTAGTGTAAACCTCATACCTTTCTCGGTTTATGAGCAGTTGGGCTTAGGTGAATTAAAACCCACCTCAGTCACTCTACAACTTGCGGACAGATCATTTAAAGTACCGAGAGGGATAGTTGAGGATGTGTTAGTTCAAATCGATAAATTTTACTATCCAGTGGATTTTATTGTTTTGGACCTGTGGTTAATGCTAGTAATGAAATACCTATCATCTTAGGTCGTCATTTCCTTGCAACTGCCAATGCTTTGATTAACTGTCGAAACGGTATAATGAATCTTTCTTTTGGTAACATGACCGTTGAATTAAACATCTTTGATGCATGTAAATATCCGAGTGGCAGTGATGATATCCATGAGGTTAGTATGATTGGAACAATTGTGCAGGAAAAGTTATCTCATCTAGAAGCTAGGGATGCATTAGAAGCCAGTCTTCTTAACCTTTTGGATTTCGATGAGGATGGATCCATTGAAGAAGTCAATTCCTTACTGGATTCATCCCCATTACTGGATACAGATAAGTGGCGGTCTAGATTTGAATCACTTCCAATCAGTGAGACCAAGCCACTACCCTCATCCATAGAATTCCCAAAGCTTGACCTTAAGCCACTTCCTAGTGACTGAAATATGCTTTTTTGGGTCAAAATGAAACATTTCCAGTAATTATATCAGCTGAACTTAGTGAAAAGCATGAAGTGATGCTTTTGGATGTTCTTAGGAAGCACATAAGTGCCATAGGATGGACTATTGCAGACCTGAAAGGAATTGACCCTAGTATTTGTACGCATAAGATTAACTTGGAAGAGAATGCAAGACCTTGTCGACAAGGTCAGCGTAGGTTGAATCCTCACATGAAAGATGTTGTTAAAGCTGAAATTCTTAAGCTATTAGATGTAGGTATGATCTATCCTATTTCTGATAGTGAATGGGTCATCCAACCCAAGTAGTTCCAAAGAAATCTGGTATTACGAGTTGTTGAGAATGAGAATAATGAACTGATCCCAACTAGGAAGGTCACTTTGGTTGGCGTGTTTGCATTGATTATCGCAAGTTGAATTCTGTTAGTAGGAAAGATCATTTTCCTTTGCCGTTTATTGATGAAATTCTTGAGCGACTTGCAGGTCATAAGTTCTATTGCTTTCTCGACGGATACTCGGGCTACAATCAAGTGGAGATTGCTCGAGAGGATCAGGAAAAGACGACTTTTACATGCCCGTATGGAACCTTTGCTTACAGACGAATGCCCTTTGGGTTATGCAATGCACCAGCGACGTTCCAACGTCTCATGCTAAGTATTTTTTCTGATATGGTTGGTAAGAATTTGGAAGTATTTATGGATGATTTTTCGATCTTTGGTGATAGTTTTACTGATTGCTTGCATCACTTAGAGTTAGCTCTGATTCTTTGCACTGAAACAAATCTTGTTCTCAACTGGGAAAAGTGTAACTTTATGGTTTCTAGAGGAAATGTGTTAGGTCATGTTGTTTCATCTCAGGGACTTGAGGTAGATAAAGCTAAAACTGACCTGATTTCACATTTGGCAGATCCAAAGAATGTTAAGGAAATAAGGTCTTTTCTTGGACATGCGGGATTTTACCGAAGGTTTGTCAAGGACTTTAGTAAAATCTCCAGGCCCCTGTGAAATCTCTTATCAAAAGACAAGGACTTTGTGTTTGATGGAGAGTGCAAAATAGCTTTTGAAAAGCTAAAGACCTTATTGACTACAGCTCCGATCATTCAACCCCCTAATTGGTTGTTACCATTTGAGATAATGTGTGATGCTAGCGACTTTGCAATTGGAGTTGTTTTAGGACAGAGAGTTCAAAAGTTACCACGTGTTATTTATTATGCAAGCCGTACTTTAAATGATGCACAATGTAACTATTCCACTACGGAAAAAGAGTTTTTGTCTGTCGTGTTTGCTTTGGATAAGTTCAGGTCATACCTAGTCGGATCTAAAGTTATTGTGTATACGGACCATGCTGCCCTTAAGCATCTTTTGTCAAAGAAAGATGCAAAACCTAGACTGATTAGGTGGGTTCTTCTTTTGCAAGAGTTCAACCTAGAAATCAGAGATAATAAAGGATTTGAGAATGTGGTGGCTGATCATCTATCTAGGATAGTACTTGAGTCGTCTTTTCAAAGTGATGTGGTAGAAACTTTTCCTGATGAACAGTTATTTAGTGTGTCACTAACACCTTGGTATGCAGACATCGCAAACTATCTTGTTGTAGGTTACATTCCAGCCCATTGGACTCAACAAGACAAGACAAAGTTATTTGCTGAAGTGCAAAAATTTCTGTGGGATGATCCGTTTCTGTTTAAAGTTTGCCCAGATCAGCTGATTCGAAGGTGTGTACCAGAATTTGAACACCAAAGTATCTTGAATTTCAGTCACTCCGGTGCTTGTGGAGGACACTTTTCGAGTAAGAAAACCGCCCGAAAATTCTCGCAATGTGGTTTTTACTTGGCCGACTCTTTTCAAAGATGCATACTTGTTTTGCAAAGCATGTGAAAGATGCCAAAAGGTAGGAAGAAATTCTCGACGAGATATGATGCCATTGAATCCTATTTTGATTGTCGAAATTTTTGATGTATGGGGCATAGACTTTATGGTCCCATTTCCTTCTTCTTATGGTTATCAATATATATTGGTTGTTGTTGATTACGTATCTAAGTGGATTGAAGTTGTTGCTTGCAGGGATAATGACAGTAAGGTTGTTACTAAGTTTCTGAAAGAAAATATTTTATCTAGATTTGGCACCCCTAGGGCTATTATTAGTGATAGAGGTACTCACTTTTGTAACAAATCCTTTTGAAAAGCTAAAAGCTAATGAAGTCAAGAACATTTATTGATTGCATGAAGTGTTTACATGAAAATAGAATTACACTTAGAAGTTAAAACGCTCTTAAACTGAAGACTTTCAGCTCCTTTATATAGGGTAATACATAGTGGATGACACTAAGCTCCCCTTTATTTTCGATGTCTCGCGAAGTGTCAGATGCACAAACATTGACTCTCGGCCAGTCTCACGTCTTCTTTATATTTTGCCATGTCGTTATTCATTGCGTCGTTTATTTTAGCTCCCGCGACTCCCTCGCGACACCGTCGTTTATTAATCTCGCGAGCCTTGTACATTGCGATATTATGATCCTACATCTTGCCTCTTTTTCCTTGAATATTGCTTAACAAGCATTTTTAAGGAAAATCCATTGTGGTAACGATCTTGTATTTTTTGTTGATGAAGGAACGAGCAAAAGAATACTTTCCTTTGAAAAGTCGTAATTCTTTTGCAAAGTTCATTCTTTGAGATATATAAGAAGTATCATCTCCTATCTCTTCTCATATTTCTCCCGCGAGGGAAGAATATCTTAAGATTTTTACAATATTGTTGCCGCTGACCGCTTATCTTGAATCTTCGCCTTTGTACTTTTACACGGATTTTGATTATTAATGTCTTCTCTTGACACGTCTCTTTCAACCACTTTTTTCGACCGGGTCTCTTCGCATTAAATGACCTCGTTTTTCTCGAGGCTCTTTTTCCTATATATAGTTTTCTTTTCCTCCTTTTCATCTTTAGCTTGTCTCGCAACTTTTCTTTGATTCTCTCCTTCCGCAATTTGCGCTCCTCAAGTAAAATCTTTTCTTTCGTCCTTTCTAGCTACTGTTTTTAGCTGCCGGAGAAAGCTACGACTTCGATCGCTTACGGGTGAAGTAAGAAACATTCCTTTATTATTTTTACAATATTGTTGCCTCTGTTTCTTATCTTTAACTGTATGCGAAGGTTGGAGTTGAAGAAGTCAGTAAGGATTAAAAGTATGGGTAAAACATAAATCTTCTCGCTCCATTAACTAAGAAGCGAAGGGTCCAATCTTCTTCGCCTTAGCTCAAGCTCTGAATTCCCGACGAGGATAACTATGATTCTTCCTAAGAATATTCCATCGACCAGTTCTTCTATGGAATTCAGCATCTTCTCCGACTGTTTCCAAGAATGGGAGATGCTCCCCTAGCTTCTCTTTGCGGACTCTCGCAAACGTGTGTAATGCTTTTATTAGAGGGCAATAATTCTTTCAATGGAACCTCTAGAACTGTGTCTCCTGACTTCTTGAATGCACTTGGATCTTTTGGTATGTATGCAAAATGATTTCCATCCATCTTCTTTTATAGGTTGGAAGAACTTCCTTTGTAGTTGCCTCAAGACCTTGAGAGAAGACGCAAGCCTTGAAAAGAAGAATTCCCAATTGAACAAGAGGATTCGAGAGTTAGAAATTGAAGTCGACTCGCGATAAAGATGAGAGAATTCAAAAGTTAAATACCGAACTTGACTCCCAAAAGGATAAGGTGTCCACTCTTCAAACGCCAATCAAAGAACTTTATGGTAAAAATTTTTTCCCCTTTTACTATTTTTATTTTATCGGCCGCATATTGTTACCTAACTTATTACTTTCAAAGATGTATATAATCTCCGATTATTCTTCTCCATACATTTCCAGACCCTATGGATAATAACCTTCTTCTCGTCAATGACTCTTTAAGTAGTTCATCGAACAAAATTAACTCTCTTTTCATTAAATGAACTTCAGCCAAATATCGTCTTTTGAAATTGAGCAAAGCTAATGAAGTCATATGGCATTACTCATAAAGTATCTACATCATATCATCCTCAAACGAGTGGTCAAGTAGAAGTTTCCAACAGAGAAATAAAAGCTATATTGCATAAGACTGTAAACCCAAATCGCAAGGATTGGTCACTACGACTTATTGATGCGTTGTGGGCTTATATGACAGCTTTCAAAACTCCATTAGGAATGTCTCCTTATAGGCTTGTATTCGTAAAAGCATGTCATCTACCTGTAGAGTTAGAACACAAAGCTTATTGGGCAATCAAAAAGATTAATTTTGACCTAGATCAAATGCCAGGTGAACATAGGAAATTGTATTTGAATGAGCTCGAAGAAATCGAAACGAGGCCTATAATACTTCCAGGAACTATAAAGCTAAAATGAAAATGTTTCATGATAAGCATATTATTAGGAAAACATTTGAACCTTTAGATAAAGTTCTTCTTTATGATTCTCGATTACATTTATTTCCTGGCAAGCTTAAATCTTGATGGACATGTCCATTTATTGTTAAGAATGTGTTTCCTTATGGTCCTGTTGAGATTGAGAATCCAAATAATGGCAATATTTTTAAGGTTAATGGGCAGAGGTTGAAGCCATTTTTGGAACTTGTGAATCCAGAAGTCAATACCACGACTCTGGAGGATCCTTCTTATGTTTGATTGGCTGTGTTTTGCAGATGTCTGACCGGAGACATAAAATTCAGCGCTTTAGGGAGACAACCCTCTTCTGATGTGTTTGTGGGTATCACAGCTGGAAGCCCTCACGAGACAGACTCGTCCTCTTGTGCGAGCTTGAGGTTTAAAGGCTTGTTGCATGGGCTAAATGCAACCGAACTGGCCTGCGACAGTGGTAAAAAAAAAAAAAAAAACTGAAGTGAAAATTTTACATGATAAGATCAGCTGTTTAGCGGTCTTTCTACACCACTGTTTAGTGGTTTTGTCTTGCTGTTTAGCGGACATTTTTAATCTAGCTGTTTAGCGGATTCGTCTAGCTGTTTAGAGGACACCTTAACCCAGCAATTTAGCGGGTTTGTCTTGCTGTTTAGCGGACAGTTCTCAATCACTGTTGAGTGGTTCCGTCTAGCTGTTTAGCAGACATCTCTCCATATCCAGCTGTGTAGTGGATATATTTTTTTCTTGTTTTGCTCGGGACTAGCAAAATGTAAGTGTGGGGGAGTTTGATAAGCACGTAAGTGCGACACTTTATACCCACATTTATATTAGCTAGATCTCGTTATTTTACTAATAATGTTGTTTTAGGCCTTTTTGTAGAGAATACAAGCAATTCCGATCACCGAGGAATAAATGGCTCAATATGAAGCTAAATGGCGTTTGCGATAGATTACTCATGGTCCTCACGACACCAAGAGAAATTGTGGTCTGCCATGTTAACCTTGGTCGCACCACCTGGTCCTTTTAAAGGCTAGAGAATGGGACAGTGAAAACGAATAGTGGTGCTGTGAACTTTTTTTCACCTACCAGCCGACGTGGCAACTCTCCTACCATATTCTTTTCGTGGTCAGTCAGTCCAACATTTTCATTTCGTTTCTTCACAAAAGAAACTGGATCTGAGCACCACTTTCCCTTTGAGCAACTGCTGTAAACAGAGAATGAAGATGGAATCGAACTGCAATAGAAGCAATAGAGTTGGGGGTATTGATGGGTTCATGTGAAAGGAATTGAGAAGGCTTGATACAGATCTGAATTCATTCTGCAACAGCGAAGTTAGGTTATTATGGTGGCAGTGGTGGTTAAACGACATCAATGGATCGCAGGGTTTGTATTCGAACTGAAATTGGGTATCCTTTGCGAGCTCGATCTGCGGTGTTCTAGTGTTGAGATTCAAACCAACTATTTCAGTTTCTTTCAACAGTACAACAACAAAGTTGGGGGTTTTGATATAAACTAAATTTGGGTTCATGTGAAAGGAATTGAGGGCTGAAATGAGTGGTGGATGTATACAGATATTGAGGTCGATATTTTGAGGGTTTAATCGATACTAGTTTCATGAAATTTACAGTCTCACTGAACAAGGAAGTGGAGGCCCATACAAGAAAGGGATTGGTGTTTCTACTGATATATGTGGTTATTGATTCGAATGAAGTTGCTGCAATTCAATGGGAGGCAGTGCTGAAACGGGTATCGACAGAATTGGTTCTGCTATGAAGTCTCGGCTCGTGAGGGAAAAATGAAATAGCAATGATGGAGAATGATTGGCAGCAACAATGGAAACAAATTTGGAGTTGGCTGTAGTTAGGCTGAGTGCAGAAATGCGAATGAAGATGGGTCAGTGGTAATTGAGAGTTCCCAATGAATAAAAATGCACAGTAACTAGGTGGTGAAATTGGTAATCAACTGCCATGGTTTTGGATTGTGTACGAAAAGGCTAAGCTGCTGATGGTGTTGTTCTCCGGTCCATTGTGCTCGATGGGTGCAATCCATAATATGGTCAGAATCAGAATTGGTGCTGTTTCTATCAAGTCAAATATAGGTAACTGATTTCAGCTGTGGTAGGCAGAAATATGAGGAAGAGATAAAAGTGTGTGGAGTATTTTCCCAAAATCCAGGAAGGGTTTGAATCAGTCATTAGAGATGAGTGTGATGTATACCCAATGGAGAGATGAATACGGCAGGAAAACATGGTTGAATCCGGAAGTCAGAGAACAAGTCTCAGCAGTTGTGTATAAAGGAGGACAGCTATCAACCAAAAGGGGTACGCTGGAATACTGAAAACTTAATTTTCTTTTGCTTTCATTTCATTTTCAGTTCTTTTTAGTTCTCTTGTTTGTTAGTGTTTTTGATTCAATATTTTTTATGGCTATCTACACAACAATGAGAAGCTAAACCCCTTCTTTGCCAAGACTAGAGGGGAAGCTTAATGTGTTCAAGTATTCTTTACAGTGATCATAAATAAATTCCAAGTTTTAATCCATTTCTTTGTCTCTGTTTGATTGCAATTTTGTGTTGGTAGTGTCTATAAACTTCTTAGATTCATTGTGATTTCCGGATACATTGAATGCTAGGGAATCCCTGTGACATTTCTCAATCGAGCTTGATGTTAGAAGTATAATCAATTTTTATGAAATGGTATTTGTTTTAGTTACCTTGAGATTCTAATTTGCTATATCTGCCGGGTAGAATGAATCGTTATTCATTTCTATTTGAGTTATATTTTGATCACATACATACTTGAATACATTAGGTGAAACCTCAAAGTCTTGGTAGACACTTGGTAGGCTTGGAAATGGGTCTATTTTTATGCCTACTTGTTAAACCGCAAGTGCACGGTGTCTTCAATGTAGAACAAGGCAAATACGGGTCGAACCACAGAGACTTGTGTGGCTTATGTTGATTCTAAGGCTTGGCTTAACTGAATTCTAGCAAGTGTGTAACACAGATATGGTTGGTGTCGATACGACTGAGGTGTTGTTGTGTGAATCTAAACTAAAGCAGCAAGGTAAATTATAAACAGATAGAGAGCACTAGGGTGTCGAATCTACCACCTAATCTCAGCTAAGTCAGTTCAATTTTGATAATGTTCTCGTCCCTTGTAATGGCAAGTCTGCCATTTATCCAGGGTCTCAATGGATGGTTTATTATCAACCAAGGCAATTAATTAACCCCTAGTATTAGCTGTCTTGTCACAGTACAACTAATCACAGATCAATTTCATTACTTAGATGATTAAACTTATCCTAAGATGGATATTCTAATCGCAATTAGGGTATTTTTCTCAAGCACTAGCTGTCTTCTCAGGGCACAACTAGTCTAAGGATCAATAATGGTCAATGAAGCATGAATTGCAACACATTCTACATAGAAATAACCTGACTACAATGCATACATGGCATACACTTTGTGAAAGTAAAATGCAAAAGTGTTCTGATTATATGTATCCTAAACAATATAGCACAATCAAGAACAATATCAAAATATGAACCACACTTATCAGTTGATTATGGGTTTCATCTAAACCCTAGCAATTAAACTTAGAACATGGTTGAATACAAATCAAACTGCAATTAAACCTAAATTGGTGCTCTGGCTAGCCCAGGCATAAGTTCTACACACACAACTCAATCCTATTTATACATGCAAAATTCTAAACCCTAATTCAATTCAAAAATCGAAATTGAACCATACCTAATCGCCCATACTCTCTGAATCAGTCGTCTCTTCTGTCAATTCGGCTCTTGATTGATGTTTGCTTCCTCTACTCGAGAAACCCTAGTTCCATTTATCTCTTACATAGCCTCTAGGGTTACGAGAGAGGCTAGGCGAGAGATAACTAAAACTAGAGGTGGCGGTGTTGGTTGCTCTGTCAGGAGAAGAAGATGGTGGTGGTGAGGTGGTCTGCCATGGTATGGTTGGGGAAGAGAAGGGAATGGAAGAGCTCTGCAAGTTGTCGGGGGATGAAGGAGAGAAGAGAAGAAAGAGAAGAAGAAGAGAGGAATGGGTTTGGTCGAATAGGGTGTAGGTATAGGCAACTAGGGTGTGAAGCGGGTGCAGCGAGAAGACGATGCGAAAGCTGAAGCGAGCGTTGGATCTAGCTGAGGGAGATCTGAACGGCTCAGGGAGAATCGTGGTGATTTGGTGTTGAGCGGGAGCAGCGAGAACTGATGTGAGTGAAGGAGCGACCGTAGGATGTAGCTAGGCGAGATCTCAACGGCTCGGGGTGGATGGGCTCGGATCCGGGTCGGGTCTTGGATAGCTCAAGCCCATGTCTTCCTTGTTGGTTTGCAACTGATGCGCGCGCGGGCTTTGGCTTTTTGCTCCATAGATGCTTGCCTCCAATTTTCTGCTCTTTTGGCTCCTCCATTTCTCCGAACTTTATTCACTACCTAAAAACACAAAATTAATTAGTACAAATATTTATTCTTGAAAACAAGGAAAATACAGAATATGGGATAATATCTGATTTCTGAGTACAAAAGATGAGTTAAATGCCAATAAATAGATGTAGAAATATGCAATATTTGGCACTCATCAAATACCCCCAAACCTGAATTTTACTTGTCCTCAAGTGAAACAGAAATTAGGAAATCCTAACTATACCACTGTCGCTGGTCTCTCGAATGCATTTAGCGTATGCACTAAGCCTTTAAACCCCTAGGTGTCCCTAGTGGACGAGTTGTAGTCTCGTGAGGGTTTACCAGAGGTGTACCCACAAAACCTTCTCCAACTTCAAGTGTAAAAGAGTCTCAAGCATCCAAGGAGCTATGAGGACATAGAGTTTCGCATGCTAGTAACACGAAGTCAGAACTATCAAAGAACGCATTCTCATCCTTAAGTGCTGAGCGAGAAGTAACCATACCATATGAAAGAATTCGGATTCGATTGTGATCATAAGCCTCGACTTCTGCCTCACCAATAGGGTTTTATGATAATTGCACTCAAAAAGATTGATTTTTTGGTCTCTCATGTGTGCAGGCAGGAATAAAGAGAGAAATCCTGCACACGTTGTAGGTAAGAAGGATAACCTTCCGAAATAATTTCTGGAGACTCCACAGAAGTGTGGACAAAAAGAATCTTTTTCTGATGATCTCTAAGAAAGGAAATCAACTATTAGCAAGGATGGGAGTACTCACTTACCTTCTCACCCGATCGGCAATTAATATCACTCTCTCAGCATTCATAGAAACGTCTTCAATCTTCGGTCTTCAGTCTTCAAATGTTGATGATGAACTTCTGAATTTCACAAAAATTTGAAAAACATTTTTTTTTTTTTTTTTTTTTTCAAATACATGAAATGAAAATAACAATAAAACTCAATTTTTCACAAACTTCATTAATTCTCATCTTCTTTTCTTTTTCTTTCCTTTGTTGCACGTAAACCTTGGACTATATCAACTTTTCTTCAAATATTCTGATGATGCTCCACTTGCTGACGATGATGTGTTTCTATGAATCTGTTGATGTTGTTGAGAGGGAGAGAGTGATGCTAACTGCAAATCGGTATTTAGAAGAAGTTTTCATCTTTAAACGTCACCCTCATGATTGACAAAAATTAGCAATCAAGAGATCAAAAATAGTGCTGAAAGTGGTGCAAAGTTGGGTAGCTCACCATTCCTACCCGGAATTGACGTACGGTGACACACACTCTAACAGCTTTTCTAGAAAGTTGCAAAAAATTGAAGGTTGGTGCCTCACTTGATGTAAAATGGGTAGTCTCCACTATGGGTGATCACAATTCTACTACCGAATATCTAAACAACACCTAATTCGCCCTCCGGTATGGTTAAATCCAACTTTAACGCTCTAATCAACTAAGAAACCCGATTGTGTTCTCCAGTACTTCCAATTTCTGTTATTTCGGTCAGACTCTCTATGTAAACATAGCTAGAAGCATGCTAGTGACTCTAAAATCTCTAAAATTGGAGGTTTTTATTTGCAAAGAGTTTTCAATGTGTCGACAGATAGAAAAAATTTAAACAGTCACATACCAAGAGAACTATGCTGATAAGAGAAAAGGGAAGAGATTACCGGATGTCGGCGGGAGCAAGGTTAGAGCTTCACTAGTCAAGGCTAGCATCCAACATTCTCAGTGGAGATCATATCGGATTAGCACAATATATGCATAAGAAAACTCAACCGATGCAAGAAGGAAAAATTAACAAGTCCTACTGGATTATATACAATGAAAATTCACCATACACCAACTATCTAAAGAGTTGAGGATCAACCCAAAAGACGGTATGCAGAAACATCAACAGTCTTACACAAATATAATATGAGAGTGCAAGTAAGACTGCATATGTGAATGAGTTTCCCCCAAACCTAAACTTGTCAACAGGTGTGTTTGAAAGCACAAAATCTTGCAATTTTAAAGGTACATCATGCACAAGGTCTAACTCAAAATGAGTTTTGCTAAGAACAGAATGGACATACACATTCCAACTGTGGCTCCCTAAAGGTGTCATACTTTGATGCAAAATCGTCCAAGAGGACTTGGGAAGCACAAAGTTCTAGGCCTAGATTAGGCATTTTCAGAAAAGTTGGTTTTGCAATTTTGTTACAAACTACACCTAGGTTTGGTGGAGGAGATTCAATTTGTGACTTAGGAGAGAGATTAGGTACATCTAAGTTGTTTTCATGTATAAAATCATTTGCACCATCACACACTTTCCTAAGGTCAGAAGAAGGTAGATCATGTTCACCTGCATAGAACAATTCATCACTCTCCATGTCATACTCATCATTATCCAAAAGTTCAATCTCATGCATAAGATCATTGGTGTCAGCATTCTCATTTTCAGATCCCAAATCAGTATCACATGTATGAATATTAGAAGAAGCATCATTCATAGGGTTCACAGAAGAGACACTTAATGTCTCTGAACCTAAAGATTCCACTATATTTTCAAAATATACATGCTCCTCATATTCATCATCATCATCATCATAACAAAAATTCATCTCCCCATTCAAAATTTGAGTTCCAGTGTACTCATCTACCTCTAGATTAGGTTCATATTCAGTGTTAGTTGCATGAGTAGGCATAGAAGGGGAGTCTTCACTAGTGGGTATGCATGTTTCATATGAATGATCATTACATGGTTGTGCACATGGTTCACTAGAGAAGGGATGATCATGCATTTTCCATCCAAGTATATCATTGTGTTGCTCTATGAGCTTTTCCATTAGTGACTGCATACAAGGGGTTGGGGGAGTATAACATTGTTCATCCTCCCATGGTGATGGATGATGCATGTGTGCATGGTTATCATGGCTTTCCCTAGACTTCCTAAAATCATGCAAAATATAGCAGTTCTCAGTAGGGTGGTCTAAGCTACCACATAAGGTACAAGCATACATTTCATATTGCCTAGGGGAATTAGATTCGACAGAATTCTCATGTAATTGCCTTTCTAAAGCAGATACTTGAGCTTCTAATTGATCGAGAAGTGATGACTGGGTATGAGAGAAGTGTTCATTTTCAACCCGTGGTGGATGATACATGTGCTCATAATGATTAGGGTATATGAAGTCAGGGCCCTGAGAAGGCTCATACAATTCCCTAAAATCACTATGGTATGTGGGGAGTTCATACTGTGAAGCATGCCCGTAAGCAAGCTCTCTAATGGATTTGTTTCCATCCCCAGTTGCAGACCAAAATCCTGACATGATCTAGCAACTCAATTTGGGCTCAAAAAGAAGCACTGTAGCTTAGCACACATCAAGTATACTAAGTCCAGATGCAAGCCCAAGTTATGCAAAAAACCAGTTGTAGTGGGCTCAGTTTGGTTTATATGGGCTTTGGTTTGTGTGGGATTTGGTTTGTTGCACGGTGGGCTTTAGCTCAGATTTTGTAAAGCCCAGGTTGTGTGTAAATGCACAGCCCAGAGGTTATGCAAGCCCAGTGCACAGTGGGCTGGTTTGCGTGCAGAGCCTAGTTGTGTGTGCTTCAGGGTGTGTGTAGTTTAAGCAGCCCAATAACTCAGTTTAGGTTGGCAAGTTGGCAGCCCAGTGATTGTGCAAAAGAGGCCTCAGTTTTGGTTTAAAAGGGCTTTAGTTTGGTTTTTTGTGGGCTTCTATTTGGTTTATTGCGGAGCCCAGGTATGTAAACAGTTTTGTTGCACAACCCAGTTGCACAGCCTAGTAATTGTGGGCTTCAGTGGTTGTGCAAATGCACGGCCCAGATATGTGCAGAGGAGCAGAGCCCAGAGAGTTTGGCTGGTTAACAGCCCAGGTTTGTGTGAAACTGCACTGCTCAGCTTATGCACAACACAGCTGATGCACAGGTGCACAAGGCAAGGCAGAGCAGAGAGTGTGTAAGGTGCACTGGGTCATACAAGTAAGCTGCTCATGCAAATTCAGTTATTTAACAATTTACTCAGGGCCACAGGATCATACACAGTTTGCAGAGACTGGTTCATAGATGCACAAATGCAATGGGGATGAGCAATGCTTAGCAGGGCTAAAAACAGACTGTGCACATGAGAATGCACAACTCAGAGGATAATGTTTTGAGCTTACACAGCCTAGTGATGAGCCGAGACACAAATGCAGCAGATGAAGAGTTTTATTCAAGTAATAATGCACAGAGTAGTGATGCTCAGAGCACAGGAGAGCTCAAGATTTCAAAGATGTGATCATGGCTCAAACAGATTCAACAAGTCACATGATATTCAAGGTCTCACTATTCAAATGCAAAAATGTTGATGCAACAGGCTCACAGATGATCACACAGGGGTGCAGATGGCTCTAGTTGCAGAGCCCAGGTTGGCTTATGCTCAGGTAAGTCACAACATAACACAAGACAGAAATGGTGCACAGCACAGTTTGTTCACAGCACTGAGACACACAAATTTTCAAAAATGAAACAAAGATCGGCGGGTTTTTACACAAGACAAAGACACGGTGCGGCTTATGCGCATGACAAAGAATGCTCAAGATTTCATCAGGTGATCATGCGATTCATTGCTTCACTAATCATGTGCATAGTGGGTGCAAAGGCAGATGCAGATGAACTATATTAGTTCTTTTTACAGCATGCTTACATGCCACAGAAAGTCAATTGGTTTGGTTGACAGGGTATCAGTAGACTATGCTCAAGGGTGCAGGGCAGGTGGCTCACTAGGCACAGAGTAATGCAGGCTAAGGGTTACAGCACAGGCCCTGTAGATGGGTTATGCTCAGGGTGATGTGCACAGGGCTTTCAGGCTGGGTAGAGCATGCAAGGGGGCGGATGGGTTATGCTCGGGGTTGTTGGACTCAACTGGGGGTAGTTGATGTCAACCAGCCCGATTGATGGCACACAAGGCTTGCAAAAGATTGGATATCTCGGTTGCAACTCAAGCTCAACAGCTGCAGGGCCGGAGCGAGCACGGGACAGATGTTGAGTAACACTGGAATGGCGAAGAACAAAGCTTAGCAAGTGACAGTTCTCAGTTCATGCAAGGCCTCAGTTCATGCACAGATTATACATAGGAATGCACAGAATATCATACACCCAAGCATGCTATAACATCCATTCATTCATGCAAGCAGGGTTGAGATACAATACCGCCAGTATACACTGGGTTTAGGCAAATCCACCAATGGTATTTGCGCCTTGGTCTTCTCCTCTCCCTTGGTTGCACAAAGCAGATCACAAGCACTGTTACTCAAGAGAGAGTTTCAGTTCTCAATATTGCACGATTCAAAGCAAGTATTAATGCTATGGCAAAATTCAGACTATGTCTATGGCAAAGATTGAACCACAGATGATAATAGCTTCGACACAATGTTCAAAGTGATGCTATGGAGCCGAGATAGAAACCACTAGCAAGTAGAACAATACAAGATAACGAGATGGTTCTAGCAAAGCGGGTTATGGACAGAGCTTAAATGACTAAGTTACACTAACGGTGCAGATTATCATGCAAAGTGTACACGGTTGCTAAGTTAACTAGCTAAACATGCAATGAGCAAGATACAAGTGCAAATGATGATTAATCTACAGAAATAAACATGAAGTAAGCTAAGTTACACTAAAATACCTAAGTTACAGATGGAGTTTACAAGAGTTAAACTAAGTTATACTAGAATTCCCTAAGTTACAGATGCAGTTTACAAAAATTAAACTAAGTTATACTAATCAAGGGTTACAAAGAACAATTCAAAGTAAATATGTACAAGGGAGAACTGGAATTCAGCAAAGCAAGCAATGGATCAGGATAGCACACGCCTAGTCCCCGGCAGCGGCGCCAAAAACTTGGTAGGCTTGGAAATGGGTCTATTTTTATGCCTACTTGTTAAACCGCAAGTGCACGGTGTCTTCAATGTAGAACAAGGCAAATACGGGTCGAACCACAGAGACTTGTGTGGCTTATGTTGATTCTAAGGCTTGGCTTAACTGAATTCTAGCAAGTGTGTAACACAGATATGGTTGGTGTCGATACGACTGAGGTGTTGTTGTGTGAATCTAAACTAAAGCAACAAGGTAAATTGTAAACAGATAGAGAGCACTAGGGTGTCGAATCTACCACCTAATCTCAGCTAAGTCAGTTCAATTTTGATAATGTTCTCGTCCCTTGTAATGGCAAGTCTGCCATTTATCCAGGGTCTCAATGGATGGTTTATTATCAACCAAGGCAATTAATTAACCCCTAGTATTAGCTGTCTTGTCATAGTACAACTAATCACAGATCAATTTCATTACTTAGATGATTAAACTTATCCTAAGATGGATATTCTAATCGCAATTAGGGTATTTTTCTCAAGCACTAGCTGTCTTCTCAGGGCACAACTAGTCTAAGGATCAATAATGGTCAATGAAGCATGAATTGCAACACATTCTACATAGAAATAACCTGACTACAATGCATACATGGCATACACTGTGAAAGTAAAATGCAAAAGTGTTCTGATTATATGTATCCTAAACAATATAGCACAATCAAGAACAATATCAAAATATGAACCACACTTATCAGTTGATTATGGGTTTCATCTAAACCCTAGCAATTAAACTTAGAACATGGTTGAATACAAATCAAACTGCAATTAAACCTAAATTGGTGCTCTGGCTAGCCCAGGCATAAGTTCTACACACACAACTCAATCCTATTTATACATGCAAAATTCTAAACCCTAATTCAATTCAAAAATCGAAATTGAACCATACCCAATCGCCCATACTCTCTGAATCAGTCGTCTCTTCTGTCAATTCGGCTCTTGATTGATGCTTGCTTCCTCTACTCGAGAAACCCTAGTTCCATTTATCTCTTACATAGTCTCTAGGGTTACGAGAGAGGCTAGGCGAGAGATAACTAAAACTAGAGGTGGCGGTGTTGGTTGCTCTGTCAGGGAGAAGAAGATGGTGGTGGTGAGGTGGTCTCCCATGGTATGGCAAAAGAGAAGGGAATGGAAGAGCTCGCAAGTTGTCGGGGGATGAAGGAGAGAAGAGAAGAAAGAGAAGAAGAAGAGAGGAATGGGTTTGGTTGAATAGGGTGTAGGTATAGGCAACTAGGGTGTGAAGCGGGTGCAGCGAGAAGACGATGCGAAAGCTGAAGCGAGCGTTGGATCTAGCTGAGGGAGATCTGAACGGCTCAGGGAGAATCGTGGTGATTTGGTGTTGAGCGGGAGCAGCGAGAACGATGTGAGTGAAGGAGCGACCGTAGGATGTAGCTAGGCGAGATCTCAACGGCTCGGGGTGGATGGGCTCGGATCCGGGTCGGGTCTTGGATAGCTCAAGCCCATGTCTTCCTTGTTGGTTTGCAACTGATGTGCGCGCGGGCTTTGGCTTTTTGCTCCATAGATGCTTGCCTCCAATTTTCTGCTCTTTTGGCTCCTCCATTTCTCCGAACTTTATTCACTACCTAAAAACACAAAATTAATTAGTACAAATATTTATTCTTGAAAACAAGGAAAATACAGAATATGGGATAATATCTGATTTCTGAGTACAAAAGATGAGTTAAATGCCAATAAATAGATGTAGAAATATGCAATATTTGGCACTCATCAACACTACAATCATTTATTTCTTTCTTTTACAAATATCGTTCTCTGCTTTCTAAATTACAAATTAAACTTTACATTATTGCCTTGCTTAATAATTCTCTTGAAATACCTACAATCTCTGTGGTTCGAACACGACTATACTACACTTCTTATCTTTGATACTCTGAAAAGAGTGATCAGAGAACTCTAGAAACTGGGAAACCTAATCCCCACACTTTACGTGTGATACTAGTTTTCTAAGCTATAGTCGATTCTCCTTTAACCTTTGGTTTTCTTCTTCTAAAACCAGGTTAACGACTTAAAGACTTCATTGGGATTGTGAAGCCAGACCGATACTACTTTTCTTGTATTTGTGTGATCTGATCTTGCTGTTTCTATCGTACGAGTACAATTGTAATAATAGGCTTGAGATTTATATCTCCGATAGGCAAGATAGAAAAGAAATCACAAACACTTCGTCTCATCGTTTGTGATTCCGCAATATCTTTTTTTCGCTGCGTCGTTTGTGATTCCGCAATATCTTTTTTTCCCCAATAGCTAAATCTTCTTCTTGAGTGTATTGGAGTCTGACTGTCTAGTTGATTATGTATGAAAACCATAGGCTCTACAAATAGCTAAATCTTCTTCTTGAGTGTATCTAGTACCACGAACTCTAGTAGACACTCTAGGAGGCATTTCTTTAGATGATTTGTGAGTGAAGAGATTTAGATTTTGTAGAATGTGTGAATTTGGAGTTGAAATGAGGAGTATTTATAATTATCAAAATTATAGCCGTTGGATGAACAGATAATCCAGCCATTCAGACATAGCCGTTAGCGGTTTGAGATTACCCGCGGGCGGTTTTACCTCATCCGCGGGCGGGTTATCAAAATCCGCGCGGTTTTTTTGAACCCGCCAACGGGTTTCCTCCGTCCATGCGGCTCTATATTAAGCGCGCGGTTAATGATGGTCCTCAATCAACATACCAATAAATTGTTGCTTTGCCCATCCGTTTTTTATGTTTGTTGAGTCCATAGTGGGAGAAAAATTAACAAATTTCAAGTTTGTCCATTCCATAGGAAATGCTCTTAGAAGTAAAGAACAAAGAGGGGATTTTGTGTTCCTCCCCTGCAACAATTATTAATTTGCATTACTTCCCCTATAAATTTCTAATTAGTGATATTTCCGTTCCTTACGTTTTATATCTAGCTGTCAGTTAGCTGACACAGTATCAATGTACATCCGGAAAAATGTACATGTGTTAAAAATAGTATCTAAAATGCCCTCATCTTCTTTAACCTATTTTCACCCAAAACCTAAAATTTAATCTCATTGTACCGACCACCATTATTAGCAACTGAAATCAAATCCATGAAAAAATCAGACGACTAAAAACCAAAGTTTGAAAATATTTTCATTCGATTTCAAATCATCATAATAAAACTAATACTATTTGATTTCCCTATTATCTATTAACGAAATTCGTCAATGGAAAGCATTGATGAAGAAACACATCATCGTGATTAAAATCAGCAACGAAACGTAATCGAACTTTAGTTTTATAAATATGAAAAACGAAATTCTTAGATAACCAAGAATCAAAACATTTCAAATGAAACCCATGATTACAATAGGTAATAACCTAATTAATTGATCAACTACCATGTAGACAAATTACACAATCTGTTCTTTTGATTTCTTTCATAGCTTTACCAACATGTAATTTATTCAATTCTAATTATGAAAACCCTTTCAATTTAGAAGATTTTTCATCAGCTTTATTATCAGTACTGCATAAGGAAATGAAATTTGAAAGGTTTTTAATCAAATTAATTCATTATGAAAAGATTAACAAATTCAGTAGATTCAATTTGTCTCTTCATTTTAATCTTTGTTAGGAAAATATGTCTTTGTGTGTATTGAGCGGAAGATGAAGACAATAATGAAAGAGGTAATGAAGATGTACAGGTGGAGATGTTAACGATGATATAAGGTGGGGAACAGAATACTCGTGAGGGTATTTTGTATAGATTGGCCAAAAAGTATTTTGTATTGAGGCTAAGTCCTATGGGCTAGATTGGACTGCTAGATTGGCCAAAAAGTGTTGCAAATCATGAAAAAAGTGTGGGAAAAAAGTTAACACTCTTTCTGGCTACTTCTCTCTCCTAGCATTTGCTCGCAGTCGAACTATCAGCGAGATTGAAACGCTGAATAGTGCGGCGCTCAAAAAGTGACAAAAACGCTGAATGGTTCGGAGCTCACAAAAATCTAACGGCTGAGATTTAAGCGTTGAATGGTTCGACGCTCAAAAAGTAACCAAAACATTGAATGGTTCGGCGCTCAGAAAAACGCTGAATGGTTCGGCGCTCACAGATGACGTGGATGACCAATCTAGCAGCTAGATATCTAGCCCATAAGACTTAGGAGGTTTCCCAGGCTGACGTGGATGGCCAATCTAGCAGCTAGATATTTGAAGAGAATATGTTTTGCTAATTATAAATTTGTAGGGGAGGTAATGCAAATTAGCAATTTTTATAGAGGAGGAAACGCAGAATCCCAAAAAAAAAAAAATCTTAAAATTTGAATGTAGGTGGTGGACCTGAGGGCTTGACCTGGGTATCCCAGGTCAGCCCCATCATAGGTTCGTCAGTGGATGGTCTAGATGGGGATAAAAAATGGGTAAAGTAGTCCTGGCCACTTCTGTCATTCAGGGATGATCTTGGAAAAAATCTTGTGTCAATCTAGCATTTCTCTTCCTGATAAAGTGAGACTTTGGTATTTGCATAAATCATAACACTTTTCTTCTTCTTCATCATTCTCCTCTCAAACCAGAGAAAATTTTCTTGAGTTTAATCCTTTTGTTTGGGATACTAATACTTGAAACCCGAGATGGTAGCAAGGGGTGGCTTACCTAGGCTGTAGCCCACCCCAAAATATGTAATAGCTTTTGTTGGACGTTGCAATTGGTTAGAAAAAAAAGTTTAGCCCAGGTAAGTTTTGAATTAGCCCATTAGTTATGAGAAAAGCCCATGACTAAGACGTTGTACTTGAAGAACTTTTGTTGCTAATTAGAAGAATTTTCTTCTTTTTAAAATAGCTAATTAGAAAGCTATTGCATATGTTTTATTTCAAATCCATACTAGATTGAGTAGTGTCACTGTGAGTACTCCACTTTCTTCCAAAATGACTTTGTACACCCATCGAAGGGAGTGTGTATTTTTACAAAACCTAAACATGAATCTTTGCTTATTGTTTTTCGTTAACCAAAATGATATGTTCCTTACTTTCTTGTTAATATCAACTATGGAACTAACATTCATATGGTAATATGTAAACTTAAATGACACATTAAAATGTTTTTGGTTCAGTGTACGAACCAACAACATTTGTAGGGTAGTTAGCATTAATTCGGAGGGTAATATCTAACATTAGGATGTCCCTGTAGTTTAAGGATTTGACACCATTATTTACGATAGTCCGTTCAACGGACCAACACCACAGTAATCAATATTTATGAAAGGTTTGGTCCTTCGAAAAAGTGATCCTGGCGTAGTGATGATTCGTCTAGAGCCGATCCTGTGTCTAGAAGCTAGGGCCATGTGTGAAAAAATTTCTTAGGGCCTTTTGTAAGATCAAATATATTTTCTTGATGATTTTATAACGGCAGTAAGAAAAATATGTCAATAATTTGCAAAAATATAGACAATGGTGCACTAGATAAACCATTAAATTAAACGAGAGTCGTAAATCTTTTTGTTATTGTCCACCTACAAGAACAAGAATACCTGAAGGAAACTCAAAAAATATAGCCATACCTATAATAATATGATAAAGATGCAAGTCTAACTATAATCCAGGGGCTGATAAATAACAAAAACATTTCGATGGCCTCGCGGACTGATACTTAAGTATCTCACCCCACATTTCATGCGCTCGAGTTCTTGCAAAAACAAAAGTACATTTTTTTTTTTGAAATGTTGGAAAGTAAGTGTACATCATAGGAAAAAAGAATCCCTCGACAAAACTGGGCCCTGTGCGATCTCACGGCCTCAGGCTCGGCTCTGGGCATTCGTCTACCGAGAAAGAAAAATTAGCCCACCTAAACATAAATTCCTGGTTTCGTCGCTGCTTGAAACTAGGAAATTGATCGTTTCATTGGCGATCAACCATCGTAATCCTTTGAATTGAGAATGTTAGAGCAATGCTCGGTTGAACCCAGAAGTTTTGTTATCTCAAGCTTGATGTTAATGTTAGATGATCGAAACTATATCTTGATTTCTAGTCTACTAAGTCAAGTCTCGGACTAGGTTAGAATTTGGTAGTTGGGTATCAGACATCACACTCGAAGACTGAAGATCGACGAAGGCATTTGGAGAAATTCGGTGTCATGTATGTGAAGACTGAACCATTCTATTTTACTCAATATCTTTCGTTCTATCTGTTGAAATGATGTCGTATGACTTCTAGTAGATTTACGATTTTGAGTCAAGCTTGTCTTGTTAAAGTCTCGAAATATGACTTTATCAAAGATTTTCAATGATCCTTAAACAATATCAGTTCTAAGAAATTTTGTTAGAGCACTGCCCGGTCAAACTCGCAAGCGTTGCTATCTCAAGCTTGTTTGTCAAGTTTAGTTGCCAAAACCATAAGTCTTGATTTCTAGTCTACTTATAGCTAAGTCTTGGTTGAACCCACTAGCGTTGGTATGTCAAGTTAGTTGTCAATTTTAGCTTCCAAAATGCATTCTTGATTTAGTATACTAAAGATAGTTTCGGACTAGATAAAATCTAAGAAGTAGAATTGAAGATATACTTGAAGGATGAAGTTTGAAGACTACAAGAAGACATCAACAAGGACTTCATCAACAAAGTTATGTGGTAATTGATTTCATTTGGATTCTTGTTCAATTCTACCTTTCTAATCTATCGAAACAAATGCTCACTCTATGAAACAATTCCTATGACGGTAAATGTACATTTATGTACATGTACTCGAGGTTATTTGAGCTACGACTTTTATGACAATAACCTTTATCCCTGGAAAGGTTCTCATGTTATAGTGATTCACCTTACGAATTCAACGAGCCAAGAATAACTCAATTCCGAGTTATAACGATGAAGTTATGAGTGATTTATTAAAGTAACAATTATAAGTGTTGTTGTAATTGTTACAGTTCGTTACACGGACTTGAGCCCAATAACGTGACTAGAAGTCTTTTTTAGTCAAGTTTTTGATGTTTCCTTATCTAGGCAAGATGGCTATTAATCCAAACATATTTGATTACCATATTAAAGTGTTTGTGATAACTTTTAATTCCTGCCTAAGTTAAAATGTGATTTATTCACATAAATACAATATATGCTAATAATTATTTATGCAAAATATTTGTAACTTAGGAAAGACTCTCATAATTAGGAGAGACTTGAAAAGGGAAAATAGCCTAAACCCTAGCTTAGCTTTCAAGCTAACTTATTCACTATAAATAAAGAGTTCGTGAATGCTACACGTTTTTCATACCCTTTGGAAAATTGGTGTAAGCTTCATAAGGTTGTTTTCCATGTCTTTTGTTCTTCGTGAACAAGAGTGAGATAAAAGTCTTTGTATTGGGGATCACAAAGCCGAGTTGGATTGAATCTTCGTGATTGATTATACAACTTGTAATCTAGGTTTTTCACCTCTTGTCTATTCTAAGGTTTTCCCTTCTGATATAAAACCATTCAAGAGTTGTTGATCATAAACCCTAGGTTTTAATAGATTTCAGTTTCCGATCGTCTACCAACACTTGTTAGTCGAAATCAGAAGCTAGAAAGAAAACTTCGATTAAGGTATCTCGTAAAAATCCTTAAGAAGTTTTAAACAAGATATCTCTAGATTTATTCTAGTTGCTCTTGTTATAGAATTTTTAGGGTTTTCTTAACTTGGAAATTGATCTTTGGAATCTCCCAAGTTCACTTACGAAAATCAGGTTCACGGACTCCTTGTGTGTACGCATACTGATTATAAGTTAAAACCCCAATCTACAAGTTTGTTTCGGTATATCGACTTTTATCTGGTAGTCGTTCGAAACAAACACAAGATTTCCAAACCTTGATTTACATCTAAAGGGAAATCGATTCGGTAATTTGTGAAAACAAAAGATAGAAAAATATCAACCATGTTGTTGTATCTTTTGAAGAGAACTTTTTTCTGCCAGAAGATTTTTGGGATTAACTTTTAAAGAGAATTTGTGTTCTGCTAGAAGTTATACGAGAAGAATTCCTAAAGAGAATCGGTGTTCTGCTAGGAGTTCTATAAGTGCTTGAATACATCTGAAGCAGGTATTACATCTAGTCCGAATATGTATTAGGAAATTGGTGTAACAACTTTTAATCAGTGTGTGTTTATTATTGACTGGGTCCCGGGGTTTTTCTGCATTTGCAGTTTCCTCGTTAACAAAATTTATGGTGTCTATGTTATTTCTTTTCCGCATTATATTGTTTATCTTTACAATTAAAATATCACAGGTTGTGCGTTAATCAATCTTAGTTGATAAATCCGACCTTGTTTGTTGGATAAGACTTTGATTGATCTTGGACACTTGATTTTGTTAGTTTCACATTCTTAGACCAGTCTAGACTAACCCTATTTCAAGTGGACACTGTGTTGAAATATTCCTTTAGTGATTGTTGCTTAAAGAGGTTTATACACGGTGGGTCTTGAAAATAGGTTGTGATTAATACAAAAGATATCGGTCCAAGTATTTCACACTAAAATCAGGTTTACGGACTTGTTTCTGTTTAACTCTGATTGTATTGAGAAAGAGATATAACTCTTGGATATACTTTTCTTTGATTGAGTATGACTGTCTAGTTGATTCTCTTGAAAGTATATTGGAGTTAGTCCATTCAGATTGCCAAATAAAATATTGGGTGTGGTTGTTAGACCCCCGTTTTTTTCAGTAAGTGTAGTTAAGCTCTAGACTCCACGGCGTTCATCATGCAATGACGAAGAACTACTCAAGGAACTGGTGGAACTTCATCAACAAAAAGGTATGTGGAGACTTGAACTTATCTATCACTCAAAAGTCTATGTACTCTATCTCCTATCTTGATACAAAAGTCGTATTGCTATATAGACTTCGATTATACACATTTGCTATTTCGAGCCGAGTTTATCTCGATTATCTATTTCTCCAAATATGTGTTGGTAAGCTTTCTCTTTGGCCAAGTTCATCTTTACTAGTGACGAAAGTCATGTTGATTATTTCAATAACTTGAAAATCGCTTTGACCAAAAATAGTTTGTGAATAACAACTATATAACGTCCTCTAAGAAAGTTTCAATAATTGAAATAAGAGTTTAGAATATATAACCATGTTTGGATATAAAAATTGTATGTGAATTCATACTTGTGTAAGTCCAAAATCCTTGAACCAAAGTATGCGTACTTTACTGGTTTAGGATGACCGGAGCTAAGTCCGCGTACTGTCGGAAGTTCACATCCCGTGAATTTCTGCCGGAGTTTGTGAACTGAAAAAAGCTCAGTCTGGGTACTTAAGTATGTGTACAGGTATGCGTACTTAAGTGGGTTATTTTCTAAAAACAGTATATTCGTGAACTAAGATATAAATTAAGGAATGCAATCTTTGCAAACCGTGGCTATAATGTTCATGAATCGATTCGAGTGAATCAAAACTGTTTTTGCTTCGATTGTGTATTGTATACTTCTATGAGATCTAAGCAATTGAACAACTCTCTAACTAGTTCATTTGAGTCATTTGAACTAGTTATGGTGAAGATTAATAAGGTTGATATGAAAGTGCTCATATAACTAACCATTGGTTAACTACTGTTGAACCAACTAAGTGCACACGTTTAGGTACGGTTACTCAAACCTAAATGAAGTTACATTTCATGTGTGTATAACAAGCTAAGTTCGATCTAACGGTTGAAAGATATTATCTTGAATCTAATCAGGTTTTCATATAACAGTGAATATTGAATGCTTTGTTACCAAGGTAACTTAGATTGCAAACCCTGATTTGGAGACTATATAAAGGAGAACTCTGGCAACTGGGAAACCTAATCCCCACACCTCCTATGTGATACTAGTTGTATAAGCTAGAGTCGATTCTCCTTTAACCTTAGGTTTCTATCGAGACCCTGTAGGTTAACGACTTGAAGACTTCATTGGGATTGTGAAGCCAGACCCAACTATTTTCTCTATAGTTACGTGATCTGATCTCGCTGTTTCTATCGTGTTGAGTATAATTGTAAAATTGGCTCGAGATTAATTTCTCCGATAGGAAAGATAGAAAAGTAGTCACAAACATCTTCGTCTCATCGTTTGTGATTCCACAATATCTTGTTTCACTAGTCGATTAAGATTATTGTGAGGTGATTGATATTTCTAGGCTGTTCTTCAGGAATATAAGTCCGGTATATCAATTGGTTCCTGTTCACCTTGATTTATCAAAAGATAGAACAAAACTCGTAAGTATTTCTGTGGGAGACAAATTTATCTATTCTTACAGACTTTTCTGTGCGAGACAGATTTGTTTATTAAAGTCTTCGACTTTGGGTCGTAGCAACTCTTAGTTGTGGGTAAGATCATCTAAGGGAATCAAGTGCGTAGTATCCTGCTGGGATCAGAGACGTAAGGAGCGCAACTGTAACTTGGATCAGTGTGAGATTGATTGGGGTTCAACTACAGTCCAGACCGAAGTTAGTTTGTAGTAGGCTAGTGTCTGTGGCGGCTTAATACAAAGTGGTGTTCAATCTGGACTAGGTCCCGCAATTTTTCTGCATTTGCGGTTTCCTAGTTAACAAAACTTCTGGTGTCTGTGTTATTTATTTTCCGCATTATATTTTTTCATATAATTGAAATATCACAGGTTGTGCGTTGAATCAATCAATTGGTAAATCCAACCTTTGGTTGTTGATTGAAATTGATTGATCCTTGAACATTGGTATTTGGTACCGTTCAAGTTTATTTCTCTTACATTCAATCGGGCTCGCAAATTATTATTTGTTTGATTGCGGATTGAATTGAGACATTGAGATATAACTCTTTGATATACTTTTCTTAAGATTGAGTCTGACTGTCTAGTTGATTCTCTTGAAAGTATATTGGAGTTAGTTCATACAGATTGATAAACGAAATATTGGGTGAGCTTGTTGTACCCCCACTTTTTCAATTGGTATCAGAGTAGGCAAACACGTTTAAAGACCTTATAAGTATGTGTATGTAGCGATCTGACTCTATGGACAGAAATTCTATCTCCATAAAAGTACCACCAGTCTTCGATGGATCAAACTACTTGTGGTGGAAAATCGCTATGCGTGCTTTTATTCAAGCTCGTGATTATCAAACCTGGGTACCTGTTGTTAATGGCTATACTCCTCCAGTGGATACAAAAGGCGATGTGTCTATACCTAAGGATATTGGTAGATATAGTCCAGAAGAAATCCTTGCTGCAAAGAAAAATTCTGACGGCTTAAATGCTATCATACATGCCATTACCCCAGATCTTTAGCATTATGTGACTACGTGGACGAAGTCTAAAGATGCCTGGGATATCTTAGAAACCGTATTTCAAGGGAATACCTGTGAGAAAGAAGCTAGGCTTCAAAACCTAAATTCTAATTGGGAAAATCTCGTATGGCAGATGAAAAATTATTTGATGAGTTTAATCACAAAGTGTCTGAAATTGTTAATGCATCCTTTGCATTGGGTAAGACTATTCCTGAAAAGGACATTGTGATGAAGATTCTCAGATCTCTGCCATCCAGATACGATTCTAAGAAGCATGTCATCGTTGAAGGAAATAATCTCGCAACGCTTTCCAGAAATACTCTGGTTGGGAAATTAAAAATCTTTGATCATGAGCATACATCCAAATCTAGAAAGGATGTTGCGTTCAAAGCACAAAATAACACTAAATTACTTGATAAAAGTAAAAGTGTTTGCATCTCTGAAGATGATCTTTCTGAGGCTGATTCATCAGATGAAGATCTTGACAAGTCAGTTTCGTTGATCACAAGACAGTTTAGGGACCTTCTTTTGAAGAAAAGTAAACGGTTCTCCAGCGATAAATCCAGGTCATCAGATAAACCCCATAATCGTGTTCCTCCTAAAAAATAGGGATAATGATGAAACTGATGATGAGGACATGCCTCAGTGCTTTAAGCGTAAAGGTTTTGGTCATTTTGCAAATGAGTGTCCAAATCGAAAGAAATACACTGGGAACAAAGGTCTAGCTGTAACTCTTGATGAAATGTCTGATGTTGAGGGGTGAATATGATTTTGGTTCTACAAGTCTTAGCCACAACACATCCAATTCCCAAGAGAGGAGAGAGAAAGAGAGAGAGAGAAAAAAGACCCATTTCTATTGTACAATATGCCTCTTTTTATAGACTTTCCCAAAAGCCCTTCCTTTTATGACATCATGCCACATGTCCCAAACCTCCTTAATTACCACTAATGCCACCCCTTCTCTAATACAACCTCTCATTTTCCATTAATTCCCTCTTTATCCTTTCCACCTTATGGATATTTTCTAGTGGACTTGGGCCTTAGTCCCTAAGTCCCCCATGTTTCATGTTGGGTTTGCCTCCTCTTTAGGGGCTCCCTAACCCTGATAAGGGGTAATTATTTTCATGTATCAACATTAGTCCCCTGACTATTGGGTTAATTGTCAAATAACCCGATAGTCATATTACATTTCATTCTAGCGCCCCTTGTACTGTCTTCTCGAGTCGAGTCCCTGATGCGTGTCGTAAGCGCAACAAATTAATAAAGATATTTCCCACTAATTAACTGGTAATATAGCGGTAGTAAGAGATCGTTCCCACAGAGAGCTGTGTAATTGATAGGTTATTTAGTTCAGCAAAGTAAAGTAAAAGACAAAAGAGGGATTGGTTTAAAGTGAAATAAAAAGAATAACAAATAAAATAAAGATGATTAAGGAATCATTCGCCGTCACTGGAAAGAAACTTAATAAAAGTACTTGTTTATTTCTTGTAGAATTTCCATTGTCACCAACCGTAGAATAGCAATAAGCTCTGCTATCCTCGGAATTCTGTTGCCACCGGATACGGAAGCGCTCGACTACCGATTCTATCCATCTCGAGCCACCATGAATAAGCTCTCAAGATGTAACCCACCGGATGCATTACGTTTTGTGAATTAGGTTGATCCTAGCATCGACGCATAAGCTCGGTCTGCTTACTAGTGTCATCTCTATACACAATTGCTTAACAGAATCCCTCTGTCAGCTTTTGCGATGTACTACTTGTGTATGGAATTGAGTGACTATTACACGTATCACCAATCCCAATACTAGTAGAAGAATTACTATCAGGTTAATTCAAATGGCCAGTTGAATAACCCAATAGTAATCTTAGACACTAAAAATAATAAAGACAATCGACAAGAAAATTAAACTCAAAATAAATTTGTAAAAAGAATTAAAGTTTCATAAATCAGGACTTTGAAATCATACCTTAATCAGTAAAAATTCAGCTACACATGGATTTACTAAAACCCATAAAAATATATATAGAAGAAGAAAATAGCTTGGTTTCCCCCTAATGGGGTTAACCCTAAAATATAAATTAAGAACCTTTCTTCTCTCTTTTATTTTGTGTTTCTCTCTCCCAAAAATTATATCCCACTCTCCTATGATCAGCTGCTTTATATATAGGCATCGGCTAGCCTTGTACGATCCACAAAAGTCGTATTGGATACACTTTCAAAGTCGGCAGAGAAGAGTTTATCAGTTTGGAAATTAAGTGATGCTGATTCAGTGTGGCAGACAGCATTCCAATATAGTACTCCATACTCGTGATTGGCTATGGGCTTTAGAGGGACCCATGTAACACATTATGTTTTCTTCTAAGCTGATAGTAAATTATGCTTCAATGATCCAAGTTGCAGCAAATTCCTATTTTCTCATAGGCGTTAAATCTTTTCATTTCTCGGAAATCTTCTCTCGTAGCTATCCTCAACCGAATTCTCCTCCAAGTCTTAGAGTCCAAAATCGACAACATACCTCCCCGACTTCTCGTTCACATAGCGAAACCTAAACCACGTATGACTCCTTCCAATATCCCGTGTCTCTCCGGTAGCAAACCCTTGTTACAAGGTTAAGAAAATATGGCAGACTAACACCTTTGTCCGAACACAAGCTTCAATATCTTAACTTCCAAAACCTATATGGAGTTCGAACAAACACCACTATTGAGTTCTTGTCATCACTGCCTGCAACACAACTCATCCATATCGTCCCTGACTCCCATCTTCTTCGCAGAGTCGATCAATATCCGATCATCACATCTCTTTCATCATCACCGAGTATCACAGCTCCATTCCTCGATGACAGAAACCGTCAGTCTATCTTCGTCGTCTGTTCTCCATCATGATCATCACTATTACTGCCATTAATGGCAGCAGTCCCTTAAACTCGAACTCTTCCCTATCTCGCTGCTACATCAAGTTCCCGGCAGTCTTCTTCATGCTGGCACTGTCGTGATCATCATCCTAATGGCAGTAACCCTTACCGAGACATAGCAGCACAGCTGTTTCCTATTTTCCACAAAATCAATTCATACTCTACCATCTTGAAATCCCACTAGTCCATACTCTAAATCGAACCCTGAATCACCATTAACTACCTTCGTTTGCGACGGTTGAGAGTATCCGGAAAACTGGTCGTCTTTTGTTGATGTGAAAGAAGATGATGGTGGCAGCCTTAAACTGAATGGCCGGTGCCAGTTCCCCCTAATAAAAGAGTTGACTTCCTTTAACACCTCCTTTGAATACGACAGTCCCTTAACAGAGTGACTTCCCCTTAACGTATACTTGGGTGCCAATAGCACCTGCCTTGAAAATGACCATTTCGCCCTTTTAATCTTCTAAGTTCTTGTTTTGCTCATAACTTCTTCATACGAACTCAGAATGACTTCGTTCTTTCGCCATTGTCTCCATCTTCTCGTCCTCTACACAATGAAAAGTAGAAATCTTGTATTTGAACGAGTTACAATTGGTCTTTGGCCTTTCTCCACTTATAGCTAGCTTCTTTCCTTGCACAATTAAGTATAAATTCACTTCTTTTGGATGATTTCCCTAACAAAACACAAATAAGAGAAAACAAGCGTAATATACAATAATTTGCACGAAAACCAACAAATACTAGCATGGAATTGACACTAAATATATGTGAAATATGCACTTATCAAATTCCCCCACACTTGCCTTTTGCTAGTCCTCGAGCAAACTAAACTAGACTACAACAACTCCATTTCGTCGAGGATGCGGTTACTTTTAGCGGAATGTAACAAGCCTTTAAACCCCTAGGTGTCCCTAGTGGACGAGTTATAGTCTCGTGAGGGTTTACGAGAGATATACCCACAAAACCTACTCCAACTTCAAAGCGTTCCAGCTTCCCAAGCATCCAAAGAGCTATGAGGACATAGAGTTTCTGCATGCTAGTAATAAGAAGTTAGAAATACCAAAGAACATATTCTCATTCTTAAATGTTGAGTGAGAAATAACCACACCATAATGAGAGAACGCGTGTTTGAGAGCGATCAATAAGCATTTCGCCTCGACTTCTGCCTCACTTGAAATGATTTTATGATAATTGCACTCAATAAGACGGCTTTTTTATGGGTCTCACATGTGTGCAGGTAGGAATGAAGATAGAAATCCTACACACGTTGAATGGTGGGAAGGAAACCTTCCGAAATATTTCTGGAGACTCCACAAAATCGTGGAAAATAAAGATATTTCTCTGATGATCTCTAAGAAAGGAAATCAACCATTATTATTGAGGATGGGAGTACTTACCACCTTCACATCTGATTGCAATGATGAAAGCACCACTCTCACAGCATCCAATAGAAACGTCTTCCTTCGGCTCGTCTTCTTCATCTTCTTGGTCTTCGGTCTTCAACTGCTGATGATAAACTCTTGAACTTCGTAAAACTTCGACAATTTGTAACTCTTTTCCTCAATTTCCTTGTTGCTTGAAACTTCTTTATAAATTTTGCTTCCCCATGGCCTTATCGAACAAATAACAACCTAAATGCAAATCTTTTTGTTTTTTTTTTATTTTTTTTTTATATATATATATATTTTTTTTTTGTATATTTTTTTTTCTTCTTTTTTTTTCTTCTTTTTTTCTATATTTTTTTTTCAAACAAAAAGATTGCAACTACAAAAATAATAACGGAATTAAAATAACATGGCCATGAAAGAAGTATTTTACCACTTTGATCTTCACAACTTGTATTGTCTTTGTATCATAAACTTCATTAATTCTCATCTTTTGATTTTCTTCGCTCTTGTAAATAAGTCTTCATACTTGGATATAATTTGCGCTCCTTATGTTGTAAGTCTTCAACATGTATTTAAAAATGTGTTCATTGTATATGTTGCTTTACTTGGATATGAAATTTGCTCTTCCTTGTACTGTTGCTTAAACCTCAAACGTCTTCAACTTTCCTTGTAGATTTTGATGTCGCTCCACTTGTTGATGATGATGGTGTTTCTATGGACCTGTTGGTGACGAGAGAGAGAATGGTGCTAACTGCAAATCAAACTACAAGAAGGTGGTGTTCATCTATAGACGTCACCCTTATGATTGACAAAATTAGCACTCAAGAGATCAAAGAGTAGTGCTTCTATTGGTGGGAGGTTGGGTAGCTCACCATTCTACCCGGAATTAACGTACGGTGACACACACTCAAAAGAAAGCTCTTTAGTCAGCTACAAAGAAATTTGGTCTGGTGCCTCTGTTGATTTGAAAAAGGGTAGTCTCCACTAATGATTGATCATCAACTCTAATAATGCATTTCTCTCTGCTCCTAATTTGCATCACCGGCATGATTAAATCCATTATTTAACACTCTAACAAGCAAGAAATCCAACGTAGTTCTCTAACACTTCCAAGTTCAGTTATGTCGGTCAGAATCTCTATGTAAACATACCTAGAAGTATGCTAGTGACTCTAAAATCTCTACAAGTTGGAGTTTTTTTTTCAAATATATACAAAAAATTTGAAAAATTTGACTCAAAACGGCTAAAAAAAAATCTATATGCAAAATATCCAAACACTCCCCCACACTTAAACTTTACATTGTCCTCAATGTAATTGAATCGTCCTAAGTAAAGTCAAGGTGGGAAATCCTAATATGATATGCAAAATAAGAAAACTAAAAACAAAAGGATAGAAAATACAAAACCTATGGGTTGCCTCCCATGCAGCGCTTAGTTTAACGTCCTCAGCCTGACCCACTGGTTATCGTCCATAAACCAACAATCTGAAAATCTGGTAGTCTGCCCAGAAAACAATCTGCAATTCTAATAACAGCTTCATGAAAACATTAGCACAAGATATAAATATAGAAGCCATCACTTTATTGAAGTTTCCCCCACACTTCGTCCTTTCTACACTCGGAAGTGGATAGAGAACATAGAATTCGGGAACTTCAAAAGGTTCCTCAGCTTGGTGAACCTGCAAAATGCTAGAATCAAACACATCAAGTGGTGGATACTTAGAAGCAAAATAATCCGTTAAAATTTTAGAAGCACACAACTCCAATCCTAAGTGAGGTATTTTCTTAAAAGTCGGGTTAACAACTCTTTGAGAAGCTACTTCAATTGGATGGAAAGGATCAATAGATATAGAATTATGTAAAGGATTAGACAAACCTTGTTCGAGATCCTCATATTTTATCTCTGGTGAATTATTTACCTCAAGTATATCGTGGTCCTCTATCGAACTCTTAATTTCTGCTTCAACCGAAATCTCAGCATCATTATATTCCTTGACAAGCTCAATTGGGTCTTCCACAACTTCAATCATTTTGGTTTCATTCTCAATCTCTATCTCTTCAACAACCTCTTCATCGGAATCATCTCCTTGAAAGTCTAATTCATTGGTGCAAATATTAAAATCTTCACTTGTGTACGTTACACCATTGATAACAACGGTTATGTCATATTCGTTCTCCTCCTTTTGAATAGGCGAGTGATCGTTATAATGATCCGGAGTTGGAATAACTTTACCATTATTGCACGAACTTTCTAAAGGTTTCTCATCTTCATCAGAATCTTCGTCAACCTCATAATCTTCCCTATCCCAACGATACTTGAATTCCATTTTTATGGCCCTTTCTATTTCTTGAAGAGTCTCCTCTGATGCTCCATCTTCTTCCAGTTTATTGTATCTCTTATAAAGTTTTTTGATGTTTACACGTTTTCTATCATTACTCACAATAGAATACCTAGACCGCAACTCTTCCCTTTGAATAGGTGAAATCTGAGCAATATGAGTGGGTTTGGTTACACTATCATAAGTTTTTAGTTCGAAACTCTCTTTCATCTGCACATTACTAGAAAACAATTGATCAGAAACATAACTATCCTTCCATCCTCGCGATTGTTCACTTACATGCCCGTCATAAGGTTGTTGACATGTATGAGAATATCCATAAGGTTCTGTGGGATATTGATCATAACCAAAAGATTGGTTTTGATTATACCCATAGGATGGTTGGTAGTTGTTATAAGAATGAGATTGAAAACCATATTGATTACCACTATTGTATGTGTAATCTTGTGCTCCGTACATGTTATTTCCATAAGGAAACATGACGACTCACAAGAAAGAGAATAAAAAAAATAAATAAAAACAAGCTAAACAAATAACAAACCAATTAGCAACCGCTCCCCGGCAACGGCGCCAAAATTTGATGCGTGTCGTAAGCGCAACAAATTAATAAAGATATTTCCCACTAATTAACTGGTAATATAGCGGTAGTAAGAGATCGTTCCCACAGAGAGCTGTGTAATTGATAGGTTATTTAGTTCAGCAAAGTAAAGTAAAAGACAAAAGAGGGATTGGTTTAAAGTGAAATAAAAAGAATAACAAATAAAATAAAGATGATTAAGGAATCATTCGCCGTCACTGGAAAGAAACTTAATAAAAGTACTTGTTTATTTCTTTTAGAATTTCCATTGTCACCAACCGTAGAATAGCAATAAGCTCTGCTATCCTCGGAATTCCTGTTGCCACTGGATACGGAAGCGCTCGACTACCGTGATTCTATCCATCCGAGCCACCATGAATAAGCTCTCAAGATGTAACCCACCGGATGCATTACGTTTTGTGAATTAGAGCCTTAAACTGAATGGCCGGTGCCACTAACATCATTTGAATTCCAGTTCCCCTAATAAAAGAGCTGACTTCCTTTAACACCTCCTTTGAATACGACAGTCCCTTAACAGAGTGACTTCCCCTTAACGTATACTTGGGTGCCAATAGCACCTGCCTTGAAAATGACCATTTCGCCCTTTTAATCTTCTAAGTTCTTGTTTTGCTCATAACTTCTTCATACGAACTCAGAATGACTTCGTTCTTTCGCCATTGTCTCCATCTTCTCGTCCTCTACACAATGAAAAGTAGAAATCTTGTATTTGAACGAGTTACAATTGGTCTTTGGCCTTTCTCCACTTATAGCTAGCTTCTTTCCTTGCACAATTAAGTACAAATTCACTTCTTTTGGATGATTTCCCTAACAAAACACAAATAAGAGAAAACAAGCGTAATATACAATAATTTGCACGAAAACCAACAAATACTAGCATGGAATTGACACTAAATATATGTGAAATATGCACTTATCAAATTCCCCACACTTGCCTTTTTTGCTAGTCCTCGAGCAAACTAAACTAGACTACAACAACTCCATTTCGTCGAGGATGCGGTTACTTTTTAGCGGAATGTAACAAGCCTTTAAACCCCTAGGTGTCCCTAGTGGACGAGTTATAGTCTCGTGAGGGTTTACGAGAGATATACCCACAAAACCTACTCCAACTTCAAAGCGTTCCCAGCTTCCCAAGCATCCAAAGAGCTATGAGGACATAGAGTTTACGCATGCTAGTAATAAGAAGTTAGAAATACCAAAGAACATATTCTCATTCTTAAATGTTGAGTGAGAAATAACCACACCATAATGAGAGAACGCGTGTTTGAGAGCGATCAATAAGCATTTCGCCTCGACTTCTGCCTCACTTAAAATGATTTTATGATAATTGCACTCAATAAGACGGCTTTTTTATGGGTCTCACATGTGTGCGGTAGGAATGAAGATAGAAATCCTACACACGTTGAATGGTGGGAAGGAAACCTTCCGAAATATTTCTCTTAGACTCCACAAAATCGTGGAAAATAAAGATATTTCTCTGATGATCTCTAAGAAAGGAAATCAACCATTATTATTGAGGATGGGAGTACTTACCACCTTCATCTGATTGCAATGATGAAAGCACCACTCTCACAAAGATCCAATAGAAACGTCTTCCTTCGGCTCGTCTTCTTCATCTTCTTGGTCTTCGGTCTTCGGTCTTCAACTGCTGATGATAAACTCTTGAACTTCGTAAAACTTCGACAATTTGTAACTCTTTTCCTCAATTTCCTTGTTGCTTGAAACTTCTTTATAAATTTTGCTTCCCCATGGCCTTATCGAACAAATAACAACCTAAATGCAAATCTTTTTGTTTTTTTTGTTTTTTTTTTTATATATATATATATATTTTTTTTTTTGTATATTTTTTTTTCTTCTTTTTTTTTCTTCTTTTTTTCTATATTTTTTTTTCAAACAAAAAGATTGCAACTACAAAAATAATAACGGAATTAAAATAACATGGCCATGAAAGAAGTATTTTACCACTTTGATCTTCACAACTTGTATTGTCTTTGTATCATAAACTTCATTAATTCTCATCTTTTGATTTTCTTCATCTTGTAAATAAGTCTTCATACTTGGATATAATTTGCGCTCCTTATGTTGTAAGTCTTCAACATGTATTTAAAAATGTGTTCATTGTATATGTTGCTTTACTTGGATATGAAATTTGCTCTTCCTTGTACTGTTGCTTAAACCTCAAACGTCTTCAACTTTCCTTGTAGATTTTGATGTCGCTCCACTTGTTGATGATGATGGTGTTTCTATGGACATGTTGGTGACGAGAGAGAGAATGGTGCTAACTGCAAATCAAACTACAAGAAGGTGGTGTTCATCTATAGACGTCACCCTTATGATTGACAAAATTAGCACTCAAGAGATCAAAGAGTAGTGCTTCTATTGGTGGGAGGTTGGGTAGCTCACCATTCTACCCTAATTAACGTACGGTGACACACACTCAAAAGAAAGCTCTTTAGTCAGCTACAAAGAAATTTGGTCTGGTGCCTCTGTTGATTTGAAAAAGGGTAGTCTCCACTAATGATTGATCAGCAACTCTAATAATGCATTTCTCTCTGCTCCTAATTTGCATCACCGGCATGATTAAATCCATTATTTAACACTCTAACAAGCAAGAAATCCAACGTAGTTCTCTAACACTTCCAAGTTCAGTTATGTCGGTCAGAATCTCTATGTAAACATACCTAGAAGTATGCTAGTGACTCTAAAATCTCTACAAGTTGGAGTTTTTTTTTTCAAATATATACAAAAAATTTGAAAAATTTGACTCAAAACGGCTAAAAAAAATCTATATGCAAAATATCCAAACACTCCCCCACACTTAAACTTTACATTGTCCTCAATGTAATTGAATCGTCCTAAGTAAAGTCAAGGTGGGAAATCCTAATATGATATGCAAAATAAGAAAACTAAAAACAAAAGGATAGAAAATACAAAACCTATGGGTTGCCTCCCATGCAGCGCTTAGTTTAACGTCCTCAGCCTGACCCACTTGGTTATCGTCCATAAACCAACAATCAAAATCTGTGTCTCGCCGGAAAACAATCTGCAATTCTAATAACAGCTTCATGAAAACATTAGCACAAGATATAAATATAGAAGCCATCACTTTATTGAAGTTTCCCCCACACTTCGTCCTTTCTACACTCGGAAGTGGATAGAGAACATAGAATTCGGGAACTTCAAAAGGTTCCTCAGCTTGGTGAACCTGCAAAATGCTAGAATCAAACACATCAAGTGGTGGATACTTAGAAGCAAAATAATCCGTTAAAATTTTAGAAGCACACAACTCCAATCCTAAGTGAGGTATTTTCTTAAAAGTCGGGTTAACAACTCTTTGAGAAGCTACTTCAATTGGATGGAAAGGATCAATAGATATAGAATTATGTAAAGGATTAGACAAACCTTGTTCGAGATCCTCATATTTTATCTCTGTGAATTATTTACCTCAAGTATATCGTGGTCCTCTATCGAACTCTTAATTTCTGCTTCAACCGAAATCTCAGCATCATTATATTCCTTGACAAGCTCAATTGGGTCTTCCACAACTTCAATCATTTTGGTTTCATTCTCAATCTCTATCTCTTCAACAACCTCTTCATCGGAATCATCTCCTTGAAAGTCTAATTCATTGGTGCAAATATTAAAATCTTCACTTGTGTACGTTACACCATTGATAACAACGGTTATGTCATATTCGTTCTCCTCCTTTTGAATAGGCGAGTGATCGTTATAATGATCCTGAGTTGGAATAACTTTACCATTATTGCACGAACTTTCTAAAGGTTTCTCATCTTCATCGAATCTTCACAACCTCATAATCTTCCCTATCCCAACGATACTTGAATTCCATTTTTATGGCCCTTTCTATTTCTTGAAGAGTCTCCTCCGATGCTCCATCTTCTTCCAGCTTGTATCTCTTATAAAGTTTTCCCGATGTTTACACGTTTTCTATCATTACTCACAATAGAATACCTAGACCGCAACTCTTCCCTTTGAATAGGTGAAATCGAGCAATATGAGTGGGTTTGGTTACACTATCATAAGTTTTTAGTTCGAAACTCTCTTTCATCTGCACATTACTAGAAAACAATTGATCAGAAACATAACTATCCTTCCATCCCCGCGATTGTTCACTTACATGCCCGTCATAAGGTTGTTGACATGTATGAGAATATCCATAAGGTTCTGTGGGATATTGATCATAACCAAAAGATTGGTTTTGATTATACCCATAGGATGGTTGGTAGTTGTTATAAGAATGAGATTGAAAACCATATTGATTACCACTATTGTATGTGTAATCTTGTGCTCCGTACATGTTATTTCCATAAGGAAACATGACGACTCACAAGAAAGAGAATAAAAAAAATAAATAAAAACAAGCTAAACAAATAACAAACCAATTAGCAACCGCTCCCCGGCAACGGCGCCAAAACGCAACAAATTAATAAAGATATTTCCCACTAATTAAGAATCATTCGCCATCTTTGAATATAGCGGTAGTAAGAGATCGTTCCCACAGGATACTGAGTGTGAATAATTGATAGGTTATTTAGTTCCTAGCAAAAGTAAAGTAAAAGACAAAAGAGGGATTGGTTTAAAGTGAAATAAAAGAATAACAAATAAAATAAAAGATGATTAAGGAATCATTCGACTTTGAAATCACCTTAATCGGAAAGAAACTTAATAAAAGTACTTGTTTATTTCTTGTAGAATTTCCATTGTCACCAACCGTAGAATAGCATAAGCTCTTTATCAGTTTGCTTAAGTATCCTCGGAATTCCATACTCGTGATTGCTCCTTTAGGATACATTATGTTTTCTTCTAAGAAGTAAATTATGCTCGACTACTTTTCATTTCTCGATTCTATCCATCAGCCACCATGAATAAGCTCTCAAGATGTAACCCACCGGATGCATTACGCTTTGTGAATTAGCATTGAGTCCATTCCTCGATGACGTCAAAACCGTCGGATCTATCTTCGCTCTTTCTGTTCTCCATCATGATCATCACTATCACTTCCATTAATGGCAGCAGTCCCTTAAACTCGAACTCTTCCCTATCTCGCTGCTACATCAAGTTCCCGGCAGTCTTCTTCATGCTGGCACTATCGTGATCATCATCCTAATGGCAGTAACCCTTACCGAGACATAGCAGCACAGCCGTTTCCTATTTTCCACAAAATCAATTCATACTCTACCATCTTGAAATCCCACTAGTCCATACTCTAAATCGAACCCTGAATCACCATTAACTACCTTCGTTTGCGACGGTTGAGAGTATCCGGAAAACTGGTCGTCTTTTGTTGATGTGAAAGAAGATGATGGTGGCAGCCTTAAACTGAATGGCCGGTGCCACTAACATCATTTGAATTCCAGTTCCCCCTAATAAAAGAGCTGACTTCCTTTAACACCTCCTTTGAATACGACAGTCCCTTAACAGAGTGACTTCCCCTTAACGTATACTTGGGTGCCAATAGCACCTGCCTTGAAAATGACCATTTCGCCCTTTTAATCTTCTAAGTTCTTGTTTTGCTCATAACTTCTTCATACGAACTCAGAATGACTTCGTTCTTTCGCCATTGTCTCCATCTTCTCGTCCTCTACACAATGAAAAGTAGAAATCTTGTATTTGAACGAGTTACAATTGGTCTTTGGCCTTTCTCCACTTATAGCTAGCTTCTTTCCTTGCACAATTAAGTATAAATTCACTTCTTTTGGATGATTTCCCTAACAAAACACAAATAAGAGAAAACAAGCGTAATATACAATAATTTGCACGAAAACCAACAAATACTAGCATGGAATTGACACTAAATATATGTGAAATATGCACTTATCAGTCCCCGGTCCGCAAGTTTGAGGAATTTATGAAATGAAATAGTTTTTTGCAAGAAATTTTCGTCATGCGCGCGGGTGTTTGGATAGGCATTTTCCAAGAATCTTTGTATGAAATGACTGAACATTTTCTAATACCTTTGGATTGTTTTACCAGCAAAATTTGAGGGTCTCAGTGCGAGTGTGATGAAGACATGGCGTAGACTTTACTTAGCCCCACTCTTTTCTTTTCTCTAACTGTTCCGCGTGGTGGGATGTCTTTAGCTTGTATTCCCGTCTTACCTTCAGGAAGGACAAGCGCGCATGTTGGTGTTGAGAGAGGAAGTGCGTATGTTATGGACCCTCAGACTGATTCGTTAAGACAAAGCGCGTAAGGAATATGATGAACATGAAGACACTCTTTCATTCACGTGTGGGGCACAAGCTAAAGACGATTATACAGGATATCCACAAGTTGGTAGTGCGTATCATGCCTCGATGAGGGGGGGGTGGGGTGTGTGGTTAAACGCGCCTACTCCCCCCCTTCTTTTTGGTGGAGGATGGGCTAGGGTACGCCTACTCCCCTCTTCTTTTTGGTGGAGGATGGGCTAGGGTGTGCCTATTCCCCCTTCTTTTTGTAAAGGATGGGCTAGGGTGTGCCTGTTCCCCCTTTATTTTTTGTAGAGAATGGGCTAGGGCGTGCGGTTAAACGCGCTTATTCCCCCTTCTTTTTTGTAGAGGGTGGGCTAGGGCGTGTGGTTAAACGCGCCTACTCCCCCCTTCTTTTTGGCGGAGGATGGGCTAGGGCATGTGGTTAAACACGCCTATTCCTCCCTTCTTTTTGGTGGAGGATGGGCTAGGGTACGCCTACTCCCCTATTCTTTTTGGTGGAGGATGGGCTAGGGTGTGCCTATTCCCCCCCTTTCTTTTTGGTGGAGGATGTGCTAGGGTGTGCCTATCCCCCCTTTCTTTTCGGTGGAGGGTGGGCTAGGGTACGCCTACTCCCCTCTTCTTTTTGGTGGAGGATGGTCTAGGGTGTTCCCCCCCGGTTGAGGATGTGCTAAGGTGTGCCTATTCTCCCTTCTTTTGGTAAAGGATGGGCTAGGGTGTGCCTATTCCCCCCTTATTTTTTTGTAGAGGATGGGCTAGGGCATGTGGTTAAACGCGCTTATTCCCCCTTCTTTTTTGTAGAGGGTGGGCTAGGGCGTGTGGTTAAACACGCCTACTCCTCCTTCTTTTTGGTGGAGGATGTGCTAGGGTGTGTGGTTAAACGTGTCTACTCCCCCTTCTTTTTGGTGGAGAATGGGCTAGGGCGTGCATGTGGTTAAACGCGCTTATTCCCCCCTTGTGTAATCGTTGGCCGACCGAGTGCCTTTGACATTCCCGTAGCCTCTTTGTAATCGTTGGCCGACCGGGTGCCTTTGGCATTCCCGTAGCCTCTTGTAGATTTGTCAGCCGACCGAGCGCCTTTGGCATTCTCGTAGCCTTTTGTAGATTTGTCAGCCGACCGGGCGCCTTTGGCGTTCCCGTAGCCTTTTGTAAATTTGTCAGCCGACCGGGCGCCTTTGGCATTCCCGTAGCCTTTTGTAGATTTGTCATCCGACCGGGCGCCTTTGGCGTTCACGTAGCCTTTTGTAAATTTGTTAGCCGACCGGGCGCCTTTGGCGTTCCCGTAGTCTTTTGTAGATTTTTCAGCTGACCGGGCGCCTTTGAAATTCCCGTAGCCTTTTGTAAATTTGGTAGCCGACCAGGAGCCTTTGACGTTCCCGTAGCCTTTTGTAGATTTGTCACCGACCGGGCGCCTTTGGCATTCCTGTAGCCTTTTGTAAATTTGTCAGTCGACCAGGCGCCTTTGGCGTTCCCGTAGCCTTTTCTAGATTTGTCAGCCGACCGGGCACCTTTGACATTCCCGTAGCCTTTTGTAAATTTGTATTTGTTCAAGCGGCCTCTATGGACCCTTGCTAGCATGGTGCCCGGAGCACTTTACTAGAATTTTTTTTTGTTGTATCACCGATGATGAGATTCAAGAAAAAATAACATATTGATACTTTGTGAAGTTAATAAAGTGATAACCTACACGTGCGACTAGATTACTCATAGAGGGCACAAATTTATATCTAAACATTTCATGATTTGAATTGGATAAACATGTGTACAAGTGGAACTAGAGAAAGACGAGAGAACAAAATAATTGAGAGAGTCCGAGGGCACCTAAAATATAGTATAAGCAAACCAGCGCTTTATGTATGCTAAAAAAAATATCAGGCCGAGCCTTCATTTCATTTTTTTTTATATCTCAGCATAAATGATACACCTAACATAGATAATAGTGAATTAAAGATCAATCAACAGTAACATGGACCGAGTGCGTTAATAAATTGACCCTATATGCATGACTAGGTGGCTGGCACCTCCCCCAATTTACACTTCATGCTTTATGGATACAAGGTGTATTTCGAATATGCGAAAGTATTCTTCACCTAAATGAGTGTCATGTGCTCATGCATAATAATTACGTAGACTAATCATAATGGAACATGTGCCATTGAATAGAGTTTTTTCTATTTTCTATCAAACAGACGTAGTATCGAAAATTAACATAAGTAAAATTAATGGTACTAGAGAGATGTGAGTGAGGAGCGGGAGCAGTCGTGCAGCCTTTCTGGTCTAGCACGCGGCGCTCTCTAACCTCTTTAGTGGAAATATTACGATCGTTAGGCAGTAGGTGACGGGTGTACTTGCGCCTTTAATGCCATTTTTAGTTGATAGGTGCAATATTTGCACTAGTTAGGTACTCAAATGCTTTGCTTTCTTGATAGTTTTTGTATCATTATGTTTTGATTTTATTTGTTTTTGAGTTTGTTAGGTGTTTGAGGCTATCTTAACCAAAAGGAGTGGAACTCGTCCAAATCCAGGATTTCTCTGCATCACCTTGAAGAGGACGAAAAGACGAAGGCAATGGCGAAATAATGGAGCTATTCCGACGTCGCATGAGAAAGTTATGAGCAAAATAAGAAGTCAAGCTTGTCAGTTTCACAGAACCGACAGTTAAAGAAGGATGATGCGGAAAACTGAACTGTCAGTCTTCTGGGACTGACAGTTATATGAGATTTGCTAAAAGCACCAGCATTTTGTTACGGGGCGCCACCATCTTCGTTACCTTCTTCATGCAAACAACGGGGAGCTTTCTTATTCTCCAATTTTCACGATGATGGAGGAACTAGAGTAAGGAACAGTTGACGTTATTGGTAACTGCTGGTGATGAAGTGGCGTTAACAGGGCAACGGTGGATGTGCTGTTGGCAGGAAAGATGAAAACTCGAGTTTTCTGTGGAGTATGGGTTTAGCTCGAGTCTGTGGTTATCACTGGTGTTGTTAACAGGCTCGAGAAGACAGAGTCAGTGCATTGACAGATTGATGATCGATGGAGACTGGTGCTGTAGATCAGGGATGGATCATGATGATATAACGAGAAGCAATGGAGAAGGAAGGCTCGACATTTCAGGGAAGTTTTACTTGTGAGTTCATGACCAGTGTCTCGTTGTGTTGTGTTGGTTATAAGTTCGAAAGATTACAACATGGTTTTGAGCTCCAACTGAGTTGTTATGCGAACCGAGCAAACAAGGGAAGAGGAAATGTGTTACTCTTGACTAATGGCAGTGGAGCTCGAGAAACTCGCAGATATGTGTTGATGGTAACGATATCGAAGTTGGCAGTGATGGTTAACGATGATCGTGATGAAGACAGATGAGAGTCCGAGGGAAAGGAGGAGTTCAGAATCAAAACTCAGATGTTTTGAGTTTTCACAGACACAAGAGACCGTGAGTTACCGCCGGAAAAGAGTGAAAATCCAGGGGAAAAATATTCTCACTGAGGGAGAAGTGTCCGTGGGAGTTGTTGCTGGAAAAATAGAACTCACGGATGTAGATGGTGGATTTTCGACAAAGGCTAAAATCGTAAAACCATAATTGTACATGCTCCTGATCCAGCAATCAGATGAGTATTGAGGCTCATGTCTCTCATTGAAGCATGAAAGCTCATACCACGAGAACCTCTGACTGAGAATACTGTTTCTCAGAATATATGTAGATATGTAGTCTCTCAGCTGAGGCAACGACATATTTCATGAATACTGAGTGTTGAGGGGTGAATTTCAGTTTAGGTTTTACCCGTCCTAGCTATTACACGTGACCTCACAATTCCAATAATAGTAAGAGAGAGAGAGTTGTCTTTCCATTGTACCTTGTCCTTTCTTTTATAGGCTTTCCTAAAAGCCCTTCTTTTTAATACTTCATGACACATGTCCTAATACCTCTTAATTACCCTTAATGCCATTGTTTAACATAACCCCTTCCTTCTTCATTAATTCCTCCTTTATCCTCCCATCTTTTATGGGTATCTTCTATTTGGGCTTGGGTTTAGTCCCCAAGTCCTACATCTTAACCCAAGTCCACCTCTATTCTTAGGGGCATCTCCAACTCGTTAAGGGGATATTTTTTCATGTATAAACATTAGTCCTCTGACTATTGGATCAATTATCAGATGATCCAATAGTCAAAAGGATCTCCTTTAGGCGCCTTCCTGCTTTCGCAGCAGATTTCGTTGTTTTATCAAATCTGCGATCGTGGGCGACGCTTTGAATTCCCATCGTGCAAAACCTTTCTCCCTTTTCAGTTTCTGATGGTTACCACTTCCCCTTAGTAACTGCCACGTTTGACCTCAAAGCCCCCTATATATAGAGCTATCAATCCATTTTTCTCTTAATGCTTTTTCTTCTTTCCTCCTTATGAACATACCCATATACTCGCCATGTCTAGTAGTTCCTCTAGCGGTCCATCATCCGACTAGATTAATGAGTCCGAACAACCTAATAGCGATGGTTCTGAAGAAACAGAGCATCTTAACCAGGAAGATATCATCTTGCATGCTCCAGCAGACGGTAGATTATATACAATTGCCGAGTTCACGAGTGGTCCCGCTTTAAAGCGCGCGCTGAGGTTTAGGGAATTCCGCGGAGGTAACCGCTCTTTTCCTTTAGAAGATATCTTTGTTTCTCGCCTTTTAAACCCTCCCGTGCTGCCTTACCCTGCTGCTCCCGGATGGCTTATGCAACCCGAATCGGAGAGCATGGATACTTTTGCGTTTAAAAATGTCCCACGGATGGCTATTTGATAGGTATTGTAAAACACCGTAATATATATCTATTGTTTATGCTTTCTTTGTGAGTTTTCTTGTAAATTAGGTATCTTATGTTTGCTTTTGAGTTTATTAGGTACAATGGAGTCATTATGAGCAAAAAAAGGAGAAAGCGTTCATTTGGAGCGAAAAGGACGAAAAGGGTCAATTCACGTGCGAGTCATATTTGGATCCAGCTAAAGTTATGCAGCAAAAGAGGTGAAGGATAATCTGTCAGTTCCGCGCAACTGGCAGTTGAGTAAGAAAACAGAATAGGCAGTCAGTTCCCTGAAACTGACAAGCCAACTATCACTTTGATGACGCTTATCTTAATTGGAGAGCCTTATACAGAGTGGGGTGTTTTAATCCGGAACCATTCCTACACAACCCTAGAATTCAGAGAAGATGTATTTTCTCTTTTATCATCTGTTTCATCTGAAATGAATTTGAGAGAGAAAAAGGAGGCGCTGTCAATGGAGAGATCAAATCGAAGAGAACATGAAGAGATTGAGAGAGGATCTAGCTCTACTGGTGTGGAGTTGGACAACACAGATAGGTGGAGATTTAAGCTGAAGTGCTGTTACAGTCGATGAATTAGAGGAAGCAAAGAAATCAGGGTTACAGTGGATGAATTCGGATGAATCAAGAAGAAGTGATGGTGATTGAAGAGCAGATTGAGGGTTCGTGAATCTGAGATGGGTATTTCGGCTTTGATGGTGGAATCTGGTGGATTTATTAAACGAAATTGATTCAGAAAAGATGATGCAACTGGAGCTTCAAGTGAAGATGGTGAAACTAGGGTTTGATTCGAGGTTTTGGTTGATTTTGCGATTAAATGAAGTTCAGATCACAAACAAGGGTTAATTGATGATGCTCTGTTGATTCAGTTGATTTGGAGAAGAATTGAAAGGTTTGGCTATAGATTTGGAGTCAAGAAGGAAGTCCGTTGGTGGTTCTGCTGTTGCAAGTTAGAGGACGGGTCTGTGCTGTTGTTGCTTAAGGAATTGCAGAGAAGAACAGTGAATGAAATGGGTATCAGATGAAGCTGCAATAAGGGGATCTGGTGCTAATTCAAGTGAAATGCAGGTGGAGTAGGTACTGGTGGTCTGATGCTGGTTGTTACCATGGATTACAGGAGTTGAGGCTTTGTAAGAGGAGTTTGTTATTGAAGCAGTGAAGCTGAAGCTGTTGCTGATAGAGTTTGAAATGGTGCAGTGCAAGAGCAGGAGGTAGTACTGCATTAGACGAGCAGTTGAAATGAATTAAAGAAGTGTGGTTGCAGAATGGATGTAATGGAAGTTAGTAAGTGCAGAATTTGGAGGCTGGGATAGTCTACCATGTTGTTGTTGTTTGGAAGGGATTGCGAGATAGAAAGAAGTGCAAGCCTGAACTTCAACTGCAGTTTCTGGTGGAATGAGTTGTGTGTTGTGTAAAGCAGTGCATGTGATGATAAGACTGCAAGAAGAGGCTACAGTAAGTGAAGATGTTGATGAGCAGATGGGAGCTGGAGTTGACTGTTGCAGGTGGTGGCAGCTGGTACTGGTAACATGTCTTGATGGTGCCATGTCATGGAAGAGGAGAAGTTGAATTGTGATGGTTGGTCTAGTTCAGTTGGTATTGCTGGGCGGTACCTGGAGAGTAAGTAGTGACGGAAATGGTGGTCACAAAGCTGCTTTAGATGAATGTTAGGTTTACATGTTGGTGGTTATGAGCTACAGAATGCAATGAGATGAAACTGGTGGCGATATTCCTGAATAATGGGTTGTTGCAGTGAACAAATGCAGAGGCAATGGTATTACAGGAATTGGCAGGGTGTGTTATTACAGAGAAGATGGATTTGGTGGAGCAAGAAAATTGAGTTGATATTGCAGTGGAGTTGAAGTTGTAAGATTGCAGGCTAAGTAGTCGCAGCAGCAGGAGTTGGAGAATGTCATTACAGGTGGAGGTGGAGTTGCAGTTGGAGACAGAAGTGAAGCTGAGATGAATTGCTTGAATGAATTGATGCTGATATTAAGAACTGGTTGTGCTGCAATGAAGAAAGTGAGCATGTGTGCTGGTAAAGATGCAAGATGGATAGCCACCATGGCTATATATGCACTAGTGAAGTGCAATGATGGCGCAACATTAGTCATGGCCAGTGCAAAATGGCTTATGCCATGGCAACTCAACCAAGTCAGCCCAGTTAGCTCACCTGAACAGCTGACTCGGTTCTGACTCATAATCTAATTGAGTTAGTCAATTGACTCGGTTGACCTGACCGATTTGGCTCGTTTGACAGGTGACCGGGTGGACTTTGCCGGTCACCTGAGATACTTTCCCGGACAACTTCCGACCGGCGATACCAGTTTTCCGGTGACATACTTTTGGGCAGAGCTTCTACATGGGTTTTCTCACACATGGGCTTTGAGGACTTCTATCTATTGGACTTTTGAAGATTAGACCTAATTTTGGAAACAAGAGAGCTATTTAAAGGAAAGACTTTTACAACTTTGAGTATCACGTTTTATTCTTGGAGCTTTGGAGATAGCCGCTTTTGTTTACGCTACTAGGGTTTGCTTTGCTTTCATCTTCTTTATTTGATTATTGATTATGATGAACTCCATAGCTATGAGTAGCTAAATCTTATATTATTGGTTAAGGATGTAGTCCTATTTATAAAACTTGTTCTTGATTAATGCATTAGTTTTGTCTCTTGATTATCGTTCAAATCTCTACTGTTTTTATGATCACATGATTGATGTATTGTGATAGGATTAGATGCTTGCTTAGTTAAGTGGCTAATTAATTAAACTTGCACCCTTGTCCATATTTATTTTAGGGTTTTTCATCGAGCGATAGCCCTGAATACAAGTAGCATGATATGTTTACGGTTTGTAGTGATACACTCTCGTAATCATATGTAGAGTTTGACCATTGTCCGAATTGTTATGCGCAATGTATGACAATTGCATTGATTAGCCTATTTTTGAAACTTAATGCTCCTAGGAATTGAACTTAATTAGCGCAAGGCGTTAGGTTATTCTTTAGGTAGAATTCACATACGCCACTCTAATATGTGTATTGATGAACTTAGGAAATTAATAGATTGTCTTGCTCTCTTGATACTCTAGGCTTTTGATGATAAAGAGATTAAATTGTAATTCTAATCATATATGAAAGCACATGTTTAAGATTGAAGATGAACTCCTTGACCAAAATCTTTCTCTCATTGATTATTTCTCCAATTTACCTTGTTTTTGATTTACTTCTATTGTTTACATAAAATCAGAAATCCCCCCCCAATTGGTTACTTTTAGGAAATTGAATACGTAATAAAACGAACTCATTCTTACCATATACTTTAGGAAAGTGAAATTATTTTTGACGCATACGACAACAATCAAATTTTGGCACCGTTGTCGGGGAGGCATACGACTAGTTATTAAGTTTTTAGTTTCTTATTTTTGTTTTTGCTTATATATTTGCTTTTTGTTTCTTGTTTCTTGTTTCTTGTTCTCACTTGTTTTCAAGAATCGTTTTTCAGGTACTAATCCCTGGCTCCCAAGAATTGGAACTACCCAAGGTGCGGGATAACTACTCGTGAAGGAACATTACTTCAAGCAAGACTTGACGAGACAGAAGAACAAGAGTTGGAAGTAGAAGAAGAGACTTTCCAACAAGAAGAAGAAGCAATGGGTGATGCAAATCGTACACTCAAGGACTTGGCTTCTCACAAGCTGGATACACAACAGTGGTGTATTCAAACAAACTCTACTTTCGAGATCAAGTCGGGGTTTCTTAGAGAATTACCAAAGTTCTATGGCATGGTGAATGAAGACCCAAACAAGCATATTATGGACTTCCACACCATTGTTATGGCCATGCTTCCAGCGGAGACTGATGCGGATGGTGCAATGTTGAAAGTTTTTCGATTCTCTTTGGCGGATAGTGCTAAGGATTGGTTGTATTATTTGCCTTACGGAAGTGTCACAACATGGAATGGGTTGAAGAAACTCTTTTTAGAGAGATATTTTCCTGCATCAAAGGCTACTCGAATTCGCAAGGAAATTTGTGGGATGAAGAAAAATATGGGAGAATATTTATATGAATGTTGGGAACGATACAAGAGATTGGTGGCAAGCTTCCCTCACCACCAATTCAGTGATGCTATGATTATTCAATACTTCTATGAAGGACTCCAAGCAAGTGATAGGATTCTTCTTGACGCTGCGGGTGGTGGTGCACTAGTGAACAAGACGGTGGCACAAGCTAGAGAGTTGATTGAAAACATGGCAGCAAACTCGCAACAATTGTCAAGTCGTGGTTCGGATGTGCTTCTTAGGAGAGTAAATGAAGTGAGCGAGGTCGAGGAACTTCGTCAACAAATGGGTAACATGACAGCAATGATGCAACAAGTTGAAGCCGCGGTGATACCAAGTTCTCCTCAAGGGTATGAAGATGCCAATGAACAAGCTAACGTAATCTTTCCAAATCAGCAAAGACGGTATGATCCATATTCAAACACTTACAATCCGGGATGAAGAGATCACCCCAATTTTAGCTATGCGAACAAGCAAGAAGCGGTTCAACAACCTAATTTCAACCATCCGAGTGGATTTCAACCTCAACAACAACAATTCCAGCCGCGACAACAATTTCATCAACAACAACAACAACCTCAAAATCAGGGGTCAAGTATGGAAGAGTTGCTGAAATCTTTTATGCAAAGAACGGAGAGTACGGTTAAGGAGTTGCAAACCCAAGTTGGTTCTATGGCTATTGAGTTGAACCAGTTGAAGGCACAAAATGGTGGGAAACTCCCTTCTCAACATATCAACCCAAAAGAGGGTGTCAATGCAATTACGTTGAGAAGTGGTACACAACTTGTGCAACCCGAAGTTACTGATTCGGGAAAAAAGGAAGCTCCAAAGGAACCTGTTTTGGAGGAGAAGAATGAGGATTCTCCCCAAACTTCTGAGGTACCTATTTCTAACTCTAAAACTCTGGTTTCTACTTATGTTCCTCCTTTACCTTTCCCTCGCAGATTTGCAAATTCCAAGAAGGCGGAACTAGATAAGGAGATTTTAGACATTCTTAAGAAGATCCATGTGAACATACCACTCATAGATGCTATCAAGCAAGTTCCAAAGTATGCAAAGGTGTTGAAGGACTTGTGTACCAATAAACAAAGGCTCAAAGGTAATGAAGTGCTAAGTGTAGGGGAGAATGCTTCGGCAATCTTACAACACAAACTCCCACTGAAATGCAAGTATCCTGGTAGCTTTGACATTCCCGTCAAGATTGGTAACACTACATTTAATAAAGCTATGTTGGACTTAGGTGCATCTGTAGATGTTATGCCAGCATCCATGTATAATTCACTTGACTTGGGTCCTCTTAAAAAGTCTGGAATTGTGTTGCAATTAGCTGATCGCTCTAATGTCTACCCAATGGGTATTGTTGAGGATGTTCTTGTTCAGGTTAATCAATTAGTATTTCCAGCTGACTTTTGCGTGTTAGAGATGGATAAAGGTTAACTGGACTCGTCTCTTCCATTGATACTTGGGCGTCCCTTCATGAAAACGGCGAAAACCATTATTGATGTTGACAAGGGAACGCTGACTATGGAGTTTGATGGAGAAATAATACGTTTCAACATTTTCGAGACGATGAGATATCCTAGTGATGTCCACTCTTGTTTCTCCATTGATGTGATGGACACATTGGCGCAACAAATATTTGAGTTGAATGGTGTTGATACTTTGGAAACCGTGCTCACTACACCCATTGATGATGGTTTGGAGTATGGTGATGAGATTAAAGAAACCATTGGTTCTCTTGAATCATTACCGGAAAAATCTGCACTTAAAAATATTTCATATGCTTCTTTACCTTGCAGTGATGAAAAACTTGTGCCTTCTATTGTTAAATCTCCAAAGTTGGAATTGAAACTTCTTCCAAGTCACTTAAAGTACTTGTACTTGGGTGACAAGGAATACTTACCTGTGCTTGTTTCTAATGAGCTTAGTGAATTACATGAGCAAAAACTTCTAAGGGTGCTAAGGACGTACAAGACGGCCATAGGATGGACAATTGCCGATATCAAGGGTATAAGCTCTGCCGTTTGTATGCACAAGATCCGTTTGGAAGATGATGCAAAGCTTACAAGGGAAACGCAACATCGTTTGAACCCTCCCATGATGGAAGTTGTGAAAAAGGAGATACTCAAGCTTTTGGACGTGGGTGTTATTTACCCCATATCCGATAGCAAGTGGGTGAGCCCGGTACAAGTGGTACCAAAGAAATCAGGTTTGACAGTGGTGGAGAATGATAAGAACGAACTTGTCCCAACTCGTGTGCAAACAGGTTGGAGGGTTTGTATTGATTACGGGAAATTGAATGAAAGAGCGAAGAATTGGAGTCAAACATCTATGGAGCAGATAGCCAAAGCCCGCGCGCGAATCAGTTGCAAACCAACAAGGAAGACATGGGCTAGAGCTACCCACGACCCGGATCCGAACCCGCTCATTCCGAGCCATTGAGATCTCATCACACGGTCGCTCCTTCACTCACATATATTTCTCGATGCTCCGCTCAACACCAAATCGCCTCGCCTCTCCCTTGACCGTTCCAGATTTCTCCAACTAGATCCTACGCTCGCGATGCCTTCCCATCGACACTTCGTTGTGCCCGCTCAACACCCAAACTACCTAACCCTATACCCTCTCGACCAACACTCCATTTCATTTCCATCTTCTCTTTCCTCTCGACCAACTCCTCTCGCAAAAACCACCTTCTCCCTCACCCCGACAAAGTGCGAGCTCGCACGTACATCACCACCTCCATCACCTCCCGACTCTAGCCACAACCACCATCCCCTAACGTCTCTCTACCTAGTTCATAGCTTCTTCTCTAGGAGCTAAGATCGAGATAGAGAAAACTAGGGTTAGGGTTACCGTCCAATCGATCAATTGAGGGAAGCCATCATCTCGAGCCGCACAAGCGAGAAGAGGGAAGCGATTCGGAGTATGGGTACTCTGTCTCTTCATTTAATTTCTATTTTAAATTAAATTAGGGTTTGTATTTTGGAAAAGTTTTTGCATGTATAAATATCGAAACTGTGGGTATGTAATAGTTACGCTGGATTAGCCGAGTTGTCACCTTAGTTTATTTGTGTTCAATTTTATCTTGTTATGTTTTAATTTAACTTCGTGGTGTTTGATGATACTCCTGCTCTTATGTTGAGTTCATATGTCTAATTTTGTGTCTTATTGTGCTTAATGGAGATGAGTGATTTCATGCTTTGTTTGGATCAATTACATTTGTGATAATTTGTACTATGATAAGACAAATTATACTAGGAATGCATTAGTGATATCATTTGAATCACTTAGGAGTAATTAGTTAGCCTACAACCCAAATGAGCTTGTGATAACTTGTACTGTGAAAAGACAAGTTATACTAGGAGTGAATTAGGATAGTTAGCTAAAGGATTCCTCCACTTGAGGCCTTCAAAGGGAGGTATGAGACATGAACAGTATGTGTGGCCTTAGCATGGAAGTAGAGGTGGATTCATCACCCTGGTATCTTACAATCCTTTGTTCTTTGCCTTAGTTTAGTGTCACATTTCAACCTAGTCGTATCGACGCAAAGCATAACTACTCTGTCACTTCCTAGGAATTCAGTAAGCCAAGCCTTAGATCACTTAAGCACCACAAGTCCTTGTGGGATCGACCCGTACTTGCCGCGTCTCCAATAGACGCCGTGCACTTGCGGTATAACCCGTAGGCCGTAATTTAAACATCTTTAGAGGCCTACCAAGTTTTTGGCGCCGCTGCCGGGGACTTGGCGCGTGCCCTGTGTTCATTGGCTCGCTCGCCGTTGCCGGGGACTTGCAGAACTTCAAACCCTAAAAAATTCTACCAAAAAGACTAAAAACTCTACATGCAAATCACACCCCCAAACCTAAATCAAACATTGTCCTCAATGTGTCTACATATAGAAAAAATTTAAACAATCACATACCAAGAGAACTATGCTGGTAAGAGAAAAGGGAAGAGATTACCGGATGTCGGCGGGAGCAAGGTTGAGCTTCATTCGTCAAGGCAAAATCCAACATTCTCAGTGGTGATTATATCGGATTAGCACAAAAAAATGCACAAGAAGACTCAACCGATTCAAGAAAGAAAAAATTAACAAGTTTTTCAAAAATTTACTAACAGTCTAAAGAGTTGAGGGTCAACCCAATAGAAAATATGTACAAACATTAACAAATATAACATGAAAATGGGCTTTGGTTTGTGTGGGATTTGGTTTGTTTGGGATTTGGTTTAAATGGGTTTTGGTTTGTTGGGAAAATACAGCCCATTGGAACTGTGGGCTCTGTTTGGTTTAAGCCCAGGCTGTTTAGTCTAAGTGCAAATGCACAGCTCAAGTTATGCCAGAGCCCAGTTGTTGGACGGCCTAGTTAAGTGGGCTTTGTCTGTGTGTAGAGCCCAGGTAGGTGTGAAAGTGCACGGCCCAGCAGAAGGGCACAGCCCAGGTCAAGTTGAAAAATGTATAGCCCAGAAGTGGATTGAGCCCAGTTTGTGCACAGCCCAACAGCTCATCTGATGTGGGCTGAATGTTGTTTGCAGCCCAGGTGAAAAGGCTCAGCCCAGTAGTTGTGCTTCTGTTTATGTGCAGCCCATCAGTTGACAGCTCAGGCCAGGTGGGCTCCTTGTTTGAGTTCGAACGACAGTGCGAGAGCAAACGGACCATGCTGTACTATGTGCACAGATTGGTAGAGGTTGGCAGGAATTGGGTGAGAAGCACTGAGCAGCCTATGCACGGTCCCAGTGAGACACACAGCAAAAATTAGACAATTACAAGCATACAGGGATGCTTTGGTGCTGGTGGAGAGTGCACAGAGTTGCAAAAAATTAGAACACACACAGGCCCTAATGCGGCTCACAGCACAGCACAGGACAGATTAATCAAAAACTCGTACAACAATCAACACACCAATTCACAAAGCTTAGCACAGCACATGGTAGCTTAATGAGACCAACACAAGGAAACCCAGCTCACAAAAAAAATGATACAGCACTAGGTTGTGTGCTAGTCTGACGATCAAAGTTATAGCACAAGCTTAGCAGCTTCAGGGGACTGCACTAAGCACAAAGCAGACAATGGCTAAAAGGGGTTGCAAGGATATGCTCAGGGTTAGCAAGGCAAGGCAACACAGATAATAAATGCACAAATGCTGAGCAAAGCAAGTAAGCTCAAGGGCTCAGCAAGGCTGCGAGTTTCAGAGACCCTACACATACATGCAAGACTTGGCAGGGTTGACAGATTTTTCCAAGTCTGAGTTGATGTCAAACCTCTAAGCTCAGGGGTTTTGTGTACCACAGAATACAAGCCTACAATTGTTCAGATGAGAACTATCACAAGGTCTCACTTGAGTCTTCAGCCAACTAGGCTATCCAAATGGTGGTTTATAGCCTGCAGCTGCAGGGGCTTGCAGCTAAGCATAGATGCACACGATTTAGCAATGCAATTGGTCTATCAGGCATTCATGGGATGGTTATAGCTCAAGCTTACAGGCTAGTTCACACAAGCTCATGCTCAGGTCTTGGGTACACAAGTTGCAGATGTCAACAGGGTTCAAAGTCTAGCAATAGCTCATGCAAGGGGTTATGCTCAGGTTGTGTCAAGGCCTAGGGTTTCACAGCACAACTACAGCTCAACTCCCAGCTTCAGGGGCTGGAGTGTGCAATTCAGGGCTTTGCAATGTTTCAGTCATCATGCATTCAGGGTTGTGCTCAGCAGTGTCTTACACAGGCACACAGGTGCGCAAACAAAGACATACAACTTATGTAGATGGTTACCTCAGGGCACAGAACCTACCAGTGCAAAGATTTCAGGGCACCTAACACAGGTTGGCTAACTAACAGCATGCAGGTATAGAGTATACAAAAGTTTAGAACGACCAACCGGCACAGGGCACAATGGCTGTATTGTGCTGCTCCTTGTCCTTCCCTGAGGTTGCTCAGCAGCTCAGCCGCTCAATAGCTCAACCGCGCAGCAAGCACAGCAAGCACCCTGGGGTTGGCTCAGCTTAACAGTTTGTGCAGCAGCACATGCTCAAGATCTGGGCCTTTCCTTGGTCTCCCTTCCTTTGGCTTGCTCAGCAGCAGCAGCAAGCACAGCCAGCACCTGTTGGCTCCACAACACACTTCAGATTCTCAAAATTTTACACTTAAAGCAAAGATACTAACTAGTAGGCTGGGAGTAGTTGGACTGACACAGGGAAAACTAATTTGGATATGCAGCAATGCACTGAGAGAATGCAAGGTAAAAATGTAGAAATGGAAACTACAGCTAAGTGCACTAATATGATAATCTAAGTTACACTAAGTTACACTAATATGATAATCTAAGTTACACTAATATGCTAAGTTATAATAATCAAAGAGTTAAAAGAAACAAAACAATACATGTATATACAGGGATAATTGAAAAACAGTGAAGCGAGCCAATGAACACAGGGCACGCGCCAAGTCCCCGGCAACGGCGCCAAAAACTTGGTAGGAGCTCAAAGAAGCTTTTCCTACGTCTTACTGCAAGTGCACAGGCCTATTGGAGGCGTGGCAAGCACAGGTCGATCCCACAGAGAAGTGGTGTGTGCTATTAAGCTAATCTAACGCTCACTATTGATTCTCAGATGATAATGTAGCACAAATAGGGGTGATTGTGTCGAAACGACTAGTTTGAAATGTGTGACTCTTGAACTAAAGCAATGACAAGCACCAGGTGTTGAAACTAATTGTTGGTAGGTATTAAGGTGATAGAATTCACCTCCTAATCCTAAGCCATATGGATGAAATTCTCTCTGTGTTCTAGTGCTTTCTTTTGAAAGCTTACTATGGATGATTGCTTAACTCAAACCCTTCACTACTCCTAGTATAGTTTGTCTTTTAACAGTACAAACTATCACAAGCTATCTCAGATTAAAGGTAAACTTCTTATCCTAATCATTTCAGCCCACAAGAACACCCTGAGAATTAAATCAAATTGCCATTGAATTTAGGGGTTTCATCTACACCCTAATGAAGTAGCTTAAAACATAATGCAGAAAATAAATTTAAATCAAATAAAATTGCAGAACTTCAAACCCTAAAACATGCTACCAAAAAGACTAAAAACTCTACATGCAAATCACACCCCCAAACCTAAATCAAACATTGTCCTCAATGTGTCTACATATAGAAAAAATTTAAACAATCACATACCAAGAGAACTATGCTGGTAAGAGAAAAGGGAAGAGATTACCGGATGTCTAAGGGAGCAAGGTTGAGCTTCATTCGTCAAGGCAAAATCCAACATTCTCAGTGGTGATTATATCGGATTAGCACAAAAAAAATGCACAAGAAGACTCAACCGATTCAAGAAAGAAAAAATTAACAAGTTTTTCAAAAATTTACTAACAGTCTAAAGAGTTGAGGGTCAACCCAATAGAAAATATGTACAAACATTAACAAATATAACATGAAAATGGGCTTTGGTTTGTTTGGGATTTGGTTTGGGGGTGTGATTTGCATGTAGAGTTTTTAGTCTTTTTGGTAGAATTTTTTAGTTTTTTTTGTTCTCAATCTTAAAAAAAAAAAAAAAAAAAAAAAAAAAAAAAAAAAAAAAAATTAAACTCTTTTTGTAAAAACCTCCAACTTTTAGAGATTTTAGAGTCACTAGCATGCTTTTAGCTATGTTTACATAGAGAGTTCTGACCGAAATAACAGAATTTGGAAGTACCGGAGAACACAATCGGGTTCCTTAGTTGATTAGAGCGTTAAAGTTGGATTTAACCATACCCAGGGCGAATTAGGTGTTGTTTAGATATTCGGTAGTAGAATTGTGATCACCCATAGTGGAGACTACCCAATTTACATCAAGTGAGGCACCAACCTTCAATTTTTTGCAACTTTCTAGAAAAGTCAAGTTAGAGTGTGTGTCACCATACGTAAATTCCGGGTAGGAATGGTGAGCTACCCAACTTCGCACCATTTTCGCACTACTTTTGATCTCTTGAGTGCTAGTTTTTGTCAATCATGAGGGTGACGTCTAAAGATGAAAACTCCTTCTAAATACCGATTTGTAGTTAGCATCATTCTCTCTCTCAATCAGCAAGACCCATAGAAACACATCATCGTCAAAGAACCGGAGCAAAGATCGAATATGGAAAGAAAAATTGATATAGTCCAAGGTTTTTGTGCAACAAAGAAAAGAAAATAGGATGAGAATTAATAAAATTTATAAAATCAAGACAATACAAGTTGTGGAAAAATTGAGTGATAAAGTCCTTTGTCCATGGAGTTAGTTGTTTCATTATTTGTATTTGTATTTTTATTTTCTCTTATTAAAAAAAAAAAAAAAAAAAAAAAAAAAAAAAAAAAATCAAAAAAAATCAAAAATCAAAAAATCAAAAAATCAAAAGTCAAAAAATATTGTAGTTTATTTTCTTATTTTTGCTACCACCATGGTAAAGAAGAGTTCAAAAAGAAAAATCCAAACAACAAGGAATTTGAGTAGAAAAGTTAAAAATTGTTAAGTTTTGTGAAGTTTAGAAGTTCGTCATCAACATTTGAAGACCGAAGACCGAAGATTGAAGACGTTTCTATGGTTCTTATGAGAGAGTGATATTAATTGCCGATCGGGTGAGAAGTGAGTGAGTACTCCCACCCCTTACTAATGGTTGATTTCCTTTCTTAGAGATCATCGAAAAAGATTCTTTTTGTCCACATTTCGTGGAGTCTCCGATTTTATTTCGGAAGGTTATCCTTCTTACCTACAACGTGTGCGGGATTTCTCTCTTTATTCCCGCTGCACACATGAGAGACTAAAAAGCGATCTTTTTGAGTGCAATTATCATAAAACCCTAATGGTGAGGCGAAGTCGAGGCTTATGATCACAATCGAATCCGAATTCTTTCATATGGTATGGTTACTTCTCGCTCAGCACTTAAGGATGAGAAGGCGTTCTTTGATAGTTCTAACTTCTGTTACTAGCATGCAGAAACTCTATGTCCTCATAGCTTCTAGGATGCTTGAGACTCTTTTACACTCTGAAGTTGGAGAAGGTTTTGTGGGTACACCTCTTGTAAACCCTCACGAGACTACAACTCGTCCACTAGGGACACCTAGGGGTTTAAAGGCTTAGTGCATACGCTAAATGCATTCGAGAGACCTGCGACAGGGGTATAGTTAGGATTTCTTATTTTCTGTTTCACTTGAGGACAAGTAAAATTCAGGTTTGGGGGTATTTGATGAGTGCTAAATAGTGCATATTTATACACCTTTTTATTGGCATTTTACTCATCTTTTGCGCTTAGAAATCGGGATATTATCCCGTTTCTCGTGTTTTCCTTGTTTTCAAGAATAAATATTTGTATTAATTAATTTTGTGTTTTTAGGTAATAAATAAAGCTCGGAGAATTTGAGGAGCCAAAGAGCGAAGAATTGGAGTCAAACATCTATGGAGCAGATAGCCAAAGCTCCGCGCGAATCGCTTACAAACCAACAAGGAAGACATGGGCTAGAGCTACCCACGACCCGGATCCGAACCCGCTCATTCCGAGCCATTGAGATCTCATCACACGGTCGCTCCTTCACTCACATATATTTCTCGATGCTCCGCTCAACACCAAATCGCCTCAGTTCTCCCTTGACCGTTCGTATTTCTCCAGCCTAGATCCTACGCTCGCCGATGCCTTCCCATCGACACTTCGTTGTGCCCGCTCAACACCCAAACTACCTAAACCTATACCCTCTCGACCAACACTCCATTTCATTTCCATCTTCTCTTTCCTCTCGACCAACTCCTCTGCAAAAACCACCTTCTCCCTCACCCCGACAAAGGCAGAGCTCTGCACAGACATCACCACCTCCATCACCTCCTGACTCTAGCCACAACCACCATCCCCTAACGTCTCTCTACCTAGTTCATAGCTTCTTCTCTAGGAGCTAAGATCGAGATAGAGAAAACTAGGGTTAGGGTTCTGTCCAATCGATCAATTGAGGGAAGCCATCATCTCGAGCCGCACAAGCGTAAGAGGGGAAGCGATTCAGAGTATGGGTACTCTGTCTCTTCATTTAATTTCTATTTTAAATTAAATTAGGGTTTGTATTTTGGAAAAGTTTTTGCATGTATAAATATCAGAACTGTGGGTATGTAATAGTTACGCCTGGATTAGCCAGAGCTGTCACCTTAGTTTATTTGTGTTCAATTTTATCTTGTTATGTTTTAATTTAACTTCAGGGTGTTTGATGATACTCCTGCTCTTATGTTGAGTTCATATGTCTAATTTTGTGTCTTATTGTGCTTAATGGAGATGAGTGATTTCATGCTGTTTGGATCAATTACATTTGTGATAATTTGTACTGTGATAAGACAAATTATACTAGGAATGCATTAGTGATATCATTTGAATCACTTAGGAGTAATTAGTTAGCCTACAACCCAAATGAGCTTGTGATAACTTGTACTGTGAAAAGACAAGTTATACTAGGAGTGAATTAGGATAGTTAGCTAAAGGATTCCTCCACTTGAGGCCTTCAAAGGGAGGTATGAGACATGAACAGAGTATGTGTGGCCTTAGCATGGAAGTAGAGGTGGATTCATCACCCTGGCATCTTACAATCCTTTGTTCTTTGCCTTAGTTTAGTGTCACATTTCAACCTAGTCGTATCGACGCAAAGCATAACTACTCTGTCACTTCCTAGGAATTCAGTAAGCCAAGCCTTAGATCACTTAAGCACCACAAGTCCTTGTGGGATCGACCCGTACTTGCCGCGTCTCCAATAGACGCCGTGCACTTGCGGTATAACCCGTAGGCCGTAATTTAAACATCTTTAGAGGCCTACCAGAATGCCACTACTAGAAAAGATCACTTTCCCTTACCATTTATTGACCAAATGCTTGAACTTTTAGCTGGGCACTCTTACTATTGTTTTCTTGATGGCTATTCAGGTTATAATCAGATTGTGATAGCACCGGAGGATCAAGAGAAAACCACTTTTAATTATTCTTTCGGTACTTTTGCTTATAAAAGTATGCCTTTTGGCTTATGCAATGCTCCAGCTACCTTCCAAAGGTGTATGGTAAGTATTTTTTCGGAATATGTTGAAAACATCATTGAAGTGTTCATGGATGACTTTAGCGTCTTTGGTGATTCATTTGACCTTTGCTTGAACAATTTGTCACTAATCCTTGAACGATGTGTCGAAACAAACCTTGTGCTGAATTGGGAGAAGTGCCATTTTATGGTAACTCATGGCATAGTTTTAGGCCATATAATATCTTCTAAAGGCTTGGAAGTCGATAATCTAAGATAGACCTTATTCGTGCTTTAACCCCTCCCACTACGGTGAGGGAGATACGTTCTTTTCTTGGTCATGCAGGTTTTTATCGTAGATTCATCAAGGACTTTTCCAAGATAGCATCACCACTTTGTAACTTATTGCAAAAAGATGTGGTTTTTAACTTTGATGAAAAGTGTGTGGCGGCATTCAATCGTTTGAAAGAACTTTTGATATCAGCCCCTATCATTAAACCACCGGATTGGAGCAAGCCTTTTGAGATCATGTGTGATGCAAGTGACTATGCGGTTGGTGCGGTGCTTGGGCAGCGTGTGGGGAAGATACCTCATGCCATTTATTATGCTTCTAGGACACTCAATGAAGCCCAACAAAACTACACAACCACTGAAAAAGAGTTATTAGCCATTGTTTTTGCTTTGGAAAAGTTTCGCTCTTATCTAATTGGTACAAAAGTTGTTGTCTTTTCCGATCATGCAGCACTTAGGTACTTTCTTACAAAGAAAGAGGCGAAACCGAGGCTCATACGATGGATTTTACTCTTGCAAGAATTTGACATAGAGATCAAAGACAAGAAAGGAATTGAGAACACCGTTGCGGATCACTTGAGCCGTCTTTCTGTGGACAAGGAAACTATCCCGTTGCGTGAAAGTTTCCCGAATGAGCAACTATTCTCAATTGCCTTAGGATAACCATGTTACGATGATATTGTTAATTACTTAGTTTCTAAACAAATCCCAAAGAACTTGTCTCGTGCTGAGAGGGACAAACTTAAGAAGTTTAGAAACCAATACATATGGGATGATCCATACTTATGGAAACATTGTAGTGACCAAGTAATACGAAGGTGTGTTCCCGAATTTGAATTTAATTCTATCTTGTCTTTTTGCCACTCATATACTTGTGGAGGACACTTTGGGAGCAAGAGAACCGCTCTCAAGGTACTAGAATGTGGTTTCTATTGGCCAACTTTGTTTAAGGATGCACATGCATTTTGTACCACATGTGATGGGTACCAAAGAAAATGCAATCTAGATGCTCGAAATCAAATGCCACAAACTATTATTCAATTTGTTGAGGTTTTTGATGTATGGGGAATTGATTTTATGGGCCCTTTTTTCAATTCTAGTAGGAATTATTATATCTTGCTTGCTGTTGATTATGTCTCAAAATGGGTGGAAGCTAAGGCCACCCCAACTAATGATTCTAGAGTTGTTTCAGATTTTGTGCAAGCAAATATATTTGTAAGGTTTGGAATTCCAAGGGCTATAATTAGCGATGGAGGTTCACACTTCAAAAATAGGTTCTTGCAAAGCTTGTTAAGGAAGTACAATGTGTCGCATAGGATTGCAACACCTTACCATCCACAAACAAATGGACAAGCCGAGGTTTCCAACCGAGAGGTGAAATCCATTCTAGAGAAGACGGTGAATCCAACAAGGAAAGATTGGAGTTCGCGACTTAATGATGCTTTGTGGGCATATAGAACCGCATACAAGACACCTATTGGGATGTCTCCCTTAAGGCTTTTTTACGATAAACCTTGTCACTTACCCGTGGAAATTGAGCAGAGAAGGCGTTTTGGGCTATTAAGCAATGCAATATGGAGTTGGATGGTGCTGGAAAGCAAAGGAAGTTGCAACTTCAAGAGCTAGAAGAGATCCGTAATGATGCATTTGAAAGCTCACGAATTTACAAGGAAAAGACGAAGGCATTTCATGATAGTATGATCACAAAGAAACAATTTTGCATTGGGCAAAAAGTGCTTTTGTTTAATTCTCGCTTGCAATTATTTCCGGGTAAATTAAGGTCACGTTGGATTGGACCTTTTATTGTGACTAATGTGTTTTCTCATGTTGCAGTGGAAATTCGTAGTTTAGCTACATGAAATGAACTTAAAGTGAATGGGAACCTGTTGAAACCATATTATGAGAACTTCTCTTCAGATGTCGTGGAAGGAGTTAACCTTGTGGAAGTACTCCCTCTGGAGGAGTCGTAGAAAGCAAGGAGATAGTCGGGCTGACGACTTTAAACCAAGCGCTAAATGGGAGGCAACCCATAGGATGAGTATTTCTTGTCTTGTTTTTATCTTTTTCTTGTCTTGCATTTACTATTTCTGATTTCTTTTCCCATTATCATGTAGGATTTCCCACCTTGACTTTCTTTGGATGATTCAATTACATTGAGGACAATGTAAAGTTTAAGTGTGGGGGAGTGGTTAAGCATTTGCATTGTAAAATTTTCAACTTTTGTGTAAAATAGTGAATAAAAAACTCCAACTTGTAGGTAGTTTAGAGTCACATAGTATACATGTCGCTACGATTACATCGAGATTCTCATAAGAGTGACTGAACTTAGAGATGACAGAGAACATGATCGGGTTTCTTACTTGTATGAGAATTAAAGTTGGATTTAACCATGCCAGTGACAAATAAGGTGCAGAATGAATTCGGTATTAGATTTGTGGTCCCCTATAGTGGAGACTACCCATGTTACATAATGTGAGGCACCGACCTTCAAAAATATGTGCTTTTAGAGTGTGTGTCACCGTACGTTAATTCCGGGTAGAATGGTGAGCTACCCAACCTCTCACCAATAGAAGCACTACTTTGATCTATTGAGTGTTATTTTGTCAATCATGATGGTGACATCGAATTGCTATCTTACATACCACTTGTAATCTTGTTCGCAGTTAGCACCATCCACTTTATCTCTCTCTACACCAACAAGTCCATAGAAACACCATCATCATCAACAAGAGGAGCATCACAAATTCGAAGGAAAGTTGAAGACGTTTAAGGTTTACAAGCAACAAGACAAGGAGAAGAATTTTTACAAGTTGAAGACTTTATGTACAAGAGTGAAGATTATCAAGGATGAAAGTTCGAGAAGTTTATGATATCAAGACATACAAGTCGTGAAGAATCAAGTGGTAAAGTACTTACACCATGGCCTTTGTACTTGCATTTTTATTTTATATTTATTTGTATTTCATTTTCTCTTGTCTTAAAAAAAAACAAGAAAAATGTGTTGTATCATTTTAGTTTGTTTTTAGTTTTGTTCTTTCATTAAAACCAATGGGAAAGAAGGAATATTCATAATGAAGTTTCAAGCAACAAGGAATTAGAGTAAAGAATCACATTGCCAAGATTCTATGAAGTTCAAGAGTTATAATCACAAGTTGAAGACCGAAGACGAAGATGAAGAAAAGGATTGAAGACCGAAGACGTTTCTATGAATGCTGTGAGAGTGGTGCTAGCTGCACGTCGAACGGATAACGAGGTAAGTAAGCATATTCCCACCTTCGTTAAGTGGTTGATTTCCTTTCTTAGAGATCGTCAGAAAAAAAAAGGGTTTACCAAAATATCAAAAGATGTGGGTTTTCAAAACGATTCGGAGGGTTTTGCCTTCCTACCATTCAACGTGCCGCAAGATTCTCTCTTCACTCCTATCTGGACACATGTGTGACCCATAAAAAGTTGTTTATTATTGAGAGCAACTTCATAAAACCCTTTCTTGTGAGGCAGAGTCGAGACTTTTGATCACTCCGAACCCGAATTTCTTTCGAGAAGGGATGGTTATTTCTCTCTCAACTTTTAAGGATGGGATTGTGTTCATATATGTGTCTAACTTCTTATGACTAGTGTGCAGAATCTCTATGTCTTCTTAGCGCGCTGGATGCTATAATTTCGGAGAACTAATAAGTTGGAAATATAGGTTTCCCTTAATGTTTTTCCTTCTTTCCTCCTTCTGAACATACCCATATACTCGCCATGTCTAGTAGTTCCTCTAGCGGTCCATCATCCGACGAGAGTAATGAGTCCGGACAGCCTAATAGCGATGGTTCTGAAGAAATAGAGCATCTTAACCAGGAAGAGATCATCTTGCCCGCTCCAACAGACGGCAGATTATATACAATCGCCGATTTCACGAGTGGTCCCGCTTTAAAGCGCGCACTGAGGTTAAGGGAATTCCGCGGAGGTAAGCACGCTTTTCCTTTAGAAGATATCTTTGTTTCTCGCCTTTTAAACCCTCATGTGCTGCCTTACCCTGCTGCTCCCGGATGGCTTATGCAACCCGAATCGGAGAGCATGGATACTTTTGCGTTTAAAAATGTCCCACGGATGGATATTTGATAGGTGTTGTAAAACACCATAATATCTATCTATTGTTTATGCTTTCTTTGTGAGTTTTCTTGTAAAATGGAGTCCTTGTGAGTTTTCTTTGTATGTATCTTATGTTTTCTTTTGAGTTTATTAGGTACAATGGATTCATTATGAGCAAAAGAAGGAGAAAGCGTTCATTTGGAGCGAAAAATGACGAAAAGGGTCAATTCACGGGCGAGTCATATTTGGAGCCAGCTAAAGTTATGCAGCAAAAGAGGTGAAGGATAATCTGTCAGTGCCGCGCAATCGGCAACAGCAAGAAAACAGAATAGGCAGTCAGTTCCCTGAAACTAACAAGCTAACTATCACTTTGATGGCGCTTATCTTAATTGGAGAGCCTTATACAGAGTGGGGTGTTTTAATCCAGAACCATTCCTACACAACCCTAGAATTCATAGAAGATGTATTTTCTCTTTTATCATTTGTTTCATCTGAAATGAATTTGAGAGAGAAAAAGGAGGCGCTGTCAATGGAGAGATCAAATCGAAGAGAACATGAAGAGATTGAGAGAGGAGCTAGCTCTAGTGGTGTGGAGTTGGACAACACAGATAGGTGGAGATTTAATCTGAAGTGCTGTTGCAGTCGATGAATTAGAGGAAGCAAAGAAATCACGGTTACAGTGGATGAATTCGACTGAATTAAGAAGAAGTGATGGTGATTGAAGAGCAGATTGAGGGTTCGTGAATCTGAGATGGGTATTTTAGTTTTGATGGTGGAATCTGGTGGATTTCTTAAAAGAAATTAATTCAGAGAAGATGATGCAACTGGAGCTTCAAGAGAATATGGTGAAACTAGGGTTCGATTCGAGATGGGTTTTGGTTGATTTGGCGATTAAATGAAGTTCAGATCACAAACAAGGGTTAATTGATGATGCTCTGTTGATTCAGTTGATTTGGAGAAGAATTGAAGGGTTTGGCTACATATTTGGAGTCAAGAAGGAAGTCAGTTGGTGGTTCTGCTGTTGCAAGTTAGAGGACGGGTCTGTGCTGTTGTTGCTTATGAAATTGCAGAGAAGAACGGTGAATGAAATGGGTATCAGATGCAGCTGCAATAAGGGGATCTGGTGCTAATACAAGTGAAATGTAGGTGGAGTAGGTACTGGTGGTCTGATGCTAGTTGTTACCATGGATTACAAGAGTTGTGGCTTTGTAAGAGGAGTTTGTTATTGAAGCAGTGAAGCTGAAGCTGTTGCTGATAGAGTTTGAAATGGTGATCTGCAAGAGCATGAGGTAGTGCTGCATTAGACGAGTAGTTGAACTGAATTAAAGAAGTGTGGTTGCAGAATGGATGTAATGGAAGTTAGGGAGTGCAGAATTTGGAGGCTGGGATAGTCTATCATGTTGTTGTTGTTTAGAAGGGATTGCGAGATAGAAAGAAGTGCAAGCCTAAAGTTCAACTGCAGTTTCTGGTGGAATGAGTTATGTGCTGTGTAAAGTAGTGCACGTGATGATAAGACTGCAAGAAGAAGCTACAGTAAGTGAAGATGTTGATGAGCAGATGGGAGCTGGAGCTGACTGTTGCAGGTGGTGGCAGCTGGTACTGGTAACAGGTTTTGATGGTGCCATGTCATGGAAGAGGAGAAGTTGAATTGTGATGGTGGTCTAGTTCAGTTGGTATTGCTGGCGGTACCTGGAGAGCAAGTAGTGACAGAAATGGTGGTCACAAAGCTGCTTTAGATGAATGTTAGGTTTACAGGTTGGTGGTTATGAGCTACGGAATGCAATGAGATGGAACTGGTGGCGACATTCTTGAATAATGGGTTGTTGCAGTGAATAAATGCAGAGGAAATGGTATTACAGGAATTGGCAGGGTGTGTTATTACAGAGAAGATGGATTTGGTGGAGCAAGAAAATTGAGTTGATATTGCAGTGGAGTTGAAGTTGTAAGATTGCAGGCTAATTAGTCGCAGCAGCTAGAGTTGGAGAATGTCATTGCAGGTGGAGGTGGTGTTGCAGTTGGAGACAAAAGTGAAGCTGAGATGAATTGCTTGAATGAATTGATGCTGATATTAAAAACTAGTTGTACTGCAATGAAGAAAGGGAACATGTGTGCTGGTAAAGATGCAAGATGGATAGCCACCATGGCTATATATGCACTAGTGAAGTGCAATGATGGAGCAACATTAGTCATGGCCAGTGCAAAATGTCTTATGCCATGGAAACTCAACCAAGTCAGCCCAGTTAGCTCACCTGAACAGCTGACTCGGTTCTGACTCATAATCTAATTGAGTTAGTCAATTGACTCAGTTGACCTGACCGATTTGGCTCGTTTGACCGGTGACCGGGTGGACTTTGCCGGTCACCTGACATACTTTCCCGGACAACTTCCGACCGGCGATACCAGTTTTCCGGCGACATACTTGGCAGAGTTTCTACATGGGTTTTCTCACACATGGGCTTGGAGGACTTCTATCTATTGGACTTTTGAAGATTAGACCTAATTTTGGAAACAAGAGAGCTATTTAAAGGAAAGACTTTTACAACTTTGAGTATCACGTTTTATTCTTGGAGCTTTGGAGATGGCCTCTTTTGTTTACGCTACTAGGGTTTGCTTTGCTTTCATCTTCTTTATTTGATTATTGATTATGATGAACTCCATAGCTATGAGTAGCTAAATATTATATTATTGGTTAAGGATGTAGTCCTATTTCTAAAACTTGTGCTTGATTAATGCATTAGTTTTGTCTCTTGATTATCTTTCAAATCTCCACTGTTTTTATGATCACATGATTGATGTATTGTGATAGGATTAGATGCTTGCTTAGTTAAGTGGCCAATTAATTGAACTTGCACCCTTGTCCATAGCTATTTTAGGGTTTTTCATTGAGCGATAGCCCTGAATACAACAAGTAGCATGATTTGTTTACGGTTTGTAGTGATACACTCTCGTAATCATATGTAGAGTTTGACTATTGTCCGAATTGTTATGCGCAATGTATGACAATTCCATTGATTAGCCTAATTCTGAAACTTAATGCTCCTAGGAATTGAACTTAATTAGCGCAAGGTGTTAGGTTATTCTTTAGGTAGAATTCACATACGCAGCTCTAATGTGTGTGTTGATGAATTTAGGAAATTAATAGAATATCTTGCTCTCTTGATACTCTAGGCTTTTAATGATAAAGAGATTAAATTGTAATTCTAATCATATATGCAAGCACATGTTTAAGATTGAAGATGAACTCCTTGACCAATATCATTCTCTCATTGATTATTTCTCCAATTTACTTTGCTTTTGATTTACTTCTATTGTTTACATAAAATCAGAAATCCCCCCCCCCCCCAATTAGTTACTTTTAGGAAATTGAATACGTAATAACTACAATTGCCTCTCTGTGGAAACGAACTCTTTCTTATCATATACTTTAGGAAAATGAAATCATTTTTGACGCATACGACAGCGATCACTATTCATCGCGGCGATTACAATCTCCCCCTTTATCGATATTCCGTCTAAGTCAAAAACTCATCCGGTGTGGCCACATTGGGCAGCTCATATACGCTCCAACCCCGAACATGTCACTGCACTCCAGCGGGACAGCATCGAGGAAGCTATACTTTCGTCCGTTAAGCGGGAAGTAAACAGGTACATTCGTGATATAACGTGGCTCTTCTGTCGTTGGACTCCTCCGGTTCATACCCTTCTCACAACATGGGGAGAAGCGACCATCATTTTAGAGGTTGTAGTCTCCCTTACAGGGCTGCCGATCCATGGTAGTCATTCATATGAGGAGGCGGCTGTTTTCGGAGCGTTAAATGATGAAGACAAGGAATTGTGTACTTATCTGCTGAAGTGTAAAGATGATTCTCGCCGTGAACTGGTTCGGAAGACCCAAGCACCTCCGGAGCAGGCTAAGGGTGAAGAGGCTGCTCCCGAAAAGGAGACGCCCTCGTCAGCCAAGAAACTGAAAGCCAAGTGGGTAGAGGAGAAGAAGGCGCTTCCTAAACGCTCGTCCGGCGATCGACTGATGTCCAGCTCTTTTCGCGCTCATGAGGCAATCCATGGTCCATCCGATCCACCGGAAACTGATCCCGAGTGGGTCTCCAAGGTCAATCGTCGTGCCTCTTTCCCTCTCTGGTTGAAGTATTGGGCTACCCAGATAGTTGATAAGAAACCGTTCCCATGCAAGCGTAGGGAGGAGAATCCCCGCGCGGAGTTACCCGCTTTTATCCTGTTCTGGCTTTGCCATGAGGTGTTTGAGTACAGTCCCCAAGATACCATTAAAGGTGAGCTCGTGCCGATGGCGGTGTTGTTATCCTGCGTGTTTCTTTCCACTCGTACCGATGTTTTTAGGCGACTTGTTCTGCCGGGATCTCCAGACGGTGGGCTCATCCCACAAGATCGAGACCTACATCCCTGCTTCCTTTATGCAGGCTTGGTACTGGGAAAATGTACCCCCATGCGCGCCCGAGCCAAATGACCTCGCCATCCATCGTGAAGAAGATGTTAAACAGGATAATGGTTCAGTGAAGAAGCTTCCCGTTGTCTATAGATACCCGCGGATGGCTTTGTGGAACATGAAGGGGAAAATTCCGAAGGGCGATTTAGGCAAGCATCTGGATATAGCCAAGGATTTCGAACCATTTCCTTACCAAGATGGTCGTTCAGGTCCGGCGCATTATGACTTTCTCGCTCTTTTTGATGTTGAGTTGGATTCCTCAAAGACTTTATCGGCAGCGGACTTTGATTCGGTGATGGCTGTGTTACCTGGTTATCTCCATGGTTTCTATGCCGGTAAATTCATTACTATCTCGTATAATCCTGATCGCGCGGCTCGAAAAGTTGGGTTTGATCAGGGGGTTCCTCCTAGGTTTCCTCCTCCAAATAGTTCTAACGTTGAAGACATCGTCGCCAGCTTCAATAGCTATGTCTTCATAGGGGCGACTTGTTTGTCTGATCGGGGGATCAGTTTTTCGTTCAGGCAACCCATCTCCGCGAGGCCCCTGGCGGTTACTAAGAGAGCCCACGAGTATCATGATTTTTTAAGGCGTCTAGCTTTGAACTTTCTTTTGCGCGAGTCTTCTCCCCCTCTTGATCTGACTGTCCAAGATCTTCGAGAACTTCATGCGTCTGGTCGGGTCAAGCTTGATGATGCCGTGGATGCTGAGCATCATCTCGTTCCCGCCAACAAAGGTCGCTCGGATCCTGTGGTGACCTCTTGGGCCCCGCCCGATGCTCATGAACCTGCGAAGCCAAAGAAATGGGCGTTTTCTGACCGAAAACCTCCGCGATTAAATGTGAAGACGTTCACTAGTCCTTCAGCGCCCCAGGTACTTGCTATATATATATATTTTTGTGCTTTTTCTGTTATGTCATTATGTTTCCACGCTTTATTTTGATTGAGATGGATGGCGGAAATCACTTCCCCAGGTAGCTCATTCTTCCAATCGCTTAGGGTGGAAAGCCCCTTCTTACGTGATAGAGGAATACTTAAACATGCCCGAATGTGATTGGACTGAGAGTAGTTTAAAGAAGAAAGCCAGGCGGGAGGCGAATCAGTCTTCTGCTCCGCGCACTTGTTCCCCTGCTAATACTACTCCTTTCCAGTCACGTCAAAGTCATAGGAGGAGCGCATCGCAACCCCCGAGGGACATGAGCGGCATCCCAACTCCCTCGTTTGTGGACCAATTGAGAGATTTGGGGTTTACCCTCCCTTCAGGGGCTGGCTGGGTATCGCCGCGCCTTTACGTATCATCAATTCACCCTCTTAGGGCTGAAACTGTTCGTGGCAGGGGTGAACTTCCGGTGTCTCTGTAGTTGCAGGAAATCCCACACTACACCCCTCACAAGAATCCACACAATCAAATCATTTTAAGATGAACAATTATAAATTTTATTGATTGAATTCCAGAAATGTTACAAGATGAAAGGGAGATAAACCAAAGAATTACAATCACTCTAAACTTTCTCTCTCTTAATGACTTGCTCAACACTACTAAAAAGATCTCTCTTCGTAAGCCTATTCGGCTCTTTATATAGGACATTACATAGTGGATGACAGCTAAGCTGTCCTTTATTTTCGGGTATGTCTTGCGAAGTATCGCAAATGTACAAATGTCAAATCTCGCGACACTCCTCGATCTCGCTACATCTTCACATCTTTCTCGTGTTTTGGCTGTCGTCATCCGCTACGTCGTTTTTACTTCCATCCCGCGATGTCTTCGCAGTGTGTCGTTTATGGACTTCGCGAGAATCTTGGTGTTGCGTTATTCTGATCCTACATCTTGCCTCTTCCGATGTCTTCTCTGCGAAGAAGAGAACGTCATGAGAACTAGTATTTTCAAAATGCCGCAGCTGTTCACTTTTTCATATTTTTCTGTATTTGCATGATTCCGTACTAACGCAGAATTTATTACACATGTCTCTTCTTCCACCCATTTCTTGACACGTCTCTTTCAACCGTTATTTCTCAACCGTTCACGTCCCTTCTCGCGTTAAATGCGTTTATCTTCTCGAGAATTCTTCTCTATATATAGTTTTCTCACCATCCTCTTCTTCTTTTTTACTTTCCCTCTGCAATTTTTCTTCAACTCTCCTCCGTAATTTCCGTTTCTGCTATTGTAAATCTTCTTCTTCTTCTTTCTTTCGATCTTCAGTTCTTCACTCATTCCCATACTGAAAATGGCTCCAACAGGTCGCAAATACGAAGCTTCTTTTGAAGAAATTCAAAAAGATCTTCAAGGAAAAGGTTTTACTTTAACCACCATTCCTGGTCAGGAATCTAAATCCATTCTTTCTGCCAAGCTGTTCACTGATCATCATTGTGATGATCATGAAATCATAATTTCGCTTGGTCAAATTCTCGTCGGCCTTCCCATTCCTCTTTATAACCCTAACCTTCCGTTATTCTATAGAATTCTTGCTCATGCGAACTTCTCGCGAGCTGTCTATCAATTAAGCGAGGATTGCATCCGTTTAATACTTGAATTCGCCAATCGTGGCGCTGGTAAGGGGCCTCTTTACCCAACAGAAGTTAGGGACCCACAATTTAAGGAACTTGCGATACTCGCTGAAAGATACACAGTTGAGAGTTTCTACGAGAATTATGAATTTATTCCTATGAGAAAGATACTCGAGGGATAATACTCGCTGGGGTGTTCGTCTGAAAAGAAAGGATGATATTGCTAACGATAAGCTCCTTATGCAAGACATTGACTGGCATTCTGGTAAAAATAACGTCCCACGTCACTCTAAAGACGATAGATGGTGTATTTTTCCATTGGTGTTAAAGGGGCCTTATATCGCAGGCTCGAATGTACTTCCTGCGAACTTCACTACTTATCGTCCTTGGGTATTCAATTGGCCCGAGAAGAATAAAGAGGTATGTCTTCCAACTTCGCGTACTTCGTAATCTTTCATTGGTTGCTTATTCCCTTATCCTTTGATTCTCGTGAAAATTTTTAGATTGAAAAGTTAAGATTGAGCTACAATCGGACCGGGAAGGTTAGCACTTTAGCTGCTCTTCGCTCCGTCATGGATGAAGTAAGAAACACTTTATATATATATATTTTTTTTAACAATATTTTTGCCTCTGTTTCTTATCTTCATTTGTGTGCGAAGGTTGGTGTTGAAGTTATTGGATAAGAAGAAAACCCTGAGGCTGCGAAAGCCAAAGGTAGAGGTAAAAATCCTCTTCGCAAGGAGAAGTCTGTTGCTCCGCCTCTGAAGAAGCGAAAACTTCACCACCCCTCTCCTTCGAATCTTCAGTCAGGTGAAAATTCTGGTGATGAGGAATATGATGATGTGGATATCCCTTCTTCAAATTATCCAGCTTTATCTTCTATGGCACAGCTGTCTAGCATCTTTTCCGATTCCATGCAAGGGATGGGTGACGATCGCCTTTCTAATACATGCAAGGCTCTCGCGAGTATTTGTGATTCACCTTTGCTTGAGAGTGATAGTTCTCTTCATGGGGTCTCCAGATCAGTGACTCCAAGCTTCTTAAATTCTCTTAGTGTCTTGGTATGTTTTCATTCTTTTTTTTTTTTTTTTTTTTTTTAATTCTTAAATTAAATCATACCTTTTTAATTTCTTTTGTTTTCTTTTGTAGTCCGGGAGAGCTTCCTTTGTTGTTGCCTCAGATCTTGAGAAGAGGCGCAGTGTTCTCGAAAAGAAGAATCTTCAGTTTCGCAAGAAAAATGAAGAATTGGGAGTTGAAGCTACTGCTCTTCGCAAGAGAAATGAAGAATTAGAAACTAAAGCTGCCATTCTTCGCGAGAAAAACAAGCAATTAGAAGATGACTCTGTCACTCAGAAGAATAAGATTTCTAGCCTTCAAAGCTCCAATCAACATCTTTATGGTATGAAACTTTTCCCTTTACCTTTGTTTTGTTATCTTGTTATCTTCCCTCATCTGACTTATCATTTTCGCAGACGTTTATAACCTTTCTGAGGAAGCCATTCTTCTTCATTCATTTCCTGAACCTATGGATGATGATGCTCTTCTTGCTCATCTCAACGATTCTTTGGATAGTTTTTCAAATAACAAAATTAAATCTCTTCCTCTAAATGAACTTCAATCCAGATTTCGCCTCTTAGAACTTGATCATAGATCTAGCTTAAGCTTAGCCAACCAACTTAAACGTATGTATCTTAGTTCTAAAGAGAAAATTAGTATTTTAAGGAAGAAAATTAGTGATCTCATAGATGATAAAGATCGCATTGCTAGACAAGGTGCTCAAGCATTAGCGAAATTCCAAAAGACACTTCTTGAAGTTCAAATTGAACGGGATGAATCCATCCGTCAAAATGCTATTCTTAGCGAAAGAGAGAATCAAATTCATTCCCTTCTTCTCATAAACAATGATGATGAATTTGATTGGGCTGCAAAGGTTCTAGATGATGCCAGAAATAATTAAGGTGTTAACATTAGTCTTCAAGCTGAGCATACGGCCTTGGTTAGAGATATGGTTTCTGACAGAGAAGGTTGTTAATTATTCTTCTTTACTTAATTGCTTTCATAAAATTGTCATCAAGTTACTGATTCAATGTTATATGTTCGCAGAAGCTGAAGCAAGGTTCCGAAAAAGAATTGAAGAACTTGAATCTGAGAAAGAGCAACTTGCCAAAAAATCTTTCTTCTCGGGATGATAAATATTCTAGGCTGAAGAACCAACTAAAGATAACTATCGCGAATTTTAAGAATGATGCTATTCTTTTTCGCAATCAAACTATTGAGATGGTCTGCGATGACAATAACATCCCTCGCCTAAATACCCTTGCCTTCTTGATGAAGTTCCCCAAAATATGCCTCCTCTGGATATTTCTGATAGCGATGCTAGTGAAGAAGAAGAGGAATCTACTGAAGATGAAGAAGTTGAAGGATCTGATGAAGATAATGAAGGGGAAGGATCCAATGAGAAATAATTTTATTTTCCTTTTTCTTCCTTTGTAATATTTGTACAATCATTTTTTCAATCTCCCATCTTCGGGTGTATTCTTTTGCTGCGAATTTCTTGAGTCTTTGAATATAATTTCTATCTTTCTTATTTCTTCATGCACATAAAGAGCAATTCTTTTTTTGCAATATGGTCAATCAATATATGCGCAAATCTGTCATATGGAAACTAATAACACGTTCTTATTCATTCCCATACTTGCCTCTGTTATTTGTTTTCGAATGGGAGATTAAGCATAGTTTCGCAGATATTTTCTGCTGAACTTTATCATTACGACAAGATCGCAGGACGTCCTTACATTTTCATGTAATGACCCATTGATCTTGCCTTATCATTTCTCTTGTGTGGTCTTATTTTTCCTTCCTAGTTAAAGGTCTTATTTTGCCACCTCTCATTTTTGCGACAAGATCGCAGGACGTCTTTACACTTTCATGTAATGACCTATTGATCCTGTCTTATCATTTCTCTAGTATTATTGCCTCTGCAGGATATTTTTGTTGCGACAATATGACAGGCCTAAATATCCTTGCGAACGTAAAGCCCCATGACATTGTCGTCTTTGCGACGAAATCGCAGGACGTCCTTACATTTGCATGTAAGGACCCATTGATCTCGTCTTATCTACTCTTTTGTATTTTTGCCTCTTCAGGATTGTTGCACAAATATGACAAGCCTAAATATTCTTGCGAACATAAAGTCTCATGACATTTGCGTCTTTTTTGACACTATCAGCTCCCTAATGGAGGGTGCCGCCCTTATCTTCCCCCTGGTTGCCCCTTCAAGGAGGCGTACTTCTTCCATACAAGGCTAGCTCCTCCCATCCGGTCCTAACAACAACCAGTTATTTTCGCAGCCTCTTATCCCTTTTGCCTATAGGGCTTATGGTTACGAGACTGCACCCTAAGTGGAGTTCTCTTCGGGCCGAGTGCAGCATAAGCCGAGACTTGCCAAGAATGGCCGAGACACTTCAAATGCCCCAGGCACCCTTGGCTCAACCATGTACCTCGGCGCCTTGGTCAAATGCTGACTCCTTAGAAGAGACCCCCGGTCGTCCAATCTAAGTCACTAGCTTAGATTGAAAATCCAAGGTACCTCTCCTAGATGGGTTTTATTACCCCCAATCTCCATGACTCAGGTTCCAGGGGCGGTGTAACCTTTTCCCTGAGCCACGTTACAGATACCCCCTTACATGACGCACTTTAGGTACTTTGCCTCTTACGAAATTTTATTCGCGAACTAGGGTGTACGCCATGAAGGTTCGTCCCATTCTGATATATATATTTTATGTAATATAGGTACCCCCTACTATGACGCACTTTAGGTACTTTGCCTCTTGCGAAATCGTGTTCGCGAACTAGGGTGTACGCCATAGTAAGTTCGCCGCTTTCTGATTATTTTGTTGATTCTTCTGCCTATATAAGCTCTTTTGTACTTTCGCAACGCGTTTGCCATTTGTAAAATATATTTTCTTCTTCTTCATATCAACTCTTACACTATTCCATTTTCACCACTCATGATTATTATTATTTTTTTTTATTTTTTTTTAACAACTTACATTTGTCGTCTCCCTCCCCAGTTTTTCTCTGACAATCAACAATTACAGTTATTCTTTAAGTCTCTTACTTCTACTACTTTCTGCCTCTGCATTTTTATAGTTACCTGTCATTTTCTTGTCCATTGCGAAACCTTCGCCACTTTCTGTCTTCATCATTTTTTGATTTTGCAGCATTTCTTCCTCTCTTTGCTCTATCACATCTACCATTAATTTTTCACCTCTTTTTTTTTCTTTAATGTTGTTTTTCCAACTCCTCTGTTTCGCAGCTTTTTCTTCACAGGATTCGATATCAACCTCATAACACTTCTTTCCTTCAACCCAATCTCCCTTTATGATACCAACACCAGTGGGATGAGGGAACTTGATACATTGATGGAAAGTTGATGCGACACCTAAGATCTCATGTAACCATGGTCGTCCGATCAGTGCGTTGTATGGTGATTCCACATCAACTACGCAAATAAAATTCCGTAAGATAATCCTTTCAAATGGAATTCGCATATGAACTTCTCCTTTTGGCTTATTTGCGGTACCATTAAAACCATAAATTTTATAGGTTGAAGGTATCAAATCTGCATCTTTTCCTCCCATAGTTTTGTAGGTATGATAAAAAAGGATATTCACAGAACTCCCTGTATCAATTAAAATTATATTAATTGCCCATGAGTTTTCCGCTTCATCATCTTCATCATCATTAGGTTTTGGGTTAATCTCCAATCTCACCACCAATGGGTTATCATGCATTCCTCCACCTTCAGGTACTTCTTCCATGGTAAAAGAAATGATCTGCTTCTGCCATTCTTCCAGTTACGACGTCTTCGCGGTGTTCATTATTTCTTTATCATTGGCATCCCTTGCGTAAACCCTGCTGAGAGTAATGTCGTTGAAATCTTCAATTGTCTTGTACGAATGTACAATATAGTTACAAAACAAATTTTTTGCTTTTGCCCCAACTTCTATCACAAATGTTTCACGTTCTTTTGTTGTGTTCGCCCTGGGAATTTCTGGAGGAGATGGTAATGCTTGAGGTTGAACTTTTCTCACTAGAAAATGACTTAACTTTCCCTGATCTATCATCCTGAGAATGATTCTCTTTATGTTTCTGCAGTCATTTGTTGTATGTCCATGGAAATGGTGATAAGAAAAAAATTCATGGCTTCTCTCGCTTGGAGGTGGCTCCTTTCCCATGTTCCATGGTGTTGGTATATTTTCCATCAAGATTATAGCTTCCCATATTTTCTCCACGCTAGCATTCAGAGGTGGCATCTCAATTTCTTCCCATACTATCCTGCGGCTTCCTTGTCCCCTATGATAATTTTGCCTTTGACCTCCATAATTTTCTTGCGGCTGATCAAGTCTTTGAATTTTGTTATTTCCACCGCGGTTATAGAAATTTCTTTCTCTCTCGTATTCTTCTTGGTCACGACTCCCCATAGCTACTAGCTTCTGCTGATTATCACCCATTATCAACTCTGGTTGTCCTTGCGAGGTGCTCGCCACTGTATTTATCAACTTAGGTAACAAGCTTGCCTTCGCTGCATTCGAACTCGTGTTCGCAACTGGGTAGGATTCCATCTCATTTTGTTTTTCCTCGAGAGCAATATATTCCTCCTGTAATTCTCGCAGCTCAGTCATTGTGATTGTGTTCTTAATTCTGAAAATTTGAATGTATAACATATTGGTTGCGAACATAGCATTAATGAATGATAAAATGAGATATCTCTCATCAACGCGACCCGCCATGTCGCTACACATTGTCTTCCATCTCATGGTCAAATGCTTCAAACTTTCACCAACCCTTTGTTTGAATCCAAATACGTCTTCAATGCCAGGTCGCGAGAAATTATTGCTTATGTACGCCCCTAAAAATATAGCCTGTAAATGATTGAAGGATGCTATAGTATTTTTCGGCAGGCCTTCAAACCATTTCAGATCTTCTCCTGTTAAACTTGATGCAAAGTATTTGCACAATATAGCGTCATGATTTTCCCATTGTAACATACATCTCAAATAAGCTTTGATATGTTGTATTACACAAGTTGATCCATCAAAAATGCTGGTTAATGTAGGCAAATTACATTTTGGGGGTATTCCTTCTAATTGTATTTCCCGTGTGAATGGGGTTTTCGCAGCTTCTTCTATAGCTTCATCCAATTGTCTCCGACCTCATTCTTTCTTATTATTTAACATTCCTCTCATTTCCGCTAACTCTTTCAAAATTTGTTCGTTTATACTAGAATTATCTTCCATTGGCCTTTTTAACTACGCCTCTCTTCTTCTGCGTTCATATCCGTTTTGATTCTCTTGATCATCATTTTCTTCTCGTCTTTCTCTGCGACCTTCTCTCTCATTCCTTTCATGGATTCGCACACCATTAATTATATCTCTCATTTTCTCCTCTTTGCCGTCTTTCAGTTATCCTTAGTACTCTATCGTATTCTTCATTGATATTATCATTATTGCGATTGCGCTCACGCCTCCTTTCTCGATTATCATGATTGTTTTGGTGAATTGCCTCTTGTAATTCTTGTTCTTCCATTTTTGCTCTTAGTCTTTCCCTCTCGCGAGCTAGATGTGCTTGTTCAGTATAATGCCTTTCAATTTCATCCTGAATTTGTTGGTGATTTCTTTGTACTTCTCTCCCATGTAATATTCTCCTTCCTTCTTCCTGATTTTCTCCATCCTCTTGATTATTTCGCCTTTGTCGGTGTCTATCTCTCTGATTTCCATCGTTTTGCCCATCTTGGAGAATTTCACCATGTTGAATATAATGATCTCCTCTTATTTCTCTTCTTTCGCGACGTTCCTCATCTAAATTTTGTATCTCATCTTGAATTTCTTCATTAGCATTTTCTACAGGCATATCTCGTCTTATTTCTTCCCTTGCTGATCTTGATCTTGTAGTGCTTCTTGACCTTCTGTTCTGTAACCTTATGTTTTCCATCCTTAGCTCATGATTTTGCCTTGTCAAATTTGCACGTTCTTCTGTTTCTAATCGCCTTTCTTCGCGTATTGTTTGTCTCAATGCCTCTAACGCTAATCTTTTAGTTTCCATGAATTATTCCTCCAATCATTCTTGATCTCCCTCTTCTTGTCCATTACCTCCTAATTGCTGGTCTTCCCATATTTCATCTACAAAATCCGATCGCCAAGTGTGTACGCTCACTCTATCATAATACTCAGTTCTATTTTGTATTGGTACATGCTGAATTGGCGATTAAACCCGATTTTCTTTATTATTTCTTGTGTTTGATCTTGAAGATTCTCCCATTTCATTTCTTTCTTCTCCAGCAAGTCTCCTACTCCTTCTAACAGTCGTTGGTTGTTCTGATGTATGTCTTCTTCTTGCCATTCTTTAACCTTAATGAACTGTTGAAAATTATATGAAATTCTTTATCTACTACTTCAAATCCTTCCAAATCACAATATCAACCTTCACTCATCCCTGTTTCTAGCGCCATTATGTAGTTGCAGGAAATCCCACACTACACCCCTCACAAGAATCCACACAATCAAATCATTTTAAGATGAACAATTATAAATTTTATTGATTGAATTCCAGAAATGTTACAAGATGAAAGGGAGATAAACCAAAGAATTACAATCACTCTAAACTTTCTTTCTCTTAATGACTTGCTCAACACTACTAAAAAGATCTCTCTTCGTAAGCCTATTCGGCTCTTTATATAGGACATTACATAGTGGATGACAGCTAAGATGTCCTTTATTTTCGGGTATGTCTTGCGAAGTATCGCAAATGTACAAATGTCAAATCTCACGACACTCCTCGATCTCGCTACATCTTCACATCTTTCTCGTGTTTTGGCTGTCGTCATCCGCTACGTCATTTTTACTTCCATCCCGCGATGTCTTCGCAGTGTGTCGTTTATGGACTTCGCGAGAATCTTGGTGTTGCGTTATTCTGATCCTACAGTCTCCCAGTGCCGTTTTGCAATCAATGAGCCGTTCTGGGTCTAGTCGGTCAGTTTTTGGTGGGTCCTCATCCCACGTGGCATTAGACGTTAATGGTCCTGCAGGTAGCTTCCTATTTAATACGTGTCTTTGTTTTTGTCATTACTCTATCTTTACCTTCCTCTTCTCACCTCTCTTTTTCCCTTTTTTTTTATATATAAATCTAAGTTGGTTTTGCAATGGTGCTCATTTCTCATTTGTCAAGTTCCACTAGTGACTATGAATCTTCCTCTAGTTCCTCCGCGTCTCGTCCTAAAGTTGTTGTTACTTCGCTAGGCTCGTCGATTCCCAAGGTTGGTTTTCCTCCTTTCTCCTTTCCTCGTTATTTATTACATTTTTGTTGTTCATTTTCCATTCCTTTCGTTGACATGTTGCTGATGGTGTTAGGACATGGGTAAGAAAAGAAAAGAGGCCGCGAAACCCGACATTGACATTGCCAGGCGCGTGGTCCCTAGTGGCGATGGGTCCTTTAAGCGTGCTAAAGTGGATGATGGCAGTTCGTCTGTTCTTACAGAGAAGCACGCTAACGTTCCTCCTACTGATACTCCGACCAGCCCTGTTGTAACGGCAGACCCAGAGGACGCGCAGTTTCGCTTCCCTTTGGTGGTGAGTGCTGCCGAGGCTGGGGTGGATCCTTCTACCCGCACTATTGTTCACGGCTTCTGGGTTCCAACTACTCTTGCTGATACTTATAGAGACATTGTCGAGCGCGGCGGAGGTCATATGGCGAAGGTGGGTCTATTGGGTATTCCTATCTTGTGCTACATGACTAGGAATCTCCTGGAGATTGCGAACCAGCTTGCACATGTAGGGGATGATCCTGTCGACGAGGCAAGGCTGCGTAGCTGGGAGGCTTCTGTACAATCTGCGCTTAATGTCAATTTTCTCGTGGCGTGGTTGAAGGAGTTGTTGGTAAAGGTGAAGAGCCGCAATGATCCTCGCGGTCGTCTTACCAGCCAAATTTCTCAACTGGAGGGGAAGCTTCAAAAGTGCTCGAAGACGACTTCTAGTAAGAGGGTGGTGTTGAACCTGTTGCTTACAGATGTTAGCTTGGCAAATGACGAGGTATTGCGAGCCGAGGCTGCCGAAGCGAAGATCCTTGCTGAGCTCGAGGAGAAACTGCGGGAGTTGGAGAAGCTTTGATTATTTTTTTGTTGGACTTGATCTTTGTTTAGACTTGATGTTTATTGTGGGATGTTGGTGTTTGGATTATTTTCTTTTGCTGGTATTTCATTATGGGATACTTCATTGGTGTTTATATTAATTTCTCTTATTGCTGGCATTTTGTTGACTATTTTATATTCATGAATATGCGTGTGAGGAAATAGTCAGAATTGCTGTTTTTAGCTTGAAGGTGTTATTATGTTCGTTTGTAGTAAAGGATTGCTGGGTGGGGTGGACGCGCCCCTTTTTTATTTTTATTATTATTATAAAAACTTATTATTATTATTATAAAGAAAAATCATTATTACAAGGAATGGTCGGCAGCCTAGCAACAAGCTGGGCGCCAACACTTTTCTGAATAACAATTCCTAGCCTATGAAAAAGAGAATTTCCCATCTTGAAATTGGCATCATGTCTAGCCATGCAATTTTCCAGTCTTTTGAGAAAGGAAATTGTATCCGTACGGAGCTCACCAAAGGTGGTAAAGGCTAGCACACCGAAACCATAGCCACGTGAAGAGCAGGTATCCAAGTATTTCTTGTTCTTGCGAGTGATAGCAGCAGCAATGGCCTGGCCAGGTACACGAGTCTGAGCACTTGTAAAAGGCGATACACCCGTAACATCCATACATACATCCTTACCGTCCTCCCAATTGTAAACCATAATATCCGTAGGTTTGAGATCATTACCGTCCTTCGAGAAACCCAAAGAGACTTCCTTCCTAGCAGTGACGCCCGCTTTATAACAAATGTCAGGAAAGACATCTTTAACTGAGTCATGACAAAATTTCTGTCCAACCTCACTGGCGTAGTGAATAGCATGGTCGCCGAAGACATCCATGGGTCGTTTGCAGCAAGAGCATAAGCTGTTCTCCTCGAAGAAAGGTATCCCTAGCCGGTACTGCAAGACAAAACTGAATTGTCTAGGAGCAACAGTTTGGTTAAGCCCAGATATAGGAATGGCTTTAAGAAAGTCCATAGCATGTTCAACTCGGTTGCACTGCCATAAAGTGTAGTCACGCGTTGTTAAGGGAAGACTAGAAGGTATCTTCTTTTTGACAACATCAAAGTAAATACCTTCCAGAGACTTCATGTAATGGGGGGCAGAGTTACTAATGTTGAAACTCGAAGGGGAAAGATCACAAACTTCAGTGAAAACCTGTAAAGCGTGTTGATAACCGAGGCAGGGAACTGTAATGTCCGTTAACCCCAAGATCGTTTGCTGCAGCTGTTGAGTTTGAGCCTGAGAAGCAAGGTAACAGTACATACCTGTGTCAGCCATTGTAAGCACACCCAGACCACCGTCCTTAATGGGAAGTGTGGCCAGTCTTTGTTGGACCGAACCGAAGCCAGCACCATCACTAACCACCAAAAGACGGAAATAATCCAAGAGATGTTTATCAAACAGAGCAACAGCCGGCTGAATAGATTTAGGACTGTAGGATCAGAATATCGCAACAACAATATCTCGCGAGATCAATAAACGACAATATTGCGAAAGTGTCGCAAATGAGTAATATAAATGACGAAATGAATGACGGCAGCCAAAACACGAGAAAGATGTGAAGACTTAGCGAGATTTAGGAAACTTGCGAGAGTATATATTTGAACGTCTGCGATATTTTGCAAGTCATTCCCGAAAATAAAGGACAGCTTAGCTGTCATCCATTGTGTAATACCCTATATAAGGATTCGAGCAGGACTGTTGGGAGATATCTTTTTCCGAGTGTTAGGCAAGTCATTAGGAGAGAGAAAGTTTGTAGTGATTGTAATTTCTTTAGCTCTTTTCCATTTTATCTTGTAAACATTCAAGGAATTAATCAATAAAAATCATTATTATTCATCTTCAAATGTCTTAGTTGTGTGGATTCTTGTGAGGGGTGTAGTGTAGGATTTGGTGCAACTACATATTGGCGCTAGAAACAGGGAGAGAGTAAGGATTGACATCGTGATTTGAAATAATTTGGAGTAGTATGGAAGGAATTTCATATAATTTTCAACAGTTTACCAAAATTAAGAAATGGCTAGAAGGAGAAATGCATCCGAGCAACCAACAACTGTTAGAAGGAGTAGGAGACTTGCCGGAGAAGGGAGAAATGAAATGGGAGAATCCTCAAGAAGGAACATAAGGAATAATGAAGAAAATCAAATTCAATCACCAATTCAACCAGTAGCGGATAAAACTGTGGATTATGATAGAGTAAGCGTGCATACTTGGAGATCAGACTCTGTGGACGAAATGGGAGAAGAACAACAATTGGTAAACAATGGACAAGAGGAGAGAGACCGAGAAGGGATTGGAGAAATAATTCATGGAAATGAAGAGATCGCGGCATTATAGGCGTTGAGACAAACAATACATGAAGAAAGACGATTAGAGGCAGAGGAACGTGCAAATTTAACAAGACATAATCATGAATTGAGGATGGAAAACATGAGATTACAAAATACAAGGTCGAGAAGCACTACAAGATCAAGCTCAAGATCAGTTAGAGAGGAAAGAAGGAGAAATTTACCTATAGAAAATGTTGATGAAGAAAACCAAGAAGAAGCGCAAAATCCAGGCATAGAACATTGCGAGAGAAGAGAAATAATGGAAGATCGTTATGTTCCACGTCCCGAGACTTTTCAAAATGGGCAGAATGATGGAAATCGAGGAAATAGGCAACGTCGAGCGAGAATAATCCAATTGATGAAGAAAATCAAGAAGAAGGAAGAAGAATATTGCATGGGAGAGAAGCACAGAGGAAGCAAAAAGAGATTGAGGATGAAATTGAAAGACATTATGTTGAACAAGCACGTCTAGCTCGCGAGAGAGAAATATTGAGAGCAGAAATGGAAGAACAGGAGTTAAAAGAGGCAATTCGCCAGAATAATCATGATAATCGAGAAAGAAGGCGAGAACAAAATCACAACAATGATAATATTAATGAAGAATATGAAAGAGCACAAAGGAGAGCTGATAGGCAACAAAGAAGAGAAATTGATAGATATAACGGTGTGCGAATTCGTGAAAGAAGTGAAGGAGAAGATCGCAGAGAAAGACGAGAAGAGAATGATGAAAGTCAAAGCAGACATGAACGCAGGAGAAGAGAAGCGGAACTAAAAAGACCAATAGATTCAAATTCTGATGTAAATGAACAAATTCTGAGAGAATTGGAAGAAATGAGAGGGATGATGAACAGTAAAAGGGGAGGAGGAAAGAGACAGGTTGGATGAAGCCATAGAAAAAGCTGCGAAAACTCCGTTCACACAAGAGATACAATTAGGAGGAATACCACCGAAGTGCAACTTACCGACATTAACCAAAGATTTTCGATGGAACAACTTGCACGATACAAAGATATCAAAGCTTATATGAGATGTATGCTACAATGGGAGAATCATGATGCTATATTGTGCAAATATTTTGCATCAAGTCCGACAGAGAAGCTTTGAAATGGTTTGAAGGGCTACCGAAGAATACAATAACATCTTTCAATCACTTGCAGGCTATATTTTTAGGGGCATATATAAGTAATAATTCCTCGCGACCATGTATTGAAGATGTATTTGGGTTAAAACAAAGGGTTGGTGAAAGTTTGAAGCATCTAACTGTGAGATGGAAGACAATGTGTAGCGAAATGGCTGGCCGTGTGGAAGAGAGATATATCATCTTATCATTCATTAATGCTATGTTCGCGACAAATCTGTTATATATTCAAATTTTTAGAGTCAAGAATACAATCACAATGACTGAGTTGCGGAGCTTCAGGAGGAGTATATTGCTCCAGAGGAAAAGCAAAATGAGATGGAATCATACCCTGTCGCGAATACAAGTTCAGGAGCTGCGAATGCAAGTTTGTTACCCAAATTGATAAACACTGTGGCAAGTACCTCGCAAGGTCAACAAGGAATGAGGATACCAGATGATGGTCAGCAAAAGTTGGTAGCCATGGGAAGTCGCGATCAGGAAGAATTTGAAAGAGAAAGAAATTTCTATAACCGTGGCGGAAATAATAAAATTCAAAGGCTTGATCAACCGCAAGAAACCTATGGAGGTCAGAGGCATAATCCGCAAGAAATCTATGGAGGTCAGAGGCATAACTATCATAGAGGGCAGCGAGGTCATAGGGTAGTTTGGTAAGAAATCAAGATGCCTCCATTAAACGCTAGCGTGGAGAAAATATGGGAACCTATAATCTTGATGGAAAACATACCTGCACCATGGAACATGGGGAATGAACCGCCTCCAGGTGACAGAAGTCATGAATTTTGTTCCTATCACCATTTTCATGGACACCTAACGAATGATTGTAGGAATATAAAAAGAATCATCCTCAGAATGATAGACCAAGGGAAGTTAAACCATTTCTTAAAATGTGAAGAGAAGACTAAAATTTGTAGTAGAAGTTGAAATTAACCCAAGCACTGTTGATGATGGCCAAAACTTTTTATTGGCATTTACTCATCTTTTGCGCTTAAAATTCCCAGTTATCTTTGTTTTCAAGAATAAATATTTGTATTAATTAATTTTGTGTTTTAGGTAATAAATAAAGCATCTGCATGTGACCAAAAGATTTTCTTCCTCGGCTATTGCTCGAGGTAGGGCTTTTTCATCATTCCCAGCAAGAGATGCTCTCACCTCTGACTCTTAACATTAATGAACATCTGCGCTTCTCTCCTAAGACATCGCCAGTAGTTAGCTACATCTATTTTATGTTTATTTTATGTTTTTGAAATCAAATTAGGGTTTAAGTATTGTTTTGAGTGGCATGTATTATTTTTACTGTTAATTTTATCATGTTTTAAGAGGGTTTCTTTGACCTAATTCCACTGAGGGTGGTTTGAAGTATTCTTGACACAATGGATGCCACCAGCCATCCATTGTAGAACCCTTAGATTAATTCCCTTATTTGGTTGTGCTTAATTAGACAACCGGTTCAATATTGAAGGATTACAAGGTGAAACTCCTTAGGATAAATGACACTCATCCTCCAGCGCCATGGGAACAAGAAAACTACGATCTAGTTGAATACATACTAGGAATTTAGTGGTGGAATGAGGATGACCCTAGCCCCTCAACATCCTTTGTTTCCATACCTTAGTTTAAATTCACTTTATCTCATCTTAGTGAAGAGAAGACTCAACCATTACCAACACCTCCAGTTTCACGAGTAAATACAACAAAAGGGAAAGAAACATTTGTAGTAGAAGTTGGAGCGAAGGCCAAAAACTTGTTCTCAATTCTATCGTACATTCGTACAGACAATCGAAGATTTTCATGATAGTGTTCTCGATAGGGTTTTCGCAAGAGATGCCGACAATAGGGAAGTAATGAACATCGCGAGACATCGCCACTAAAAGAATGGCAAACACAGATTATTTCTTTTACCGCGTAAGAGGTACCCGAGGGTGGCGAGGTGCATGACCATTAGTGGTAAGATTGGAAATTAACCCAAAACCTCGTTGATGATGAAGATGATGGGGCGAAAATTCATGGGCTATAAATAGAATCTTAATTGATACCGGAAGCTCAGAAACATCCTTTTTACCATGCTTACAAGACTATGGGAGGGAAAGACGAAGACTTGATACCTTCAACCTATAAGATTTATGGTTTTAATGGTACTGCCAATAAACCTAAAGGAGAAATTCGTATGCGAATACCACTAAAAGGATTACCAACTCGAAATCTTGTTTTGCATAGTCGATGTGGAATCCCCCTATAATGCATTAATTGGGCGACCTTGGTTACATGAGATCTTGGGTGTAGCATCAACTTACCACCAAGCAGCATAAAATTTCCTCATCCCAGTGGTGTTGGAGTTATAAAAGGAGATTGGGCTGAGGGACAAAAGTGCTATGAAGTTGATGTGGAGTCTTGCGAGGAAAGGGCTGCTCAAAAGAATAATTGGAAGCGGAATATGAAAGAAGAACAAAGAAGAGAAAGACTGATGGTGGACACAATAGAAGTGAGAGATGAAGATATATTGCGAAACCAATGCTTGAAAACAATTGGAAATTGCGATAGTCTCGCAAAAGGGAAAGAAATATCAGGGGATTTGAATGAAGAAACAGAGAGCAACAGGAATAAGAAGTGTAAGAAATAAATAGTTGATTTTAGAGTTGTGTAAAAAAAATGTGTTTGGAGTGACAAAGACATGTCAAAAGTACAAAGAATATGATGATCAAGAAAGGAGTACGCGAAAGTCTCGCGATTCATGAATATAACGAAAGTTTGGTAAAATAATTACAGCGAGATCACAGCAAATGAAGCAAGATTATGTGATAATTTCACAAAGATAATGAGAAGAAATAATCAAAAATCAATGAATGATTGCAAAAATTGATAGAAATGAAAGAATGAGTGAATGGGACAAACCTTTATGGCGTACACCCTAGTTCGCGAATGATATTTCGTAAGAGGCAAATGTAAGACCTAAAGTGCGTCATATAAGGGGGTATCTCTTGACATGGCTCAGGGAAAAGGTTACACCGCCCGGAACCCGAGTCATGAAAATTTGGGGTCAAAAAGCCCATCCGGGGGAGATACCTTGGATTTCCAACTATATATATAAGGTTATACCCTGGTTGGATGACCGAGGGTATCTTCCAAGGAGTCAATGTATGACCAAGGTGCCGAGGTACACGGTTGAGCCAAGAGTGCCTGGGGCATTTGAAGTGTCTCGGCCATTCTTGGCAAGTCTTGGCACATGCTGCACTCGGCCCGAAGAAAACTCCACTTAGGGTGCAGTCTCGTAACCATAAGCCCTATAGGTATAAGGGATAAGAGGCTGCGAAAACAACTGGTTGTTGTTAAGACCGGATGGGAGGAGCTAGTCTTGTATGGCCGATGTACGCCTCCTTGAAGGGGCAACCGGGGAGATGATAAGGGCGGCACCCTCCATTAGGGAGCTGATAAGTGTCTTAAGACGCAAATGTCATGAGGCTCTATTTTCGCAAGAAAATTTAGGCTTGTCATATTTGTGCGATGATCCTGAAGAGGTAATAATACTAACGCGAGGGTAAGACGAGATCAATGGGTCTTTACATGTAAAGACGTCCTGCGATTTCGTCGCAAAGACGGCAATGTCATGGGGCTTTATGTTCGCAAGAACATTTAGGCCTGTCATATTGTCGCAATAAAAATATCCTGCAGAGGCAAAAATACTAAAGAAATGATAAGACAAGATCAATGGGTCGTTACATGAAAGTGTAAAGACGTCCTGCGATTTTTTCGCAAGAAGGCAATGTCATGGGACTTTATGTTCGTAAGAATATTTAGGCCTATCACATTGACGCAAAAATGAGGGGTGGCAAAATAAGACCTTTAACTAGGAAGGCAAAATAAGACCACACAAGAGCAATGATAAGGCAAGATCAATGGGTCATTACATGAAAATGTAAAGACGTCCTGCGATCTTGTCGCAATGATGAATTTCAACATAAATGAAGATAAGATCACACAAGAAATTGAGTAACCAAATAAACTTGTGAAAATGGCTATATTTCTTCATTTATTTGTGAAGAATTGGCAACAACAGATAAGAAACTAAGAAGTATTATTACTTAAAGGTTATCGATTTAATCTCTCATGTGAAAATAAATAACAGAGGCAAGTATGGGAATGATTAGAGTAAAAACTTGTTATTTATTTTCATATGATAGATTTACAGTAAGAGATTACAAAAATGGAAGGCTAGAAGGATAAATGTACAAGTATATCACAAGAAGAGAAAAAGGAAAATGGAGCTATCTCTCAATTCATTCTTCTTTTTCATCAGATTCTTTATCAGACTCCTCTTCTTCGCTAGCATCACTATCAGAAACATCCAAGGAAGGTATATTTTCAGGAATCTCATCAAGAAGACAAGGATATGAAGAAAGAGGGATATTGTGGTCATCGCAAACCTGTCTTAATAGTTTGATTGCGAAACTGACAAAGATCATTATTGAAATTCGCCACGTAGTTTGTAGTTGCTTCTTCAACTTAGAATATTTGTCATTGCGAAGAGAGAAGTCTTTTGCAAGTTGTGCTTTCTCGCATTCAAGTTCCTTAATTCTAGTTTGAAACCTCTTCTAAGATTCTGTGAACAAATGATAATGAGTCAGTAATTTAATAGCAGTTTCACAAAAAAGAAGTGGTAAAGTAATGAAGAACAGTTAACAACCTTCTCTGTCAGAAATCATATCTTTAACCAAGGCAGTATGCTCAGCATGAAGGTTGACGCTAACACCTAAATTATTTCTGGCATTATCTAGAACTTTCGCAGCCCAAGCGAATTCATCATCACTATTTATGACAAGAAGTGAACGAATTTGATTTTCTCGCTCATTAAGTATGGCATTTTGGCGAAGAGATTCATCTCGTTCAATTTGGACTTCAAGAAGAGTTTTTTGGAATTTCGCTAATGCTTGTGCAACTTGATTAGCAATGCGATCTTTGTCATCTTTAAGGCTACTAATTTTCTTCCTTAGAATATTATTATTCTCGTGGGAACTAAGATATAAACGTTTAAATCGGTTGGCTAAACCTAAACTAGATCTATGCTCAATTTCTAAGAGACGAAATTTGGTTTGAAGTTCATTTAATGAAAGAGAGTTAATTTTGTTTGACGAACTACTTAAAGATTCGTTGAGATGAGCGAGAAGAGCATCATCATCCATAGGCTTAGGAAATGAATGGAGAAGGATGGCTTCGTCAGAAAGATTATAAATGTCTGCGAAAATGATAAGTCAGACAAAGAAAAATAAATGACAAAGTAGAAACGAAGAAAAGAGAAGAGTTTTATACCATAAAGTTGCTGATTAGCACTTTGAAGGGTAGATATTTTATTCTTCTAGGTAGAAGACTCAGCTTCCAACTATTGAATTCTTTCGCGAAGAGCGGCAGTCTAATTTTCATTTTTCTTGCGAGATGTCGCAACTTCAATTTCTAGTTCTTCGGTCTTTTTGTGAAGCAGAAGATTTTTCTTTTCAAAGTTGTTGCGCCTCTTCTCAAGATCTAAGGCAACAGCAAAGGAAGCTCTTCCAGACTATAAAGAAAGATAAAGAAACTATTAATATATGATTTAAAATTAAAATTATGAAGGAATAAAGAAATATAAACATACCAAGGCACTGAGTGCATTCAAGAAGTCGGGAGTCAATGATCCGGAGATCCCCGAAGAGACTCATTACCCTCCAAGTAAAGAAGCATCACATATACTTGCGAGAGCTTCGCATATACCAGAGAGGTGGTCATCTCCAAGCCCCTGCATGGAGTCTGAAAAGATATTAGACAGTAGCGTCATAGGAGATTCAGATGGATGATCCTCCTTTGCGGTAGAAATGTCTACATCATCGTCTTCTTCATCGGAACTCTCACTAGATTGAGGACTTGAGCGAGAAGAAGAATGGGTTTTTTGTTTTTTAGAAGGCGGTGCAGCAGATTTTTTCTTGTGAAGAGGGCCTTTACCCTTTCTTTTAACTCTCGCAGCTTTTGAAGCTTCTTCCTCGCCGGCAACTTCAACACCAACCTACATACACGAATGAAGATAAGAAATAGAGGCAACAATATTGTGAATAAAAAGAGAAAATATTTCTTACTTCATCCGTGATTGAGCGAAGTATCGCCAAAGTACTTGGCTTTGGATTTCTTTCATAACTTTTTCTCAATTTAGTGATCTGAAAATTGCGCAAGATTAGTAAATATAAAAGGAAGGAAACATCGCAAAGCGAATGAAAATTAGAAAATATACCTCTTTAGCTTTCTCGGGCCAATTAAATACCCAAGGATGATAATTTGCGAGATTCGCAGGGAGTATACTGGAACCTGAAATGTAAGGTCCGTTCAAAAATAGCGGAAAGACACACCATTTCTCATCTTTAGAATAGCGAGGAACATTGTTCTTGCCAGAGTGCCAATCAATATCTAACATGAGTATCTTATCGTCGGGAACGTTCTCTTTTCTTTTCAATCGAGCACCCCAACGAGATTTATCATTCTTCATATTTATCACTTCATAATTTTCAAAAAGTTTTCTACTGAATACTTTTCAGCGACTATCTCTAAGTTTGCGAATTTAGGATCTTTGACGTCATCAGGATATAGAGATCCCTTACCAGCACCACGATTGGTGAATTCAAGCATTAGACGGATGCAATCACCACTTAATTGATAAATAGCTCGCGATAATTTCTCATGAGAAAGGATTTCATAGAACAAGGGCAATTCGGGATTGTAGAGAGGAATGGGAAGACTTGCGAGGAGTTGACCTAGCGAGATTATGATTTTCTGATCATCACAATGATGATTAGTAAACAATTTTGCAGAAAGAATAGATGAAGATTCTTGATTGGGAATGGTGGACAAGGTGAAACCCTTTTCTTGTAAATTTTTTTGAGTATCACCCAAGAGAGTTTCATATTTACGGCCAGGTGGAGCCATTTTCAGAGTATGGTAATGATTAGAAAGTTAAAGATCAAAAGAAAGAAGAAAAGAAAGATTTACAGTAGCGGGAACATGAATGGCGGAGGAGAAGAATTGAAGAGGATTTGCAGAGAGAAAGTAAAAAAGAAGAAGAGGAAGGTGAGAAAACTATATATAGAGAAAAACTCTCGAGAAGATAAATGCATTTAATGCGAGAAGAGACGTGAATGGTCAAGAAAAGACGGTTGAAAGAGACGTGTCAAGAAAAGAGCGGAAGAAGAAACATGTGTAATAAATTCTGTGTGAAAGAACGGGATCATAACAGAAACAGATGAACCGTTGAGGCATTTCAAAAATACTAATTCTCATGACATTCTCTTCTTCGCAGAGAAGACATGAGAAGAGGCAAGATGTAGGATCAGAATATCGCAACAACAATATCTCGCGAGATCAATAAACGACAATATTGCGAAAGTGTCGCAAATGAGTAATATAAATGACGAAATGAATGACGGCAGCCAAAACACGAGAAAGATGTGAAGACTTAGCGAGATTTAGGAAACTTGCAAGAGTATATATTTGAACGTCTACGATATTTCGCAAGTCATTCCCGAAAATAAAGGACAGCTTAGCTGTCATCCATTGTGTAATACCCTATATAAGGAGTCGAGCAGGACTGTTGGGAGAGATCTTTTTCCGAGTGTTAGGGAAGTCATTAGGAGAGAGAAAGTTTGTAGTGATTGTAATTTCTTTAGCTCTTTTCCATTTTATCTTGTAAACATTCAAGGAATTAATCAATAAAAATCATTATTGTTCATCTTCAAATGTCTTAGTTGTGTGGATTCTTGTGAGGGGTGTAGTGTAGGATTTCCTGCAACTACAAGGACTTGTAGTACGGAGGGTAAAATACAGCATGGTAACCCCAGTGTAGTTACGCAAAAGGATTAACTCACTTTGAGGATCCTCCAGTTCTTGGATTTTTCCCATTAATTCCACTGTTTTGTCAACCCTCGACAACACCATGTTGCAGCAAAACTCCATGCTCAAACTGACTGGTCCGCCAAGGAGCTTAACACCATCCACTGGTTTACCAATATTAGGAGGGAAAACATCACAGTTGTCTCTTCTAAGGTCATAAGAAGGCCATAAAATTTCAGTCTTCGATATATTCAGGTGCAAACCTGTTTATGGGTGAAAACTACTCCTGCAGAATTTGATAATCTGGGGTGTGGATGAGGAATGAATTTAAACCTTAAACAAATGCACTGCGCGGTGAGTGCTTGTAGATTCGAGAGATCAATCTGTGCAAGTCCGGCCTAAACCAAGAAATGGCCGTTCCAGACTTGTTTCGGTCACAAAGTGAAGGAGATGGGGTTGATCTTAGGGAGGGAAGCGAAGAAGGTGTTGAGATTGTGAAGGTATAAACTTGTTTATGACTTGTAATAGGAAAGTGAACAAGCTTACGATTGGTGTAAGCAGGCTATGGGTGTTTTCTTGTTGTTTTTCTCTGTTGTTTGGAAATAGGGCGGAGAACCTATTTATACAAGTCATTGAGTCTTATTCACGTCTCTCGTGGGAAGTGGAGGAAGTGGAGTGATGGAGTAGTGGAGTTGTGCGTTGGTGATTGATAGGTGTAGAATACACCGTATTTACTATATAGTAGTTTATGCTTTCTTTGCTATTTTTCTTGTAAATTATGTATTTTACGTTTGTTTTGAGTTTTGTAGCTACTATGGAGTCACACGGAGGAAAAGGAGAAGAAATCACCATATTTTAGCAAAAAGGGTAAAATTGTCGTTTCACCAAGGAAGGAACACTATCCGGAGCCCAAAGAGTGGTTAAGGGGCTCTCATTCAGGGTACCCCTTATCACTCAAAGAAAGGGTGTTATTAACACCGGGTAGCCCTTATCCAGAGGATGGTTATCTTTGGGTAGCATCCAATTGGGTCTGGTCCTAACTGCACCCTGATCCAAACCCGACCCGGATCCGTGTAATTAAAACCTAAACCTGAAATCGAGAGAACCATCTCTCAATCATTCTATTCACCTGAAACTAAGAGCATCGGCTGCTGCTGCTGCTAGCCGTGAAACCGAGAGATGAAGGAATTGGGTATCGATTGGCTTGACAGAGATTCGAAATGGGTTTGTGGCTGTGTATTGAGACGGGAAAGAAGAGATGAATCGAATCAAAGATGGGTTCTGAGCTGATGAATCAGAGATGAGAGTATTGTTATCATTCGATTATTTCAACAGAGGAGACAGGGTCACGGATCTAGATTGAGCCTGAGAAGAATCGATTGAAGAAGGTGATATATTGAGTTGCTGCCATGGTTTTCTGTGAATCGATGAATATCCCATGAAGCAGATAAAGAAGAAGAAGAGGGTTTGATGTTGCATCTGATATCGATTGAAAGGAGGAATTGAGCTCGTTCTTGAGCTGTTATTCAACACAGAGAGGTTAATTGAAGAAGCAGAGAAGTTGATGGCGTTGTTGGGGTTCGATCTGGAAGAAACGACAATGAAATCGAAGATGGGTTCGGTGGCCGCTGTTTGAGCTTGATGTTGAGAGATGAAGCCTGAGATGGATGCAATTAAGGGGTTCTGGTGGTTGTGACAATGTATGGGTAATGTTGTTTCAAGGCTGAGAAGAATACATAGTTGATGGTGAGTCAATCGATGCTGCTGTCGATTCAGTGAAAGAATGGAGTGTTGGTGATGCTGTGTGGTTTAAGAAGGGCCAGACGATGCTGTTGGATGGAGTTTCAGGTGATTTAATGGGAGAAAGAAGGTGGTATTCTGGTGTGGCTGTGAAGGTCAGGTGGTTTTGCAGCCCAGAATGGAGCTGGAATGGCAGGATTGTTGGTGTTGTTTTGCAGTGGAAGTAGCTAGAATGTGGCTGCAGTTTACAAAGGCAAGAGGGCCGTGTTGTTGCTGGCACATGGGAAGTATGAGTGAAGATGGTTATGGTGATGATTGATCACAGGGAAGCTGCAGTAGCTGAACTGGAGCCTCAGATTGTGTGTGGAAACTGAAGCTGCAAAAGTGAAGAAGGCACAGCCATGATGGCTGAGGCATGAAGCACAATCCTTGTGCAACACACACTGCCGCGAGCAATGGCTTATGCCATGGCAACTTAGCCGAGTCACCCGCTAGGCCGGACTCGAATGCTTGACTCGGTTCGATTCATGACCTAGACCTTGACCTGTTGACTAACAGTTGACTAGTTTGACCGTTAGTCCTAACTGAGGATCGATTTAATATTCCGTCGAATATTCTCTCGACGGACGTAAATTTTCGTGTGGCCGTGGCGACGTTTCCGGCCAAATTCCGCCACAATCCCAGTTTTCCCATGAGCAAAAATTCCAGAATTTTCTATGAATTTCTCTCATGGGTGTGAAGACTTGGGCTAGGAATTGGATGGAGAATTGGACTCAAATTTGGAAAGAGAAGGTGGAAGAGTTGAGAAAAGCTTGGATTTGGAAATTGAATTGCAAAAGAAAAAGGATTCTACTCCTTAGAAGATTTGGAGAATATTGAAGCCTATAAATAGAGAAGTTTTCTACAACTTCTACACACCTCTCTACACACAAAACAATTTTCTTTTCTTTATTCTTTGTGTGAACTCCTTAACATGAGTAGCTAATTTTATTATTGATTGAGGATGAATTCCTAGTTCTTAACATATGATTTAAGTTTTTGTTTTCAATTCTATCTTGAAGTTTTTCACATAATTATCGTTTGTTTTTACTAATAGGAATGATCTTAAAGACATTCATGATTGATTGATAGATTGTTTGGAGTGCACGCTAAATTGATTTGTTAATTTGATCTAAAGCTAGTGAAAGTTAGGAGATAAGTAATCGTTTCTTGACTTTTTACATAAGTAGCAAACACGAGACCTTGCGGAGGGATTCCGTGGAGCAATTGTGTGTAGAAACAACGTTAGCAAGTAGACCTTGATCTAAGAGTCTAACTACTAATATTAACCTAATAAGTTCATAAATCTTAATGCGTTTATTTAAATTACATCTAGAGTGAGCTACTACTAGGTGGTTTGGTAAATAGAATCCGGTAGTCGAGAACTTCCGTGTCCTGTGATACAAGGGATTTAGGGGTTTAGCACTGAGCTAGCTGCTTTACCTACGGTTGGTGATAATCTGTGACTAATAACAAGTAGAAAAGGACATAACTTGATTCATTGTTTCGTAACGAAGAAGGATTCCTTGGTCTTGTCTCTCTTATTGCTTTCATCTTTCAACTTTCAATTTTAATTGCTTTGTTTATTTTCTTTTGCTTTTTACACCCCCTTTTGTGACAATTTTTACAACTAGAATCTCGTGCTCCTCGTGGGATCGACCTTGACTACCCTATATTACTTGTTAATTAGGTAGTAAAGTATTAATTAATTTGTTGTGGTTACGACACGCATCAAATTTTGGCGCCGGTGCCGGGGAGCAGCGGATGATTTTAGTTGTTTTTATTTTTCTTTTTGGTTTATTCTTGCTTTGTTGGATTCTATTCCGTATCTAACTTGGTTTTTGAATCTTATTTCAGGTGCCGGTTTTCCATGTACGGTGGACAAGAGCAAGCATATTACAACAATCAATACGGTTTTCAACCTCAACTTTATGATAACTTCCAACCATCCTTAGGATACAATCAAAACCAATCTTTTGGCTATGATCAAATTCCTACAGAACATTATGGGTATTCTCATACATATCAACAACCTTATGACGGGTATGTAAGTGGACAATCACAAGGATGGGAGGATAGTTTTGTTTATGATCGAAATTCTCTAGTTTTGCGAGATAAGATGTTGGCCATGATTGGGGATCTTCAACAAAAGTTGCAAGAATCACTACAAGACCAAAGAACCTTATGTTTGGGAGGAACCACATCGAGAAATTCAAAGGAATTCGGAGAAAATATACGAACAAATTAACCAACCTTTGGAGACTTTTGATGACGCTAGTGTAGATTACTCGAGCCTTGATCTTAATAATGATCAATCACCTATTCAAAAGGAAGAGCTTGAGGAAGATGCATTTATTGCTTGGCAAAACTTTCTTAAGGAAAGATGGGAGTCCGCGGAAGTGTATGAGTGTTGCAACAATGAGGAAGTTATTCCAACTCCGGATCATAATAACGATCCTTCACCTATTCAAAAGGAGGAGTTTGGATATCACTTACCTATTGTTGTAAACGAAGTAACACCCTCACAAGAAGATCTTACAATTTATACCGAGGAAGATTATATGAGGGAAGAATGGCCCGATTCCGATGATGAGAATGTTGAAGAGATGATGCTAGAGGATGAAACCACATTCATTGATTTTGTGGAAGACCCAATTGAACTTGCTAATGATTATAATGATACCGAGACTTTGGTTAAGGTAGAAAACGACGAAGAATGGTTGCAAGGTTTAATAGAGGACCACGATATACATGAGGTAAGTAGTTCACTTGAATTTTTTAAGGATGAAGAGGATTCTATAATACAAGAAATTGTGAAAGGTTTGTCTAACCCTTTGCATATTGATTCTTCTCCTTTACCTTTTATTGGTTTGAATGTATGTGCTTCGAAAGTATTTTTGGATGATTTTGTTTCTAAATATCCACCATTGGAAACACTTGATGCTAACACTATGCAGGTTTGCCAAGAAGAACACATGGAAATTCCCAACTTCTATGTTCTTTATACACTTCCGAGTGTGGACGAGAATAAGTGTGGGGGAAATTTCTATCGAGCGATAATTTCACTATTGTTTTCTTGTGCTAATATTTGTATGGAGTTATTGTTTGCAAAACAGGTATTATGGGTGGATCCTCAAATTTTCCGATTGTTAGTATATGGGGAATGAATCTTGCAAGAGCCAAGTCGGGCCGTCGACTTTAAAACAAGCGCTTAATGGGAGGCAACCCATAGGTTTTGTATTTCTTATCCTTTTGCTTTTTGTTTTTTCTTTTTCTTGTTTCTTATCATGTTAAAATTTCCCACCTTGACTTTACTAGGAGGATTCAATTACATTGAGGACAATGTAAGGTTTAAGTGTGGGGGAGTGGTTAAGCATGTTTTTAAAACAAAAATTACAAAAAAAATTAAAAAACTTTTGAAAAAAAAGAAAAAAAAGTTTTACCTAAAACTCCAACTTTTAAAGATTTTAGAGTCACTAGCATATTTCTAGGTATGTTTACATAGAGATTTTGACCGACATAATTGAACTTGGAAATGTTAGAGAACTACATTCGGATTTCTTACTTGTTAGAGTGTTAAATAATGGATTTAATCATGCCGGTGATGCGAATTTGGTGCAGGGAGAAATGCATTATTAGAGTTGCTGATCAATCATTAGTGGAGACTACCCGTATTCATATCATGAGAGGCACCAACCAGAAATCTTCCATCTACTAAAGAGCTTCTTTTGAGTGTGTGTCACCATACGTTAATTCCGGGTAGAATGGTGAGCTACCCAACCTCCCACCAATAGAAGCACTACTCTTTGATCTCTTGAGTGCTAATTTTGTCAATCATGAGGGTGACGTCCATGGATGAAAGCTTCCTTCTTGTAGTTCGATTTGCAGTTAGCACCATTCTCTCTCTCGACAACAACGGATCCATAGAAACACATTCATCATCAACAAGGAGCGACATCAAAATTTACAAGGAAAGTTGGAAAAGTTTAAGGTTTACAAGCAACGGAACGAGAAAAAGAGCAAATTTCAAATTCAAGTAAAGCAACATACAAAGAGCAGAATTTTACATATATGTTGAAGACTTACAATACAATGAGGTAATTTTATATTCAAGTATGAAGACTTATTCATAAAAGCGAAGAAAATTAAAAGGTGAGAATTTTTGAAAGTTTATGATTTCAAAGACGATACAAGTTGTGAAGAATCAAGCGGTAAAATACTTCTCCCACGGCCATGGTTTATTTTGTATTTAATTTCTCTTGTTAATTTCAAAAAAAAAAAAAAAAAAAAAATATTTGAAAAAAAAAAGAGAAGAAAAGAAGATAAAAAAAAAAAAAAAAAAACAAGAGAAATTTTTGTTTTGTTTTAATAAGCCGTGGGGAAGGAAAATATATAAGGAAGTTTCAAGCGACAAGGATTTTTAAGGTAAAAGAGTTACAAATTGTTAAGGATTTATGAAATTCGAGGGTTTATCATCAATAGTTGAAACCGAAGACCATGAAGATCAAGACAAGGAGCGGAAGACGTTTCTATTGGATGCCGTGAGAGTGGTGTTATCATAATTGGCGATCGGATGTGAAGGTGAGTAAGTAATCTCATCCTCGGTAATATGGTTGATTTCCTTTCTTAGAGATCGTCAGAAAAATGGTTTTTCAAAATATTAAAAGATGTGGGTTTTTAAAAATATTTCGGAAGTTGTCCTTCCCACCATTCAACGTGTTGCAGGATTCCTCTCTTCATTCCTACCTGCACACATGTGAGAACCATAAAAAAGCTGTTTTTTTTTTAGTGCAATTATCATAAAATCCTATTTGGTAAGGCAGAAGTCGAGGCGAAATGCTTATTGATCGTTTCTCAAACACGCATTCTCTCATTATGGTGTGGTTATTTCTCACTCAACATTTAAGAACGAGAATATGTTCTTTAGTATTTCTAACTTCTTATTACTAGCATGCAGAAACTCTATGTCCTCATAACTTTTTGGATGCTTGTGACGCTTGAACGCTTTGAAGTTGTGAGTTTTTAGTTTGATTTGCTCGAGGACTAGCAAAGTCTAAGTGTGGGGGAATTTGATAGGTGTAGAATACACCGTATTTACTATATAGTAGTTTATGCTTTCTTTGCTATTTTTCTTGTAAATTATGTATTTTACGTTTGTTTTGAGTTTTGTAGCTACTATGGAGTCACACGGAGGAAAAGGAGAAGAAATCACCATATTTTAGCAAAAAGGGTAAAATTGTCGTTTCACCAAGGAAGGAACACTATCCGGAGCCCAGTAGTGGTTAAGGGGCTCTCATTCAGGGTACCCCTTATCACTCAGCAGTGGGTGTTATTAACACTGGGTAGCCCTTATCCAGAGGATGGTTATGCTGGGTAGCATCCAATTGGGTCGGTCCTAACCGTACCCGGATCCAAACCCGACCCGGATCCGTGTAATTAAAACCTAAACCTGAAATCGAGAGAACCATCTCTCAATCATTCTATTCACCTGAAACTAAGAGCATCGGCTGCTGCTGCTGCTAGCCGTGAAACCGAGAGATGAAGGAATTGGGTATCGATTGGCTTGACAGAGATTCGAAATGGGTTTGTGGCTGTGTATTGAGACGGGAAAGAAGAGATGAATCGAATCAAAGATGGGTTCTGAGCTGATGAATCAGAGATGAGAGTATTGTTATCATTCGATTATTTCAACAGAGGAGACAGGGTCACGGATCTAGATTGAGCCTGAGAAGAATCGATTGAAGAAGGTGATATATTGAGTTGCTGCCATGGTTTTCTGTGAATCGATGAATATCCCATGAAGCAGATAAAGAAGAAGAAGAGGGTTTGATGTTGCATCTGATATCGATTGAAAGGAGGAATTGAGCTCGTTCTTGAGCTGTTATTCAACACAGAGAGGTTAATTGAAGAAGCAGAGAAGTTGATGGCGTTGTTGGGGTTCGATCTGGAAGAAACGACAATGAAATCGAAGATGGGTTCGGTGGCCGCTGTTTGAGCTTGATGTTGAGAGATGAAGCCTGAGATGGATGCAATTAAGGGGTTCTGGTGGTTGTGACAATGTATGGGTAATGTTGTTTCAAGGCTGAGAAGAATACAGAGTTGATGGTGAGTCAATCGATCTCTTTGTCGATTCGATGAAAGAATGGAGTGTTGGTGATGCTGTGTGGTTTAAGAAGGGCCAGACGATGCTGTTGGATGGAGTTTCAGGTGATTTAATGGGAGAAAGAAGGTGGTATTCTGGTGTGGCTGTGAAGGTCAGGTGGTTTTGCAGCCCAGAATGGAGCTGGAATGGCAGGATTGTTGGTGTTGTTTTGCAGTGGAAGTAGCTAGAATGTGGCTGCAGTTTACAAAGGCAAGAGGGCCGTGTTGTTGCTGGCACATGGGAAGTATGAGTGAAGATGGTTATGGTGATGATTGATCACAGGGAAGCTGCAGTAGCTGAACTGGAGCCTCAGATTGTGTGTGGAAACTGAAGCTGCAAAAGTGAAGAAGGCACAGCCATGATGGCTGAGGCATGAAGCACAATCCTTGTGCAACACACAGCTACCGCCGTAGCAATGGCTTATGCCATGGCAACTTAGCCGAGTCAGCCCAGTTAGCTGGACTCAGATGCTGACTCGGTTCTGATTCATGACCTAGACCTTGACCTGTTGACTAACAGTTGACTAGTTTGACCGTTAGTCCTAACGGAGGACTGACGGAATATTCCGTCGAATATTCTCTCGACGGACAGAAATTTTCAGGTGGCCGGCGGCGATGTTTTCCGGCGAGCAAAAATTCCAGAATTTTCTATGAATTTCTCTCATGGGTGTGAAGACTTGGGCTAGGAATTGGATGGAGAATTGGACTCAAATTTGGAAAGAGAAGGTGGAAGAGTTGAGAAAAGCTTGGATTTGGAAATTGAATTGCAAAAGAAAAAGGATTCTACTCCTTAGAAGATTTGGAGAATATTGAAGCCTATAAATAGAGAAGTTTTCTACAACTTCTACACACCTCTCTACACACAAAACAATTTTCTTTTCTTTATTCTTTGTGTGAACTCCTTAACATGAGTAGCTAATTTTATTATTGATTGAGGATGAATTCCTAGTTCTTAACATATGATTTAAGTTTTTGTTTTCAATTCTATCTTGAAGTTTTTCACATAATTATCGTTTGTTTTTACTAATAGGAATGATCTTAAAGACATTCATGATTGATTGATAGATTGTTTGGAGTGCACGCTAAATTGATTTGTTAATTTGATCTAAAGCTAGTGAAAGTTAGGAGATAAGTAATCGTTTCTTGACTTTTTACATAAGTAGCAAACACGAGACCTTGCGAGGGATTCCGTGGAGCAATTGTGTGTAGAAACAACGTTAGCAAGTAGACCTTGATCTAAGAGTCTAACTACTAATATTAACCTAATAAGTTCATAAATCTTAATGCGTTTATTTAAATTACATCTAGAGTGAGCTACTACTAGGTGGTTTGGTAAATAGAATCCGGTAGATCGAGAACTTCCGTGTCCCAGGTGATACAAGGGATTTAGGGGTTTAGCACGAGCTAGCCGCTTTACCTACGGTTGGTGATAATCTGTGACTAATAACAAGTAGAAAAGGACATAACTTGATTCATTGTTTCGTAACGAAGAAGGATTCCTTGGTCTTGTCTCTCTTATTGCTTTCATCTTTCAACTTTCAATTTTAATTGCTTTGTTTATTTTCTTTTGCTTTTTACACCCCCCTTTTGTGACAATTTTTACAACTAGAATCTCGTGCTCCTCGTGGGATCGACCTTGACTACCCTATATTACTTGTTAATTAGGTAGTAAAGTATTAATTAATTTGTTGTGGTTACGACACGCATCGATGATACACGACCAGCCTTGCCCACTTCTCCTGTTCATCTCTAACCGTCCATGACTTCCTAACACGTTCTTGTGATGGCGCGTTGCACGCTGCACGCTGTAAACCGCTGCACCAATACCCCAAAGATGTATCCCCCGGTTTGTGACATGATTGATGTCTGGAATGTGTGGATCGTGGATCCACGAAAGATAGCATGTAATCTCAATTGAATAACCGCGTTATTCGGGAAGTCGATACTTGTGAAGTATCGTGTGTATTTTATGCGATGTCTTGCATCATGGTGTGGTAAAGTGATGGGTAATGACACCTTACTAACCAATTAACTCCTGAACAGGGCTGTATAACCAAGCTGGTGAAGTTGGACGGATGAGATGATCTTTGAGACACTCATCTGCGACCGTTGATGAAGTTAGGGTTTTGAAGAGGTGCGCAGGCATCACTCTTCAGCTTGGTCGAAACCAAGCATGGGATACAACTTTGGCCTAACCGACCATACATGCGTGTAGGTGGCATGATGGTGTAGGCGCCTATACCCCATTACCTCATGAAAGTATGATCTGGGTCACTCAATTCATCCGGTGAAATCGAGTGGTCGAGATCGATTTGCGACAAAAAACTAGTGCCGCAAGGGCCGCACGTCACGCCCTCTTCAGGCGCACGTTCCAAGACGACCAATCTTGGTCGGTCTTGGCCGATTAGCCTGGTGTGAAGGTGGTAGGCTGATGTTCACGCCTATACCTGAATATCCCATGAAAACGTGATCTGAGCCATCCAAATCGTCCGGCGAAGTTGAGTGGTCGAGATCAGTTTGCGATTTGGGAGGTGTGACCACGCTAGTTTGAGCGTGCGTTTTGGATTAGCCAGGCATGATATGCCTTGGCCGATCGGGTTAGGGAATAGATGGGTCCACGGTGGTCATGCTGGTATGACCGGACCTGCTTAATCTAATCTTGGACCCTCTATTCATGCCAGAGAAGATGGACGCTCGTGATGCTCAAAACCCTAATTTTGGGTTTCAAAGCCGTGCGTCTTCTCTTGTTTGGGCGACGATTTTGTCACGACCAAACATGGTTGGTCTTGACCGATTGGTCAAGCGTGTAGGCGGGCCCGCGGTGATCGTGTTGACATGCTCTGGGCCCTTTGAATCTACATCTACACCCTCCATCTATACCTGCGAAGATGGATGGTTGAGACTGTTTTGCGACACATGTAATATGCCGCAAACCCTAATTTAGGGTTTTCCGTCCATAATGCTTGGTATGAACGTTTTTTGGCAAGCTAAGCCAATGGCCGACCGTGCGGGTTCCGCATTGGTTCGGCAGTGGATATTCCATACCTGCTTGGGGGTGATGGAATTGATTTGGGTCATCCAATCATGCTTATGGAGTTGGATGACTGCGATCATATCCGGACTGATACGGTCAATCCGGATGCTCAATCGAACTAGTATAACACACCGAGAGTGGCTCAATCGGGCTAGTATAACACACCGAGAGTCGGCTGTACGGGTATTTCGTACATGGTTTCATTATAGTGCTTGGAGGTTCGTGTTACTCGTAAGAGTAACACTCGGTCGTCATGCCACACGATAATGAGTACTTTGAAATACAAGGCTGATTAGAAATTCACGAGATGGGATTGTTGCCACATGCTCCAACCTGGAGGAATTTCATGTATTCACAGAATGGGATTGTTGCCACATGCTCCATTCTTGGTGAATTAAGTGAGGGAGTATCCAACACTTATTAATGGCTTTATCTTTTACAAGATGTCAACGCATAATTTTTTCTGGTTTTTACAATTTTAACCTCAAATGAAAATCCACCATCAACATTAAGTCCCCTGCCTAGCACATAATGGTTACACTATTGTGGGGTAGGCATGAGATGGTGACATATTTATATACTGAAATGACCAAGCTAAAGTGAATACATATTTACTGGGATATTTTCACATTGTCGCGTTGCCACTGAACTGGTTGGTTCGATTAAGGATGCGAAGGAAACAGGACTTGATCTCGGTGAGTCGCTTTGGTTTCTCTTGTATATATCTGAGCTCGGCCCCTTCTTCATGTGTACTTATTTCATCATACACGGCTTCCCTCAGGTACATCTGATAAGCCTCGTTGATTGTTATCCCGAATTAGCATCCTTCATAGGTGGCAAGTAAAGACTTCTTTTCCTCCTGGGATTCTGTCGACTTGCAAGATTATAAAGAATCATCTCTCGCGATCGTTTATTCTACATCTCAGGTATTGCCCTGATCTTCTGATTAACTAATCGATTGATTTGATTTTTTTTTTTTTGTGCACTCATAACCTCCTCTCTTTGCAGTTTATCATGGAAGTAGCGGACGATCATTCTGTTGCTTCCCCAGAAAGAAGTTTTGAAGTCGATAGCCCGAAAACCATGCACATGAAGAAGTAATGGCTAAGATCGATCTTCCACTTCGCGAAGTCGGTCGTGCTATACAGGGGATGTCTATCTCACACCTTCGTATTACCAGAGGACGTATCTGTGCACTTTCAGCTGCGATTGACATGGAGGAGCGGTGGAGGCGCGAGGAAACGCTGCAGACACTAGTAAGCGCAAGGGCAGAGAGATTTGCAACGCGGTTAAAGAGGCGGAGAGTTGAGCATAAACGACCTCTGAATGAAGGCAAGTGTGATTACCCGATCCAGGATGGCGTGATAATTCTTGATTCCGATGCAGATGAACCTGAACATTTGAAAGCAATCTGCGTGGCCCCTAATATTGATGTGCCTTTTGATACTCCCGCTGATGATGTTGGGATGGAGCGCGATGCTGCGGAGATGCCTGATGCAGAAGCTGAGGGAGATCCGGAGAGGGGAGCACCAACAGGTGATGGAGAAGAACCCAACGGTGGTGCAGGAGAGGCCGACCCTCTTGGCGACTAAAACCTCTTTTTTTTTCATCTTTCCAAGTATATTTTGTACACTCGAACATCTTCCTTGTACTCAGTGGCGGCCGGGTTCAAGGTTTTTCTTCCATTTGAAAGTTTTTTTTTTATAACCCTTTGCCAAGACTGCAACTGAATCTTCTCAGGCGCAAGGGTGTGCCTTCACACGTAATTCCTTGTGATAAAAGAAGTAATGCCATAATGGAATACTTACGGACCTGTGTTCCTGATGCAAGATGTTCCTGGCCTTGCTGGGGCAGATGGCTCAAATCACTTTCCTTTTGTGCACGCGTTCTATTTTCTTCTTCCCATGAGATGTTTGCTTAGGGTTTCCTTTCTTGCTCCAGTGGGTTGATTTAGGCTGACTCAGGACTTTGCGTTTTTAGGGGTAGAGAGGTTCTTAGATGGAAATAGTGCTTCAACTAAATTGAAAATTGAAAATTGAAACCCTAACTATGAATGCAAGTATTGCAATCATTTTCTGGGGGAATTACAAATATGACATGAAATTGTCAAAGGAAACACGCTGGAAAAAGAAATAGCACAAGCGTTTTAAAAGGGTGGAGGACGCTGGAAAGTGGTAGCACAGCGTCTTAAGTTCGGTAGGGTTTGAGCCATTGTGAGTGAATTATTACGCCTTCTAGCTTATCAACGTTGATGAGCTTGCAGTAACCGCCTAGGATAACATCTCGCTACTGTGCACGGTTCCTCTTCTCTTTCGATGGGTGAGTCGGGTGGAGTGATCATTTTCACCGTCATGCTCCCAACCTTGAATGTAGTCGTCTTCGTCACCGGTCTCCAATTCCAAATGGGTTTGGGCGTGCGAGATACTTGGACCTTGGCCTTATCGTCTTTGACCAAGACATCCTCTACGCTCTTGATAAAACGTTTGAAAGGGCCGGCTTCCCATTCACATCTCCTAGCCGGGGTTGGTTTGTTGGTTGGAGCCAGTCCCCAGGACTTGTCAGAATGAGGGGCGGTAGGTTGCAAAGAGAGTTGCGCGATGAGACTTACTTGAGATTGGAATCTTTCAATGTATGCTGACAAGCTCTCTCCGGGAAGTTGTGTCACGTTGGCAAGTTGCTGGTACGGTACCAGACAGACATCAGGAGGTCCAGAAGGCGTGTTGGAGATTCTTTCAGGCATCGAAACCGGTAGAGGACAGACTCCTAGTATTGCTTTGTTGTCATGCATCCAAGAGCGTCCTAGGATCATGTCGTAGTTGGGATGATCTTTGACTATGTAGAACTTTGCTTGCGTCGAGGCATCACCCAATTTGACTTCAAGATCGATGTATCCATATGCATCTCTGAGCTCTCCTGGCGAATCTTTAACCACGGTTGGGTGACGAGTAGCTTCACGCTTCGAAATCTTTGCCGCTCTCAAGGTCTTGACAGAATGATGTTAAATTCGGAAGCCGTATCAATCAATGCGCTATCGAACTCAACGTCTCTCAAACGAGTGACAGTTTAGGAGTCCCGGTTTCCGTTGCTCACGTCCTTCGGAAAGACCGGGGTTCCCGGACTCGCTACGGATACAAACGCCTGCTGACACAACGTGGTTGAGGGCCGTAAATATGTCTTGACGCTGTCCTTTGGAGAAGTACAGATTTCACATATGTGCTCCATCATAGATTGTACGGTCTTGCGAACGTAATCCCCGAAATCATGCGGTTCCCCGATAGGTAGAGGGTCTCTATGAACACCTTCGTTTCCAAGCCGGAGTTCCCCCGTCTCTACCTTTTCCCCGAATATTTGTTTCAACCTCGTTACAATCTTTGGTTGGATGATGGACGAACCTGTGGTAGCAACAATATCTCGGGATCTGCCATTTCTTCCTCGGTTGGAGGACGTCGATAGGGGGCGGCTTTACGGCGTCGTCTTGGATCCACGCTTCCAAGAGCTCTATCACTTCATTCATGGGAAAAGGAAAACCCGTGTCTTTAGTGTTTTGTGCGGGAGTTTTGTCTCTGTTCCTTTTCGAGACACGCCTTGTGTGCCGGGGATGCTCGCTTGGTTTGTTGTTCCGTTATCGAAGCTTTCCTTTTTTCTCCTCCGCCTACTACACTCACGAAGGACCGGTGTTGTATTGTTTGTTCGTGAGACGCCCGCTTCCTCGACTTTCACGCAAATCTTCACTTCGAATAACTCGGTTCTTTCTAGTAGTGCCGGTGCGATTGTTCTTTGAACGTTTTGCGGCTTCGGGAGTTCGATATATGAACGTTCCACCAATTGTCCGAAAGCCGAATCGTTGGGATTCTCTAACGAGAGCGCGAAATACTTCTTTCAGTATATGATCATCGATGCACAATTCCACCAATTGTCTAGCATTTCAAGCAATACAATAAAACAATTCAATCACTAAGCTACTCATTTCTAGGTGAGCAATCAAGAACCTTTTAAAGATACGAAATCGTTGGGATGTTCGTTGTTCTACGATTCCAATTAGAAAGCCATGTTGTTGTACCTAACGGAAAAACATGTGTATGCCCTCACGTAAGTGACCACATTACATTATATGAGAATTCTTTGTCTCTAACGAGTTATAAACCAATAATAGAATTCGATCATCAATAATGTGCATCAAATTAAATAGACAAATTTAACTCTAATGATATAAAAATAAACAAAATTGAAATCAAAGTATATCAAAGAAAAACACAAAGAGAAAAGGGTTAAACATTCTACCTCAATTCCATTGGTCCTCCTATGATTTTATTTATCCTTTTCTCTAAAATCTCTAGCTCCATCTCATCTTCTTCTCCTAGACTTTTCTTTTCTAACTTTCCAAGTTCTTATTTTCTAAAACATTATATTAAATACTAACATTACTAATATACATAATACACATTTTTATTTATTTTAATTTTAAAATATCTTTTGATTTTCCTCATATTTAGGTGATTATACTTGCACCCTAACTTTTAGTGGAGCGCGGTATATGGGTATCATCCTATTGATGCACAATTCCACCAATTGTCGTTCGGTGACGTTCTGGGCAGATTACATACATATCACCAAAGGTCATGACAATCTAGCGCTTGGGTTAACCTTTAACGAAATCGTTGGGATGTTCGTTGTTCCGCCGAAGAATTCTCTCCCAGTGTCCGAAAAGGTGATCTGTTCGTTTACACGAAGAAATACTTTCGTAGAAAGCACCGACCATTTCGTTCCAATTGGATATGTTTGTTAGGCGCGATGTTGTTGTATACCGGTGTATGCCCTCCACGTAAGTGACTTCGAGAATTCTTTGAGGCGTAGAATATGATTGTATTCATGTTCCCCCAAGGATTCCAAGAATCGAGAAACATGTTCACGAGCATTACCAGTACCGTCGTAGAGGGAGAACTGGGGAGAGGTGTATCCTCTTGGAAGAGGGATTCGTTGCATATCTTGAGGGTATGGAGGTTGGTGTTGGTGTGCATCCGTCAGATTTCCTTTGCCTCGGCTTTGAAGGAGTCATTCTAGATCCTCACGTGTGATGAAGTTGGGTGGCTGGTCCCTTTCTCTTGAGCATCCAGGAGCAACACGAGCTTCTTCACTCATGTGGGTCCGAGTGGAAACGCCTGCTCCGGGTGAATTGAAGGCATTTCTTGTTGGCTCCAAAGATTGACGTGAATCTTGCGGCAATCGTTCAGTCAAGGTCTTGAGGAAAGTGAGTACCTCCTTCGAGTTGCGGCCATATCTGTTTGAGTCTTAGCAAGAACTTCCCCTGTTTCTCCATCAAGTCTCGCAATGGTAATAGACGGTGGTCCTCCTCTTGTGCCTCCCGGCTCCTCGTCCCGATGAGGGAGTGAACGTTGTTGCTCGGTGACCACCGGGAGGCGTTACACTTGAGGAGATGCCGGGATTTGCGGCTGCTCTCGGCTCACAGTGATGGGAGGCGTTACACCTACTGGGATGTCTCATGCTCCGCTAGTGTTGGTGATAGAGGTAACAGCTCCTCGAGATGTGTTGGCTACGGTAGCTCCACTGACAGGTACTTCGACACCAGGATTGTTATCCACACTAGCTCCATCAGAATTGATTGCTGATCCAGACCTTAATTCCACCATCTTGAAATGAATTGTTGATTGAATTGATTATAAGATCTACCCTCTTTGAAATTGATAAAATTGAATCGGATTTGGAAGAAATTGACTTTATAACCGAGAGATTAACCTCCCACCGTGGTCGCCAATTGTTTATGGGTGAAAACTACTCCTGCAGAATTTGATAATCTGGGATGTGGATGAGGAATGAATTTAAACCTTAAACAAATGCACTGCGCGGTGAGTGCTTGTAGATTCGAGAGATCAATCTCAGGCAAGTCCGGCCTAAACCAAGAAATGGCCGTTCCAGACTTGTTTCGGTCACAAAGTGAAGGAGATGGGGTTGATCTTAGGGAGGGAAGCGAAGAAGGTGTTGATATTGTGAAGGTATAAACTTGCTTATGACTTGTAACAGGAAAGTTAACAAGCTTACGATTGGTGTAAGCAGGCTCTGGGTGTTTTCTTGTTGTTTTTCTCTTGTTGTTTGGAAATAGGGCGGAGAACCTATTTATACAAGTCATTGAGTCTTATTCACGTCTCTCGTGGGAAGTGGAGGAAGTGGAGTGATGGAGTAGTGGAGTTGTGCGTTGGTGATACACGACCAGCCTTGCCCACTTCTCATGTTCATCTCTAACCGTCCATGACTTCCTAACACGTTCTTGTGATGGCGCGTTGCACGCCGCACGCCGTAAACCGCCGACCAATACCCCGTATGTATCCCCCGATTTGTGACATGATTGATGTCGGAATGTGTGGATCGTGGATCCACGAAAGATAGCATGTAATGCTTTGAATTGAATAACCTGCGTTATTCGAGAAGTCGATACTTGTGAAGTATCGTGTGTATTTTATGCTATCTTGCATCATGGTGTGGTAAAGTGATGGGTAATGACACCTTACTAACCAATTAACTCCCGAACAGGGCTGTATAACCAAGTCGGGTGAAGTTGGACGGATGAGATGATCTTTGAGACACTCATCTCGACCGTTGATGAAGTTAGGGTTTTGAAGAGGTGCGCAGGCATCACTCTTCAGCTTGGTCTAAACCAAGCATGGGATACAACTTTGGCCTAACCGACCATACATGCGTGTAGGTGGCATGATGGTGTAGGCGCCTATACCCCATTACCTCATGAAAGTATGATCTGGGTCACTCAATTCATCCTAAAAATCGAGTGGTCGAGATCGATTTGCGACAAAAAACTAGTGCCGCAAGGGCCGCAAGTCACGCCCTCTTCAAAGACGTTCCAAGACGACCAATCTTGGTCGGTCTTGGCCGATTGGCCTGGTGTGAAGGTGGTAGGCTGATGTTCACGCCTATACCTCGAATATCCCATGAAAACGTGATCCGAGCCATCCAAATCGTCCGGCGAAGTTGAGTGGTCGAGATCAGTTTGCGATTTGGGAGGTGTGACCACGCTAGTTTGAGCGTGCGTTTGGATTAGCCAGGCATGATATGCCTTGGCCGATCGGGTTAGGGAATAGATGGGTCCACGGTGCTCATGCTGGTATGACCGGACCTGCTTAATCTAATCTTGGACCCTCCATTCATGCCGGAGAAGATGGACGCTCGTGATGCTCAAAACCCTAATTTTGGGTTTCAAAGCCGTGCGTCTTCTCTTTTTTGGGCGACGATTTTGTCACGACCAAACATGGTTGGTCTTGACCGATTGGTCAAGCGTGTAGGCGGGCCCGCGGTGATCGTGTTGACATGCTCTGGGCCCTTTGAATCTACATCTACACCCTCCATCTATACCTGCGAAGATGGATGGTTGAGACTGTTTTGCGACACATGTAATATGCCGCAAACCCTAATTTAGGGTTTCCGTCCATAATGCTTGGTATGAACGTTTTTTGGCAAGCTAGGCCAATGGCCGACCGTGCGGGTTCCGCATTGGTTCTAAGAAAGGGATATTCCATACCGCTTGGGGGTGATGGAATTGATCTGGGTCATCCAATCATGCTTATGGAGTTGGATGACTGCGATCATATCCGGACTGATATGGTCAATCCGGATGCTCAATCGGGCTAGTATAACACACCGAGAGGGGCTCAATCGGGCTAGTATAACACACCGAGAGTCAGCATGTACGGGTATTTCGTACATGGTTTCATTATAGTGCTTGGAGGTTCGTGTTACTCTTACAGAGTAACACTCAGTCGTCATGCCACACTGATAATGAGTACTGGAAATACAAGGCTGATTAGAAATTCACATGATGGGATTGTTGCCACATGCTCCAACCTGGAGGAATTTCATGTATTCACAGAATGGGATTGTTGCCACATGCTCCATTCTTGGTGAATTAAGTGAGGGAGTATCCAACACTTATTAATGGCTTTATCTTTTACAAGATGTCAGCGCATAATTTTTTCTGGTTTTTACAATTTTAACCTCAAATGAAAATCCACCATCAACAAAACCATAACTAGGGCCATCGTCTTGTATAATCTTCAAAGCTTTAGATACTTCAATAGTATCACCAACTATGGTGCCATCATCTAGGTACCACGCATGAAGATCCAAAGTACATTGAGATGCAATCTTTTCAACAAGAGGATGAAGGGCTAGTGCAAAAAGAAGGGGACCAAGGGGGTCACCCTGCTGCACGCCTTTGGCCGAAGATAGAACTGAGTCTAGGTAATACAACTTAGTAGGTTTTGCATAACAAAACTCAACCCAACGAGAGATACTGGGACAATGAGCTCTCACCTCTTTAATGATGCTGGACCTGTCAACGAGATTGAAGGCGTTGGAAAAATCTATGAGCAACATGGTATTGGACGAATCAGCACCTTGTAGCTCCAGCAATCTATTAGCCGAGTGCAGAATAGCTTCACCACCGCACGGAATACCAACACCATATTGGTATTTGCCCAGATATGAATTCATAGCTTTACTAACTGAGGTGGCTGCTAATTTTGAACACAGTCTCCTCCAAATAGTCCCTACTGCTATAGGTCGCAACCCTCCATCAGGTTTCAGCAATGGGGTTAAGGGAGCACTGGCTACAAGGTCACCAAGGATGGGAGGGCAATTCCTGGCAAGCCAAAGATTCACCACACCGGTAATGGATTGAAGCAATTCATCAGCAACGGCTGCATCAGCTCCACTCATGGCATCCAACAAGTGTTGAGCCCTAAGTCCGTCTCTCCCACAGGAAGTACCCTTGGGAAAACTCTTAATGGCCGTAAGAACATACTTTGCATCAACAGATAAAGCAGGAGTAGTAATATCTTCTGCTGGTATAATAGGATGCTGAGCAGATGGGTGTTTTTTTTGGAGTCCAAACAGCGTCTCCGGGGTTGGTGGAGCTAAACCATTGGAGGAAAGGATATGGATGGCTACAGTATAGTGGCCGTTACTTAGTTTCCTCCTGCAAGCTGACAACTTAGTATTTTTCTTTTTCTTACCAGGTTGTTGTTTTCTTGGATCTCTCTTAGGCAGGCCGAGCAGTTGCTGAGCCAAATTAAAGCATCCAGAAGGCTCTTTCCAGCACAGCAAAGCCTTATTTATTGCATCCATCTGTAATTTTCTCCTGTTGCCAGATCGTTCTTCCCTAGAGATTTTTGGTTCGTACAAATTCAAGGAGCAGGTAGGCAGTAACAACAAACGTATCCAAGCAGTAAGATTCTTATTCTTCTTCTTATTATTATTATTATTATTATTATTATTATTATTATTTATTTTTTTATTTTTTTTTGCGAGGGTGGTAAGGTAAGCGTTAGTTAAACGCGCCTACTCCCCTCTTTATTTTTTGTTTATTGTTTTTAGAGGGTTTTAGGGTGGGAGGGCGTTATTAAAACGCGCCTATTCCCCCCCCCCCCCCCCTAAGGGGTGTTGGGCGGGTCTGGCGTTAGTTAAACGCGCCTACACCCCCCCTCCCCCCCCCTTTTTTTTGTTTCCTTCCATTCAGAGGGATGTTGGGTCGGCAGGCGTTGATAAAACGCGCCTTTTCCCGTTTTTTCTTTTCGTGCCCATTGGTCGATTGGATGCCTTTGGCGTTACTGGAGCCTTTTGTCGGTCAACTGAACGCCTTTAGCAGCCCCGAGACCTTTTGTAAATTTCGTCAGTCAATCAGGCGCCCTTGGCTATCCTAAGACCTTTTGTCAGTCAACCAGGCGCCTTAAGCATCCCCGGGACCTTTTGTAAATTTCGTCAGTCAATCAGGCGCCCTTGGCTATCCTGAGACCTTTTGTCAGTCAACCGAGCGCCTTCCGCATCCCCGGGACCTTTTGTAAATTTCGTCAGTCAATCAGGTACCCTTGGCTATCCTGAGACCTTTTGTCAGTCAACCGAGCGCCTTTGGCATCCCCGTGACCTTTTGTAAATTTTGTCAGTCAATCAGGTTCCCTTGGCTATCCTGAGACCTTTTGTCAGTCAACCGGGCGCCTTTAGCATCCCCGAGACCTTTTGTAAATTTCGTCAGTCAATCAGGCGCCCTTGGATATCTTGAGACCTTTTGTCAATCAACCGAGCGCCTTTAGCATCCCCGGGACCTTTTGTAAATTTCGTTAGTCAATCAGGTGCCCTTGGCTATCGTGAGACCTTTTTTCAGTCAACCGAGCGCCTTTGGCATCCCCGAGACCTTTTGTAAATTTCGTCAGTCAATCAGGTGCCCTAGGCTATCCTGAGACCTTTTGTCAGTCAACCGAGCGCCTTTAGCATCCCCAGGACCTTTTGTAAATTTCGCCAGTCAATCAGGCGCCTTTGGCTATCCTGAGACCTTTTGTCAGTCAACCGAGCGCCTTTGGCATCCCCAGGATCTTTTGTAAATTTCGTCAGTCAATCAGGCGCCTTTGGCTATCCTGAGACCTTTTTTCAGTCAACCGAGCGCCTTTGGCATCCCCGGGTCCTTTTGTAAATCTTATCAGTCGGTCAGGCGCCTTTGGCTATCCTGAGACTTTTGTGATGCTTACTCATTGATTATGAAAGCGTTTTTTTTTTTTTTTTTTTTTTTTTTTTTTTTAAAGCTTGCAATTCGCTAGCTCATACTTCGATTCTTCCTTTTCCATTCTCCTTTGGGTTAGTGACGGGGAAACGGATCATGCGCGATTGTTTGTTTCGTGTTTTCAAGCTCCCCGGCCACCCGTTTTCATTCAAATATGCTTCTAATGACAAAGCATTCTTCCGTCGGGTGTCCCATCCTCCGATGATAATGATAATAATTAGGCGAGCTTTTGTCCATCTTGTTGATATCCACTGTGGTTGAGGGCAGTTGGATTTCTCCTTCGGAGATCCATTGATTTAAAAGTCTGACTACGCGATCTTTGCTACAAGGGAGAGGGGGTGGTATTTTATGGTCGCGTCTTCCTCTTCCGCCCCTTCCTTGGTTCCTGCCGTCGCTTTGGGACCGACCCCTACTTTCCCTGCTGATACTGGGCCTTGCATCAAATGAGGTTTATGCCACGACGCCAATCGTAGTACGCTAGATAAAGTCTTTGGGTGCTTCTTCTATGCAGTCGGCGATCCTATCAGCTGCTTCTTCTAGTTCTACAAAGGTCTGGAACTTGAAATTAATCAGACCCCCTTTGAAGGCTGGGATCATTCCTCGTACACAAATTTCGACGAGTGCTTCCTCGTTGATGTCTTCGTGGCAATCCAATGTCAATCGTCGGAACTGCGAGATATATTTTCCTACTTCTTCTCCTACCCGCTGTCCATTTTTGCTTAGGTTTATTGCTGTAATCTTTCTTTTCGCTGAATAAAACTTCCCGAGAAAGAGTGTGGACAAGGTTTTCCAGGAATCCACGCTCTATTCTTTTAGATTGTCATACCAGGAAAACGTTGTTCCCGTGAGTGACTTGGGGAATTATTTTAAGCATAATTGTTCATCATTGGCTCTGTCGTTCATGGCTGATAGAAATCGACTGAGATGTTCCCGCGCGTTTTCCTGGCCTTCGTATATTTTGAATTTTGGGAGGTATAATCTTCGGGGTATGAGTACCCTCGGATGTGTGCGGGATATGGGCTACTCACGCGGCATCGGTCGTCTTGTTTTATTACATGGTAGTTCTGCTCTAGGTATTCGGCGATCTCCTTTTGTGCTGCTACTGCTGTCTTATCAGCCTTGCGTCTATCATATTTTCTTGTTTCTTCAGGGACACTTTGTCCTGCTTCAACTGCTTGCGTTATCCAGTTTTCCAACTCATGTCTCCTTCGAGCACGTTTCTTCAGTTCTTCTTGCATTCCTTGTAGAGTTAGTGGCGTAGGTTTCGCTGGCCGAGCTTTATGGTTCACCGATTGCTTGATGACACCTAGGATCGGTGTTTTTTCCTCGTTGTCATCGTCCTCTAATGTTACCTGATCGAGGTTAATGGGATGGTCGGGTGCTTGATCTCTTGTAGTGCCCGAATCGACGCCTCCTATGTGTGTCATTTGTAAGCTAGGCATGAGCCTCCGGGGTGCGGTCGCCAAATGTTGAGGGGTGAATTTCAGTTTAGGTTCTACCCGTCCTAGCTATTACACGTGACCTCACAATTCCAATAATAGTAAGTGAGAGAGTTGTCTTTCCATTGTACCTTGTCCTTTCTTTTATAGGCTTTCCTAAAAGCCCTTTTTTTTACTACTTCATGACACATGTCCTAATACCTCTTAATTACTCTCAAAGCCATTCTTTAACATAACCCCTTCCTTTTTCATTAATTCCTCCTTTATCCTCCCATATTTTATGGGTATCTTCTATTTGGGCTTGGGTTTAGTCCCCAAGTCCTACATATTAACCCAAGTTCACCTCTATTCTTAGGGGCATCTCCAACTCGTTAAGGGGATATTTTTTCATGTATCAACACTGAGAAATTTCAGTAATTCCTTCTATATATAATCGAAATATTGGACGTCTCCTAGACATCTTGCCTGCTAGTATAGAGCAATAACGTCTTCAGGATGTAACAATGTTTTCCCTGACTATATAAAAGAAATATGACGCTTCAACAAGCTCATATCGCTCAATTCCTGAATAATTAATGCTCCTAGACGATGGTACTAGTATAGAGCCATCAATTAATTATTTCAAAATCACTAGATTCATTAACTGAATCCCTAGAAAATATTCTACGTTTTTCATAATATTTCGTTACTTCAATTCATGGTTCTTCCCAGCAGAATTCCATGGGTTAGTAATAAATATTCAATACACGGGCATCTGAGCCACTATCGAGTAATCCCCGACTAAAATGGTGCAAGTGTACTCAGCAATAATGCACTAACGAGCACCTGAATGCACGAATGAGCATTCCAAAATACGAAGGAACGATGAACCTATGCAAAATAGGAAGAAAATAATAAATAATAAAATATTAATCAAGGCGCTGGGGGACTGGGCCCGCCGGCCGGCCGATCGTGCCGTGGCCGTCCCACGCCCAATTTTATATTTTATCATATTTTTATTATTTTCCTCGATCTCATGAAAATTCCCCCATTTGAACAAAATTCCTTCGTTTCAAGGAAACTCCTCAGTTTTATGGTGTTTTCTTCGCATCAAGGAAATAATAAATAATTAGGAAAGGTATGCGGGACCAAGCCTACTAGCCGGCCGGTCATGCCCTAGTTGTGGCCGGTACCACATCTTGCATTCCTTATTATTATTTCCTTCATCCCATGAAATTCCTTGATTTCATGATATTTCCTTCAAATTATGAAAATTCCTTCAAATCATGAAAATAATACATAAAATTAGGGAAAACTCACGGGACCGGGCCTTAGCCGGTAGACCATGCCCAAGACGGTCCCACACGCCCTTATTTTATTATTATTAATATTATTTGTTTCCTTCATCTCATGGAAACTCCTTCACTTCAAGAAAAACTCCTTTATTTCAACAAACTCCTTGATTTCATGGTATTTCCCTAAAATCATGAAAAATAATATAAAATTAGGAAAAAGTGTCATGTGACGGGCTTATTGGCTGGCCGGCCATGCCTTGGCCATAGCCGGTCCCACACTTCATGATTCCTTCATTTTTATTATTATTATTTCCTTCATCTTATGAAGTTTCCTCAGTTTGAGCAAAAACCTTGATTTCTTCATATTTTCTCAAATGATTGCTCAAATGCACGCCAGAAAATATCAAAATTCTCAGGACTGAGATGCGAGCATTTTGGTGACACGAGCATATTACCTTGACAGACCAAGGTTGGCTATTTGGATTGCAAGAGGCCGGTCCCACATACTTTCATCATTTGACCTAATTTGGTCATATTAGGTTCAAACTCTTCCAAACAATTTTGGATCTTCATAAAACGATCATCATACGATCCCGTGACCAACCAGGGCCGGTTTCAAGACCCCTTGGTCGGTCCCTCATCTTTTTATGATTGATTAGGTTTTATCACCCAAGGCTCAGACGAGCATTATTTTTAATAAATGATTAAACCACATTTAATCATCATCTCAGCAATTGGTCTTCAAGAGACTTTGGTATTTGCTCACTCGAGCATCTGGGCGCTACATGGTCGACCCATCGTCCCATGTAGCCGGTGTCTCCTTCACTTCATGGTTGATTTTCAATAAATCATCAATTGATCAGCAAATTATCGAAATTAGGGTTTTCGAGTCCAAGGTTCATAATTCCAGATTCAAACGCTAATAATTTTACGTTGATCTCATGATCAACATTTTTATTAATTATACTCGGTTCAGTTGTCCTGCTACCAATAATTCATCAAACGAGCAACATTTGCTCAGATGAGCAATATTTGCTCAGACTAAGGAATATTGGTTCAACTATCAATATTCAACAATCCATCAAATGAGCAATATTTGCTCACCTTAACTATCAACATTTACTTGAGAATCATACTGTTTGTACCATGAGTAAAAATACCACATAGTGGGACATAATATTGTTTAGGGCCACAATTCAGCTGCCACCAGTCAACCGAAGCATCCCACCAGACCAGCCTGCCCAGTATTACAATGACCGGTCAAAGTCAATACTCGGTCAATAGTCAAAGTCAACCGTTGGTCAACTGTCAAGTCAGGTTGCACGTCGCACCTCCAGCCAATTTTCAGTCTTGTTGCCAACAGTGATGCCAACCAATTCCCAGCTAAGTGCTCTGCCTCACTGCCATCCAGTTTCTATCCATGTTGTCAGCTGTGCTGCTAGCCAGCATCCACCCATACTTCCAGCCATTATTCATGCAGAATTTATTCAAAGAAGCATGAAAACAGTTTCATGCAGAATTGAAGATTGAGGCATGCAGAGTTAATTCCAGCAGTTTCATGCAGAATTGAAGATGGAGGCATGCAAAGTTAATTCCAGCAGTTTCATGCAGAACTGAAGATAGAGGCATGCAGAGTTAATTCCAGCAGTTTCATGCATAATTGAAGATGGAGGCATGAATGAGCAGTAAATGCCATTTAAGTTTATATTGAAATTAGATATTGAAATGTATAAATATGGAGGGGCAGAAATCATTTAATGGGAGGCTAGCAATGAGAAAAAAAATACTACTGTAATTCTAATATCAATAAAATACCACACCCCAGGGGGATTCGTCCGTGGATGTAGGCAAACCATGCCGAACCACGTTAAATTTGTGTCTGTCATTCTTGATTATATTCTGTTATTAGCCCCTGTTTCCATCAACAACACCGGTTTAATCGTGTTACGTGCCTAAAGTATTTCGGGTACAAACATTGGCGCCGACTAAGGGGGATTACGAGAAAAGGAATCGTGTTTTCCCATTGAGAAAAGTTGTACAAAATGCTTCAAAATCGAGTCCGTTAAAAAGCTGTTTGAATATCGGGAAAAATCACTGCTGCAGTCCAGTTGATCGTAACTGTTGCAGCCCAATTTGATCGTAATAGTTGCAGTCCAGCTAATCGCAGCTGTTGCTGACTAGTTAATCACAATTACTGCAGTCCAGTTGATCGCAACTGTTGCAGTCCAGATTCGCAATTCGAGATTTTCTGAAGCTATTACCTTCTGAAACCACTAAAATTGCATTACTACAAAGCCTGATGAAATGTTGCCAGGACGTTCGGTCCGCGGCAAAAGATGGAGTGAAACACCATCAAAACTATTACCTTTGGAAAGCACCCAATCTATACCACTACAAGGGTTGTTGAAACTATTGTCAGGACGTTCGGTCTGTAGTAGCAGGATTTCCCACACTACACCCCTTACTCGATTTTGCTTAATCAATCCATTGGAAGATGTAAGATCAAGAACATTTATTGATTGAATTCATGAAGTATTTACACAGGAAAATAGAATTACACTTAGAAGTTAAAACACTCTTAAACTTTCTCTCTCCTAATGACTTGCCTTACAATTCTCAAAAGATCTCCCCCTCTTACAGACTCACTCGACCCTTTATATAGGGTAATACATAGTGGATGACAGCTAAGCTATCCTTTATTTTCGGGAATGTCTCGCGAAGTGTCGCCAGTGTACAACTATTCAACCTCGCGACACTTCTTATCCTTCGCCAGGTTTCATGTCTTTCAGCTATTTTGTGTGTCGTTATTTCCCATCGCGTCGTTTATTTTAGTTTCCTGCGACTCCCTCGCGGTACCGTCGTTTATTGATCCCGTGAGCCCTATGCATTGCGATATTATGATCCTACATCTTGCCTCTTTTTCCTTGAATATTGCTTGAAGAGCGATCTTTAAGGAAAAATCTGTTGTTGTAGTGATCTTTGGTTTTCGTTGATGAGGAATGAGCGAGAAGAATACGTACTTGAAAAGTACGTACTTGCCTCTATTCTTTTGCGAAGTGCAGCTCCTATATTTGAAGTGTCATTTCTTGCCTCATGTGTTACGAGAGAATAATCGAGTTCGCAATCTCTTCTCGCCTATTAGGAAATATCTTTGTATATTTGGATTCTTCTAAAGTTCTTTTCGCCTGTCTTCCTTGGGTTTAGTAGCGACCGTTTACACGTGTCCATATCTACCTTTTATCGGTGCATTTAATGTTAACCTAAGTCATAACATTTTTTTCTCGTCTATTTATAGAGTATCCCCGTGAAGAATTTTCCTTTTCCTTTTCATCTTCTTCATCGTCTGCAAGTGTTCTTCTTCTTTATCGTTCTGCAAGTGTTTGTCTATTCTTACCATCTTCTTCACCATTTTTGCTATTCCCTAACAGTTGTTATTCTCATGGCGTCCAGGTTTGTTAATTGTGCCATATCTGGCTGATTTTGTGGTTGATCAAATTAGCTTTCCTTGTTGAAATCACACTGGTATGATTAACTTTGTAATTCTCTTTCTGCCATTGTTGTTCAGCAAGAACCAATCCAGAACTAAGTTTACCGTGAAGGACCCTCTTCTTTCTTTGGGTTCGCCACCAAACCTACTTCAACAAGAATCCCTCATGCAACAAAAGCCATCGGGCTCGCCACTGAAACCTACTTCACAACAAGAGCCTCTTGTGCCACCAAAGTCCTCCTCGCGAGTAAAATCTATGGCCTCGAAAAGAAAGTCTGCGGGTGACAAGGTATCTAAGAAACATTTGTTTTTTATTAACAATACATTGTTGCCTCTGTTTCTTATTTAACTTGTTATTCGCGGGGATGACGAGGTTGTTGATAGAACTCCCAAGAGGCCTCGCCAACCCAAGTCGGTCACTCCTAGCGTCTCCTTTCCTTCTTTCAGACCCCCTTCTCCAATTAAGAAGTCTTCGCACGACAACGTTAAAGCTTCCTCCCGAGAACATTTCTAATGAAGGCATTCTTATGTCCGAACTCTTCGCAGATCAAGCTCCTCATAATGACCCTACTACTCATGCCTCCGGCATTTCTCCAATCCTTCCCGAGATTCCCCTTTCTCGCGATGTCCCTCAACAAAAGAGGGTTCGTCTCCATCCCGATCTTGTGAGTGATGCCAAGAAGACTTCCATCGATCCTATTAAGTCCGACATTTGCGAGATTCCCGAGTAAGCATCTTGGTCCCGACGGGTTTTGCAAGCATCTTTGGTTCAAGAAGTTAACAAGTTGAAGGATGATCTCCAAGCTATGACCATGAGATGTAATAGTCTACATCTTGAAAATCAAAATTTCACAACATCTCATTGGATCGTGATAACCTTGCGAGAAGAATGAAGAATTAAAAAGTATGCTCTCACAACCCCCCCCCCCTTTTTTTTTTTTTTTTTTTTTTTTAATCACAACTCAAACCCTTGCTCGTCCTAAAAGTATTAAACCAAACGAATAATGGAGATATATCAAGCGGAGTCTATCGTCATTGAAGAAGTTCGAGTTGAAAGAGATTCTTGGATGGAGCAAGATAATCTCTTAGATAATCTTCATACCTATGCAACTGATCAAATAAATAATTTGAATAAAGAGAATTTTGATTTATCGCAAGAGCAAGTCTCATTAAGTAATGACTTATCTCGCCTTTCTTATGCTTTGACTAAGACTAATTTGGAGTTGGAAACTTTATCGATGAGAATCGAACTCTTTCGCAAGAGAAACGTTCTCTGTTGAATAAGATGGCGAGCTACTCACTTGCAAGATAATACTTGTCAAAAGTTATGCGAAGAATACAAACAAGCTAATCATACTTTGAGAAGCCAACTTGAAGAAATTTCCGCCGAGAGAGATAAACTTATTCAGGTAGAATAACATTGAGTGTAAAGTGAGCCAATTTAAAGATCAATGTTACGGAGTTAAAAAGATCTAATTCTTCCTCATGACCGAGAATGCCATACTTGTCTCCAATGATAAAAACTCTGCGATCTCGCCTGAAAGGCTTAGTTGGGGATACATTTGATGATGCTATGGACCGATTGGGAGATAGTTGTTCGTCTTTTATTCAGCATCTTGTTTCTCAAAAAGAAGGTAGTCATGTTATTTGACTACCTTAATTCATTTGTATATCTCCTTATCCTTAAGAAGCTCTTTTAATCTTTACTTGTCCAATTGTTATCAGATTCACGAGAAAAAGCTCCATTCTATTATTTCTACTCTCAAGTCGGACAATTCTAAACTTCGAGAGAAAAAGGGCGCTCGCTACTTCTCTTGTTCGTTCATGATCGTGCATGAGGAGACTTAACTACATGTCTGATTTGCAAGGACATAGATAGTAAAAATCGCAAAAAGCTTCTTCGCCAATTTCATCTTAAGGCTGAGGTCATAGTGAATGACATTTTATTGTCTAGATCTCTTGATCTGTTCGTGTCAATCCTTTGGAAGTGAGTGATGATGAAGTCCCCAACTCCCCTGATGATGATTATGATTATGAAAGCTGCGAAGACGTCGCCAACGTTGAAGTTGTTAATAAAAATCTTACTGAAAAAATTCCTGATGATATTCCACCCTCTGGAAGGTGAAGTCGAGAAAGTTATTGACGGAGATGGAGGCGAGAAGGTCACCGGCGAGGATGATAACATTGATGTAGAGAATTAATCGCTTTTGTAACTTTGCTGCAACTTTCTTTTGTTTTGAAAGATTAAATCCCTTGTAATTACGACTATAATCTCGTATAATCTCATTTCATTTTCATGAAATGATTTTAAGAAATAATTAGAAGTATCATCGTTTTGAAGTACGCAAAAATATGAAGTATCCTTAAAAAAGTATAAGAAGTACTCAATCTTGAAATATATAAGAAGTATGAAGTATTGCGAATTCATCATGCGAAACTCTCGCTCCATGTTCTTTGCCTTATGCTATGCTTTATTCTTCCATGAAGTATTAATCCTTGAAATATAAGAAATATTGCCTCGAGGAAATAAACAACATAAAATGTTGTTCATTGGTAAACATTGGTAATCCCTTGTTGCTTCTGTTCTTTATCTTCGAAGGTTGAATCGTTGAAAAAGTGTTGAGGTATTTCTTTATTCTTATCTTTCCTCTATCTCCTGCGTTGTGTTCATGTGATAGTATAATCTCTTCATTGCTTTATGTTGAATTTTATCACTGCGACGAGGTCGCAGGTATCTCCATGAAAGGAGAAACCTACTTTTCTCGCCTTATCATTTCAATAGTCTTTATTTTATCTCTTCTTATTGCGACAAGGTCGCAGGCCGCCCTTACATTTTCAAGCAAGGACCCATTGACCCTGCCTTATCATCTTTGTGTGGTCTTAGAGTTAGACCTCCTAATTAGAGGTCCTCCCCTGCCACCTTTCATCGCGACAAAATCGCAGGACGTCTTTACACTTGCATGTAAAGACCCCTTGATCTTGCCTTATCATTTTCCAAGTATTTTTGCCTCTGCAGGATGTTTTAGTTGCGACAATATGACAGGCCTAGATATTCTTGCGAACATAAAGCCCCATGACATTGCCGTCGTGCGACGAAATCGTACTTTGGACGTCCGTACACTTTGTTGTGTAAAGACCCATTGATCTCGCCTTACCCTCGCGTTAGTATTATTGCCTCTGCAGGATCATTGCACAAATATGACAAGCCTAAGTCTCCTTATGCGAAAACAAAGCCTCATGACATTTGCGTTCGTTTGACACTCCCCTAACGGAGAGCGTGCCGCCCTTATCATCTCCCCGGTTGCCCCTTCAAGGAGGCGAAACATCGGCCATACAAGACTAGCTCCTCCCATCCGGTCTTAACAACAACCGATTGTTTTCGCATCCTCTTATCCCTTATACCTATATGGTTTATGGTTACGAGACCGCACCCTAAGTGGAGTTTTCTTGGGCGAGTGCAACGCATGCCAAGACTTGCCAAGAATGGCCGGGGTAGGTTCATCCATCCCGGGCACTGCGGCTCAACCGTGTACCTCGGCGCCTTGTGCATACACGACTCCTTGGAAGAGACCCTCGGTCGCCCAACCGAGTATAACCTACATATATAGTTGGGAATCCAAGGTATCTCCCGGATAGGCTTTCATGGGCCCCAAATTTTCATGACTCGGAGGCTTCGGGAGCGGTGTAACCTTCGCACGAGCCATGTTAAGAGATACCCCCTTATATGACGCACTTTAGGTCTTACATTTGCCTCTTACGAAATATAATTCGCGAACTAGGGTGTACGCCATAAAGGTTCGTCCCATTCACTCACTCAATCACTTTTGTCAATTCATTCAATCATTCATTTTTGATTATCTCTTCTCATTATCTTTGCGAAATTATCGCATGTCTTTATTCTTTCATTCATCATTTCTTCATTTCTGTCACTTCCTTCACTGATTCTTTCATTTATGTCATTTCTTTCATTCATTCTCGTAATATCATATCATTTGCGATTTGCTGCTGTTGTTGTCTATATGATTTGCTTGCGAAGCTATCATCCTTGAAATGTATGGACGTCGCATAAAATATAAATATCTCGCAGCAAAAAGAATTGTGAGAAATGAGATTTGAACCCTTAACCTGCCTCTTGCATGTTCTCACACCATACCAACTGTTCTAACCCTCATTTGCGAGTTTAAGTTACGAGATAATCATCAACTCTCTTCTTTGCGAGATAAGCAAAGTCTATGCGAAATTTCTCATAACAAAAATAAATGTGCGAGAGCAAGAATTGATCCTGCGACATCAAGCTTCTTCACTCCAACTCAAACCATCTCATGCGAAGAACCATTTTGTGATAAAATTCACGACATTTTGTTCTTATCCTTTTCTTCATTCTTCCTTTATTTCCTTCAACAATTTTCCTCTTTTCTTTTCTCCCGAATATGAAATCTTCCATTAAAAAATTAGCTTTCTTCCTTGAATTTCATCACAACAACCTATTTTTATTTTTATTTTTCTTCCTCTTTTCATGTCTTTGAATTGTTGGCGGTGTTTTCTCCCACGAAAGTGTGATTTCTTCCATAAAACTTCCATTTTTGAACCCAAATTTTATAGATCTAAATAAAAGTATGAACTTGATAACTACTTTTCATGGAAATTTCTCTTAAAGTTTATAGATCCAATTGAATTCATCACCAACAGTAGCCGTTTTTTCTAAACTTTCTTGAACCAACAAGATTAGTTCCCTGTTTCTAGCGCATATGTAGTAGCAGGATTTCCCACACTACACCCCTTACTCGATTTTGCTTAATCAATCCATTGGAAGATGTAAGATCAAGAACATTTATTGATTGAATTCATGAAGTATTTACACAGGAAAATAGAATTACACTTAGAAGTTAAAACACTCTTAAACTTTCTCTCTCCTAATGACTTGCCTTACAATTCTCAAAAGATCTCCCCTCTTAAAGACTCACTCGACCCCTTTATATAGGGTAATACATAGTGGATAACTGACTAAGCTATCCTTTATTTTGAGGAATGTCTCGCGAAGTGTCGCCAAGTGTACAACTATTCAACCTCGCGACACTTCTTATCCTTCGCAGGTTTCATGTCTTTCGGCTATTTTTGTGTGTCGTTATTTCCCATCGCGTCGTTTATTTTAGTTTCCTGCGACTCCCTCGCGGTACCGTCGTTTATTGATCCCGCGAGCCCTATGCATTGCGATATTATGATCCTACACGGTCCACGGTAAAAGATGGCGTAAAAACATCATCAAAATTGTTGCTGGATATTCGATCTGCAATATGGATGGGTCTAGTTTTGATTTCAATCACTGTAGTCCAGCTGGTCTCAGCCGGCTGCCCTGTTAATCATCATTATCTGCGATCCGATTGATCGCAACTAGCTGCAGATCGGCATCCGATCGGAAGCCACCAAAGCTGACTCACTACAAACATTGTTGGCAGGATGTTCGATCTGAAGCACGTTACAGTCCAAAGTTCAAAAAAAAAATCAGTTCATCCATAACATATCAGCAGCATATTCGAGTTCGTAGCTTGTCAAAATCACCTCCACCATGTCCGAGTTCCAAGTCCGTTGCTACCTGCACCAGCTGCACATACGACAAACACATGATGCGGAAACCCTAAGGAAAAACCTCTAGCGAAGCATCACAAAAGTTTCCTGAAAAGGTCCACAAACGCATCTCAAATAATAGTTACAAAAAACTGTTACAGAAAAGTTCATGAGAAAAGGCGACAGTCCAGGAATAATGTTGCAGAAAGTTCAAGGAGAAAGGACAACGGTACTCAAAACTGTTGCAAAGGGGAAGATAGCAAAGATAACACTTCCACCAGCCGTTGCAGAAGAAAAGATCACATTCCAAGAAAAGTGTTGCGAAAAGCGCCAAAGTCGGCGGCCAAGCCCGGCGGTAGTCCGGCAACCATATACGTTCACCCACTTCAAGAGTGCCATTCACCTCTATCATTTTTCTGCCACCCACGTTAACCTAATTAGGGGTTATGTACACCCATGTTAAGTATGTTGTTCACCCACATCCATATTTCTGTTCACCCTCGTTAGATTTCCATCACCCACGTCAGAGTCTTCTTCACCCACTTTAGTCGGGCCACATGTGCCACATCAGGAATTTGGTCCAGTCAGCGACAGCCGCGTCATCGTCCGCCACGTCCGTAACCGACCCGTCATCAATTTATCTAGTCAACGTGTGCCACGTCATCAAAGTGTCACGTCAGCATGACGTTAGCTGAGGGCGACGCAATGCGGCGTCTTAATCATCCCCGGCACAGTCGTCTTCTCCGGCATGTTCGTCGTTTCCGGAGACAGTAGCAGGTGGCCGGCGGCACTCCCCGGCGGCCAACCCCGGCAGGCCAGTTTGGTTTGATCCAGTATAGCGTGTAGCAACTTAATCCCGTATATCCGCTTAGGTGTAGCACGACAAAACTTAATACCATACATCTGATTCAGTGGAGCACGACGCAACTTAATATTGTACATCTGATTTGGTGTAGCACGGCGCAACTTGATATTGTATATCTGATTCGGTGTAGCACGGTGCAACTTAATATCGTAGTTTTGATTCAGCGCGTCACGGTACATTTTAATTCCATGGCCCTTGGGTAATTCCCCCATACTGTTAGCCTTGAGGAGAATTACGCCCCACTGTGGGCTTGAGCACATTTCTCTTCATTTTTGCATCCTTGATATCTTCTTCATTCCACGTCCGAATTGGGTGATTTTCGGATCGTTGCGATCGCATTTTAATATTCTACATCATGAAGGTAAAATTCTTACATTTGGAGAAGAATATTTTTGGTACAAGGCGCTCACCGACCAATTTTGTTTCTTCGATAACTTCTTCTTCGTGCATCCAAACTGAGTGATTTTCGACCCGTTGATATCGTATGTCAATTTCCAACATCATGAAGGCAGAATTTCAATTTTTGATGAAAATTAAATTTTTAGAAATGTAAAATGGCAACACCGGAAACGATCGCATTCAATCACCAAAGGAATGCTACAGTCCAGTTGATCGAGCTATTGTAGTCCGGTTCCTCAGCAAATGCTGCAGTCCAGATGATCGAACTGCTGCAGTATTTTTTCGTATAATTACTACTGTCCAGTTGATCGAACTATTGTAGTATGGTTTTACTCAAAACTGTTTCAGTACAGTTTTCCTCACAACTGCCTCAGTCCAATATGATTGAACTTTTGTAGTTCGGTTTCCCAAGAATCTTATTTGATCCAGTTTTGCTTATAACTATTACTGATTCAGTGATCGCATTTTCTTGAAATACGATCCCATGGCAAGTGTCTTCGATCTATTAAACCAATCTAGTCGTTAAGTCAAGCTGAGATGCTAAGGCAACTACACTAGTCATCGTTGATGGAAAACGTCAACATAGCCAGTGGACATCCTAGTCACCTCATAAACGAAGTCGCAATACCGCATCTCATAAGGTACAAATACAATTAAATATTTTTGCATCATTTCATATAATCATGCATACTTTTGTTCACTGGGACACCTACAATGTGGCGAGCATCTTCACATGTCAAGGCATGAGGAGATGCACACATCTCAATTTTGCGCGAATCTGGAATAGTGGGATTGGCCCCCTGTGTGAATTCCAGGTAGCAAAAAAACTTTCAACCTCATTCCATGCGCGAGCAATATGCAGCAAGGTTGTGCACCCTTGTGCGAGCATTGAGCATCATGACAATCACTATCTTATGGGGACGAGTTGCATATCACTCCAATGTGGATGACCATCACTTGGGGGTGAGATATGTAAAGCTGCGTAACACTCCACACGCTTGGGGGAGAGTTATGTAGCACGTAAATGCGATGCGAAATTCGGTTGCTAGAAATTGAAACAAAGGGTAACCCGAACTTCTTAATCCTCCAACGAATTACAGGATTAAGAGGGGGAGAGCATACACCCTAACATTTTGATGCAATTATTTCAAACAGTAATATTAATAACTTCTACAGTTAAGTTGATCGAACTGATGTAGTCCAGTTCAAAAGCAACTGCTCCACTCGGTTGGACGCAACTAATGCAGTCCAGTTTTGCTCATCAATTCTGTACTCAGTTGGACGCAACTGATACAGTCCTGGTTTTATTTGTAACTATTACATTCAGGTTTATCGAACTATTTTAATCCAGTTCCTCAGCAACTGCTGCATTTCACCTGATCGAAGCTGCTGCAGTCGAGCTATGTTCGTGATTCCTGCAGTCCGGTGATCGCATTTCTTTTTGATCATGTTCGCAGCTCCTATGATCCAGTGATCGCGGTTGCTTCAATGAAACTTTGCTCAAGGCGATCATTCCAGTGATCGAAGGCTGCTGCGATCCATTTATGTTCGCATCTCCTGCCGATCCGGTGATCGCATCTCTGCAGAGATGCGGCTTTGCTCGTTATTGTTGCGATCGGTGATCGCGGTGATGCGATTCGGCTACATTCGTAGCTCCTGCAGTCCAGATGATCACATCTGCAGTGCAATTTTACTCGTTGTTGTTGCAATCCGGTGATCGCAGTGCTGCAGTCGGCTTCTGTTAAGTAGCTCTGCCCGATCCATTAATCGCGAAATTTCTTTGCGGTGTAATTTTGCTTATTCTTCTTGCAATCCGGTGATCGAAGCTGCTGCCGAGTCTAGCTATGTTCGCATATCCTGTCCAGGTGATCGCGGTTGTTGCGGTGTAATTTTGCTAAATTCTTTGCTGCAATCCGGTGATCGAAAGCTGCTGCGGTCCATCTATGTTCGCATCTCTGCCAGTCGGTGATCGCGTTCTTGCAATCTTGACTTTGCTCATTCTTTGTTGTAGTCGGTGATCGCAGCTCTGGCACTTTGTCGGCTACTGTTAAGTAGCTCTGCCGGTCCGGTGATCGCCCTTGTTTGCTAGGCTGATGTAATTTTGCTCGTTGTTGTTGCGAGTCCGGTAATCGCGGTTGCTGCGATCGGCTCTATTCGTAGCTCCTGCGATCCGGTGATCGCATTCTTTGCGGTGTAATTTTGCTCGTTCTTTCTTTGCAATCCGGCTCATCAAAGCTGCTTGCCCGATCCGGTATGTTCGCATCTCTGCCATCCCGGCTACATTGCGTAGCTCTGCCATCCGGTGATCGCGGCTCTTTGCGGTGTAATTTTTCTGTTCTTTCTACAATCCGGTGATTGAAGCTCTGCCCGTCGAGCCGGTATGTTCGCATCTCTGTGATCCGGTGATCGCAATTTCTTCTTGTGTCTTGACTTTGCTCGTTCTTTGTTGTAGTCGGTGATCGCGAATCTTTGCGGTCGGCTCTATTCGTAGCTCTGCCAAGTCCCGCTGATCGCTGCTTGCTAGCTATAGTTTAATTTTGCTCGTTCTTTGTGCAGTCCGGTGATCGCATTTCTGCCGATCCAGCTACATTCAGTAGCTCTGCCGATCCGGTGATCGCGGTTTCGCTGCAGATGTAATTTTGCTCGTTGCTGCTGCAATCCAGCTGATCGAAGCTGCTGCAGTCTAGCTATATTCGCATCTCCTGCCCGATCCGGCTACATTCGTAGCTCTGCCCAGTCGGTGATCGCGGCGGTTGCCGATGTAATTTTGCTCGTTCTTTCTGCACTCCGATATGTTCGCATCTCCTGCGGTCCGGTGATCGCAGTACTGCGGAAAGCGACTTTGCTCGTTGTTGTTGTAGTCCGGTGATCGCAATTGCTGCAATCGGCCATTGTTCGTAGCTCTGATCCGGTGATCGCGGTTCTTTGCGGTGTAATTTTGCTCGTTCTTCTGCTGCGATCCACTGGTGATCGAAGCTATTGCGGTCCCGGCTATGTTCGCAGCTCCTGATCCAGTGATCGCGAGTTGCTTTGTAGTGCAACTTTGCTCGTCGCTGCTGTAGTCCAGCTGATCGAAGCTGCTGCAGTCCAGCTATGTTCGCAGCTCCTGCTGGCCAGCTGATCGCAGCTGCTGCTGACCAGCTTTGCTCAATGTTGTTACTACCCAGTTTTGCTCATTACTGCACATGACACTTTTTGGTGGCCGTCGCAGTCCAGTTTACCGTAATCATTGCAATCCAGTTCCGCAGCAACATCTATTGTGATCTAGTCGACATCGCTGCTACTATCCTGATTCATATAACTATTGAAGACATATAAGGATCGATGTCAATCCAGTAGCACAACCAAGACCATTGGAGGCCCAACAACACACAAAGTCTGTTACCATCTCAACTTTTAAAGGGTCACACTCTTTCGCTCGCAACTACCGCGGCTCAGTCCGTAATTGACAGCAGCTTAATACCAACAACTACTACTACCTAGTTTGGTCAGAAATTACTGACAGTCAGCAAATTCAAATTTCGTTTACAACAACATCTCGCATAAATTCCGGCTGAGTGACGTCAGATATAACTCAGTTTTTCCAAACAACAGTTACTAGTCAAGCTACGCAACTACCACAATTCAGTTACAACTCACTTTCAACACCGCCCCACTCTAGCATCACGCTTCCGTTACAAACCAGTTCATCCTTCAGTCCTATTTTTGCATACAACGATGGTTCATACTTAACTATTTCCCGCCGATCTTCCAAGCACAATAGCCTCACTTGGGGGCGACTTGATTACGATTTCCACAATCAACGAAGGCAGTTTTCCTTTCGCCTCAACAACAAAAATTTACTCTTGGGGGCGTCTTGATTTCCGTAAACAGCAAGGGAAGGTTGCCAATCAATTTAGCAACAGTAATCCACACTTAAGGGTGATTTTTTCATTGACCAAGGGAAATGAAATGTGCTTAACCCCCAACAAGTTGGAGGTTAAGAGGGGGTGATGTTTGTACCATGAGTAAAAATACCACATAGTGGGCCAGAATATTGTTTAGGGCCACAATTCAGCTGCCACCACCAATCAAGCAGACCCACCCGGCTGCCAGATATTACAATGACCGGTCAAAGTTAACACTCGGTCAACAGTCAAAGTCAATCGTTGTTCAACTGTCAAGTCAGGTTGCACGTAAGGGTGCACAGGAACCGATCCGGACCGGCGGACCGTCCCGGAACCGGTGGAACCGTACCTGATTTTGGACCGAACCGATGAAGGGGGTACAGGTACCGGTCTAAAAACTAGGAACCGGGGCTAAGCAGGTACAGGTACACGGTCCTTCCCTAGTCCCGTGCCGTCCCGGACCGAAAGTACCAAATAATTCTAACCATAGGATTTAGGGGTAATAGATTACTGATAGCCGTTAGATCTAGGTCTGGTATATATAGATAATTTTGGCTAGGGTTTCTCATTTGGTCTCTTTTTTTTTTTTCGTCTTCTCTTTGAGAAAGAGAAGAAGAACAGGGAACTCCATTAGAGTTCTGACCCGACCTTACAGGGAAGAATTCTTCTCTTCTCCATACTTCAACTCCACGAACTCCATATTTCACTATCGATCCAGAAGAAGAAGAAGAAAAAATCAGTGATTAAATCGTTTCCCTCGTAAGTTTTTTTCCTTTTTTTCTTCTTCAATTTTAATCAAGTTGTATTCATTATTTTGTTTAAATCGTTTGATTTGGACTACTGGGTTACTTGATTTTTGTTAATTTGAGCTTTATTTTTATTTTTGAAGGGAAAAGATTCAATGAACAATCAATCCAACTCAGAAATTGTTAACCAAGGGTAAGTTACGTAAGTAAGTTCATCAAAATATTTGCTTTTAATGAAATCTGGGATTGGATTAATTGGTATTTTGGATTGTTATGAATTCTTATGGGGTTTACTTATTTTGAGTTCTGGAGTAATGGGGTTCTGTCAATTTGTTGAATTGTGCTGAAATTTTAGTAGATTGTTAGTGATTGAATCATGTATAATTGTAGTGTTCTTTCGATTTTTCCGTATTGGGGGCATCTAATTGTGCTGAAATTTACTAGATTATGTGATTGAATCTTTCACAATTGAAGTGTTCTTTAGATTTTTTTCCTATTGGGCATCTAATTGTGTTGAAGATTACTAGTATATGTGATTGAATCATGTAGAATTGCATAGTGTTCTTCAATTTCTTTTGATTGTGTGGGCATATAATTGTACAAAGATTCTTGAGTGACACTGGACTCAGCATCAAGAACCCTTAGCCATCTATTTTGATTGTTAAACATGTTGGGACACATAAATTGACTCTAAGATTGAATTGTGATCAATTTTTCTAAAAGTCTCTTGTCTTGTTTTTAAAATTTCATTTTGATTGCTTTGTTTATGTGACTTGATCAAATGTATTGTTGCAGGTTATCTTGATTAGTTGCTAAAGCCTGTTATTGGACTAGAGACATGACAACTAGTTTCTCTTACTGAGGTTAGCATTTTACTTTTTTGTTGTGTTGTGTCATGTCACTCATGTGTGTAGTTTACTAGTTTGGCATTGTGTAGTTTACTGAGGTTATATGGAATTGTTTGTCAGTGATGGATGCATCAATTCCAGCTAGGGTTCGGAACATAATATGGTGTCAGATGACAATATTGAAGATGAAGAAGGTAACATATATACATATTACATTATTAGTTTATTACTTGTGTTTTGCAGTAATAGACATAGACTAATAGTTACTAACTTCTATTACTTGTTTTTGCAGCGTTAGTTGGTCCTATCAACATTAATGCCACCACCAGTGCTGCTGCCATGGAATAGATATTCAAGGCTTTGTATTTTCCATTGCCACCAGTGCTACTTGTTACATTTTTACCACCAATGTCCAGTCAGTGACTCAGTGCTACTTCTAGTCTGCTACTTGTTACTTGGACTCTTTTACTACTTCTTAGTTCTTACTATTGTTTAATTGTGTGTGTGAATATGTAAGTGACTGTCTGTCAGTCTTTGACTCTTATGGTACTTGTTACTTTTTCAGTTTTTTAAGACTTGGTATTTGATAGTTTTCCTTGCTAGTATTAATAGTATTGTTACTTCTTGTTAGTTGTTAATTGTTAACAAATAACAATACATGCTTAGTAAAACAGGTCCTTAGAGACTGACCTTGCTGCTGCACTTGATAAAGTGAAATCACTGGAAGAGAGTCTGAGTAGATTCAATTCTAGCTCTACAAAATTATCCTCTATGATTGGAGCATGTAAAGAACATCGTGATACACGTGGTCTGGGCTATAAAGGAATAGACGCTCCAAAAACGAGTAAGATCAATTTTGTTAAAGCTAATGATAATTCTTCATGTGAGAAACCCTTTGCAGCATGTAATGTGTCTAGAAATAAGGTTTTTGCCCCTTCTAAATCTACTCACACGAGAACGGTTAAGAACAATTCCTTTAACTGCTATTATTGCGGGAATACAGGACATTCTGAGCGAAGATGTCATTTTCGTTTGAGGAATAAAAAACTTCACAACATTCTTGCATGGATGTCAAAAGAAGTTATTAAACCCGTCTCTCATATTGTTTGAGTAAAAGGCATTGTCGACAATCAAGAAAAATTCTGTGATAAGACTTTTCTTAATTGTGTTTTTGAAACAAAAAATATCGACAATGACAGAAGGGCAACTAACTCCGAAAAGAGAAAAAGACATAGAAGAAAGAAAGAAAAGTTCAAAAGTCTATCTACTCTATCTCTTATTTTGAGACAAAAGTCGTTTTGCTATATAGACTTTGATTATACACATTTGCCACTTCGAGCCGAGTTTATCTCGCCTATCTATTTCTCGAAATATGTGTTGGTAAGCTTTTGCTTTGGCCAAGTTCATCTTTACCTAGTGACAAAAGTCATGACACGTTTCAATCACTTTGGAAATTGCTTACTTTGACGGAATGTCCTCTAAGAATGTTTCAATGATTGAAATGAGAGTTTAGATTAAATAACCAATGATGGATATAAGCATTGTGTGGCAACGCATATATGTATAAGTCCTTTTTCCTTGAACCGAAGTTTGCGAACTTTGTTGATCAAGAGAACCGGAATCAGAGCCGTGAGCTAAGTCCGCGAACTGGCGGAAGTTCTCTTCCCGAGAAATTCTGCTGGAGTTTGAGAACTCCTTCCGGGAACTTAAGTTCGCGAACTAAGTTTGCGAACTTGAGTTGGTTATATCTAAAAACAATCGTTTGTGAACTCATTTATAAAAACTAAGGAATGCAAAATGCAAACCGTGGCTATATAGTTATGTTGATGGTGGATTTTAGTTCAGGGCTAAAATTGTAAAACCATTATTTTTACGTGTTGTCACCCTACAAAGGGAAAGCTGATTAAGAAGTGATGAGTGCAAAAACCTCTTCACTTTATTTATTTGAAGCAATTCAACAAATACACAAAATTCACCCAGAATGGTGCGTGCAACAGCAATCCCAAATATTCTGTGAATTTTACTAGCAATAACAATTAATGCATGATTTGCCTGGTATTTTCCATGTTGTGTTCTCAGCCGAACTCTCATCATTGACATGACATGATGACTAAGTGCCCACTCTCAGCAGAGTAGCATGAATCTCCGTGCCAATATTGAGAAATGCATGAAATACCCACACAGGCTACATCACTCTCGACAGAGAGTCTCTCATCGACGCGCTTTGGTTAGCCGATCGAGCATGCTTAATTTCCTTAAGAAAAATCTAGACTGTCCAAATCAGTCTCAGAAACGATCACGACCACACAAGTTGGCCGCGCAATTTAACAAGCCTAGCCAAACCCTGGCAAAAGTAGTCCATCATTGTGATGACCACTGGCGGGCCCACTTATTCCCTAGCCGGTTGAACATCACCCGCACCCCTCCAGTGCCGTCAAATGCTATCCCAGAGTAAGGTGGCCGCGTCGCTTGGAGAAGGCTCGAACGAGCAAGACTGCTTAAAGCAGTCTTAAAATCATCATGACCGTCCAACTTCACCGGCATGGTTGGAAGGATTAGATCATCCCATGAATGATCAGGGAAGCGCTAACGCACACGTTGGCGGACCCACTTCTCACCTACCCGATCGGCCTTCTCACAGCAATGCCCCAGAGCAATGAACGTTTGCTCGAAACATGGCTGGCATGATGATTTAAAGGGTCGCGGAAGCTCCACTAGTGTCTTAAATCGATCACAACCATCCAACTTAGATGGCATAATTGGATGGCTTAGATCGCGCCTAGGACCATCGGACAGGTACACACATGTTCACCGTCAGCCCAAAGTGGGCCCCACACGATCGGCCTCCCCAAGGGAGGAGCATAGCATGCAAAACCGTTTGGTTAAAGTTACATGCACACGACCGATCCAAAACCCTAATTAGGGTTTGCGGCATATTACATGTGTCACTAATCGATCACGAGCGTCCATCTTCGCAAGCTTGGATGGAGGGTGTAGATGTAGACTTAAAAGGTCCCAAGCATGTCAACATGATCACTGTTGACCCATCTACACGCATGACCGATCGGCCTAGGCCAACCATGGCCGAACGTCTCGAAATGCGCGCCCAAACTAGGCATGTCGCGCGGTTTCCAATTCCTTTGCGGCAATGGATTTCTACCGTAAACCGATCTCAACCACTCAACTTTTCCGGTCAAATTGAGTGGCTTAGATCACACCTTCATGAGACAGTGAGGTACGGACGTGTACACCGGCAAGCCGTCTACACGCATGCCCGGTCGGTCCTGCCAAAAACGCCTCCCATGCTTGGTTTCGACCAAGCTGAAGAGTGATGCTTGCGTACCTCTCCAAAACCCTAAAACTCCATCAACGGTCGCAGATGAGCGTCATATACCATCTCGTCCGTCCAACTCTACCAGCTTGGTTAGGCAGCCCAGGCTAGGAGTTAAACGACCAATAAAGCATCCATATGATCACCGTCCGCCGCTCTTCCACATAGAGTGATCGCCCAAAGAATGGATCGCCCATGCAGCCTCCAAACGATCACTCAAAGATGGTTGGACGTGGTGCTATTTTAAGACGCCTAATCCGCGGCTTACTCCCTTAAGCTTTAAATACAGCGATGCTTCATACATGCTGAATGTATTCGATGCATTACATGCATAGAATACACACGATATTTCATAAATATCGATTTCCAAAATAACTTAGTTATTTAACCTAGCACCGTATGCTACTTTTTGTGGGTCCCACATCCACACAATCGAGACATCAAGCATGTCACAAACTAGGGGATACTTACTGGGGTATTAGTCTGGCGGTTTACAGCGCGCATCGTGCAACGCGCCATCACAAGAACGTGTCAGGAAGACATGGACGGTTAGTGATGATGGGAAGAGTGGGAAAAGGCTGATCGTGAGACATTAACACGATTCCCACTAATCCATCACTCCACTTCCTCCACTTCCCACGAGAGACGAGGGTTAGGCTCAATGGCTTGTATAAATAGGTTCTCCTCCCTATTTCCAGACAGGCACAGAAAACTAAGTGTTGTCATTCGCATCCAGAAAACACCAGAACTGATAGCTTACATCATTGCAAGCCAGTTCCTCTTTCTGATACAAGTCATAAACTGCCAACACCTTCACAATCTCAACACCTTCTTCGTTTCCCTCCCTAAGGTCAACCCCATCTCCTTCACTTTGTGACCGAAGCAAGTCTGGAACGGCCATTTCTTGGTTTAGGCCAGAATTATATAGATTGATCTCTCGAATCAAAAAGCACTCCCGTGCAGTGCATTTGTTTAGGGTTTAGATTCATTTCTCATCCACACACACCCAAAATTACCGGAACCAGCAGAAATAGTTTTCACCCATAAACAAGTTCATGAACCTATTCGAGTGAATCAAATCGTTTTTGCTTCGATTGTGTCTTGTGTAGTTACATAAGATTTCCTTGCAATTGAACAACTCTTTAACTAGTTCATTTGAGTCATTTGAACTAGTTATGGTGAAGAAGAATATGGTTGATATGAAAGTGCTCATATGGCTAACCATTTGGTTAACTATTGTTGAACCAACAAATGTTCATGTTTGGGTATGGTTACATAAACCCAAAATAATACATTTCATTTGTGTGTAACAAGCTAAGTTTTCGATCCAACGGTTGAAAGATATTAGCTTGAATCTAATCCGGTTTTCATCTAACGGTGAATATTGAATGCTTTGTTACCAAGCTAACATTGATTGCAAACCATGATTTGAAAGACTATATAAGGGAGAACTCTAGCAACTGGGAAACCTAATCCCCACACCTTCCGTGTGATACTAGTTGTATTAGCTAGATTCGATTCTCCTTTAACCTTAGGTTTTCTTCTTAAACCAGGTTAACGACTTAAAGACTTCATTGGGATTATGAAGCCAGATCGATACTACTTTCTCATAGTTGTGTGATCTGATCTTGCGAATTCTATCGTTTTGAGTACAATCGTAACGATTGGCTTGAGATCTTGATCTCCGATAGTCAAGATAGAAAAGTAATAACAAACATCTTCGTCTCATCGTTTGTGATTCCACAATATCTTTTTTCGCTATGTCGAGTAGGATTATTATGAGGTGATTGATAATACTATGCTGTTGTTGATGGTGGATTTTCATTTAAGGTTAAAATTGTAAAAACCAGAAAATAATGCGCTGACATCTTGTAAAAGATAAAGCCATTAATAAGTGTTGGATACTCCCTCACTTAATTCACCAAGAATGGAGCATGTGGCAACAATCCCATTCTATGGATACACGAAATTCATCCAGGTTGGAGCATGTAGAAACAATCCCATATACCCTGTGAATTTCTAGCATTATTAATTAATGCGCAATCAGCCTTGTATTTCCTGTACTCATTATCAGTGCAGCATGACGACTGAGTGTTACTCTTACAGAACAACACGAACCTCCAAGCATTATAATGAAACCATGTACGAAATACCCGTACAGGCTGACTCTCGGTGTGTTATACTAGCCCGATTGAGCCCCTCTCGGTGTGTTATACTAGCCCGATTGAGCATCCGGACTGACCGTATCAGTCCGGATATGATCGCAGTCATCCAAATCCACAAGCATGATTGGATGACCCAGATAAATTCCATCACCCCAAGCAGGTATGGAATACCCACTGCCGACCCCGCATGGTCGGCCATTGGCCTAGCTTGCCAAAAAACGTTCATACCAAGCAGTATGGACGGAAAACCCTAAATTAGGGTTTGCGGCATATTACATGTGTCGCAAAAACAGTCTCAACCATCCATCTTCGCAGGTATAGATGGAGGGTGTAGATGTAAACTCAAAGGGCCCAGAGCATGTCAACACAATCACCGAGGCCCGCCTACACACTTGACCAACCGGTCAAGACCAACCATGCTTGGTCGTAACAAATTCGTGCGCCCAAACAAGGGGTGACGCACGGCTTTGAAATCCAGAATTAGGGCTTTGAGCATCACGAGCTTCCATCTTCTCCGGCACGAATGGAGGGTCCAAGATTAGATTAAGCAGGTCCGGTCATACCAACATGACCACCGTGGACCCATCTATTCCCTCACCCGATCGGCCAAGGCATATCATGCCTGGCTAATTCAAAACGCACGCCCAAACTAGCGTGGTCACACCTCCCAAAACCACAAACTGATCTCGACCGCTCAACTTCTCCGGACGATTTGGATGGCTCAGATCACGTTTTTATGGGATATTCAGGTATAGGCGTAAACACCAGCCTACCACCTTCACACCAGGCCAATCGGCCAAGACCGACCAAGATTGGTCGTCTTGGAACGTGTGCCTGAAGTGGGCGTGACATGCGGCTCTTGCGGCACTTTGGTTTCTGTCGCAAATCGATCTCTTACCGCTCAACTTCACCGAATGACCACTCAACTTCACCGAATCCCCGGATCATACTTTCGTGAGGTAATGGGGTATAGGCGCCTACACCATCATGATGTGGTGGTCGCATGTATGGTCGGCCCAATGGCCAAAGTTGTATCCCATGCTTGGTTTCGACCAAGGTTATGGTTTGTTCAACTTAAATAAGAGTGATGCCTACGCACCTCTTCAAAACCTAATTTCATTAACGGATGGTTTTAATGGCGGTGGTATTAGTTTTTCTTTTTGAATCAAAAATAATAAAAAAAATTTACATGATGAGTGTCTCAAAGATCCACTCAACTTCACCGAATGAATTGAGTGACCCTAGATCATACTTTCGTGAGGTAATGGGGTATAGGCGCCTACACCATCATGCCGTCTACACGCATGTATGGTCGGCATTTATTTTTGTTATGCAAAATTTCACACAGACATTGCTTATCTCGCGAAAGAAGAAAGTTGATGATTATCTCGGCCAAGAGGCCAAAGTTGTATCCCATGCTTGGTTTCGACCAAGTATCCCGGAAGAGGTACCTTGGATTCTCAACTATATATATAAGAAGAGTGATGCCTACGCACCTCTTCAAAACCCTAATTTCATTAACGGTGATAAGGCAAGGCAATGGGTCATTGCATGAAAATGTAAAGACGATGAGTGTCTCAAAGATCATCTCATCCGTCCAACTTCACCAGATGGATTCTTGGTTATACAACCCTCGGTCGAGTTAGTTGGTAATACTTCTTATTCACTTCGCAAAGTGAGGCGTCATTACCCATCACTTTATCACACCATGATGCGCTTTCAAGCAATATTCAAGCATAAAAAATACACACGATACTTCACAAGTCTCGATCAACTTCTCGAATAACGCAGTTATTCAAATTAGAGAAGGTATTACATGCTACCTATCGTGGATCCACGATCCACACGTTCTTTATCATCTTCTTCCCACATCAATCATGTCACAAATGTAACCTCAACAATCATAGGGGGATACATATCGAACCACGTAAAATCTTATGGGTATTGGTCTGGCGGTTTACAGCGCGTGCAACGCGCCATCACAAGAACGTGTTAGGAAGTCATGGACGGTAAGAGATGAACAGGAGAAGTGGGCAAGACTGGTCTTGTGGCACCGACGCACAACTCCACTACTCCATCACTCCACTTCCTCCACTTCCCACGAGAGACGTGAATAAGGCTCAATGACTTGTATAAATAGGTTCTCCGCCCTATTTCAAAAACAAGGTAAAAACAACAGAGTCAAGTGTTAATACAAAAACGTATTCCAACACCCAGAGCCTGCTTGCATCAATCGTAAGCCTGCTCTTCTTTCTATTACAAGTCATTCATAGCCAACACCTTCACAATCTCAATACCTTCTTCGCTTCCCTCCCTAAGATCAACCCCATCTTCTTCACTTTGTGACCGAAACAAGTCTGGAACGGCCATTTCTTGGTTTAGGCCGGACTTGCACATATTGATTTCCGAATTTACCAGCACTCACCGCGCAGTGCATTTGTTTTGGGTTTAGATTCATTCCTCATCCACACACCCCAAATTACCAAATCCGGCAGGAATAGTTTTCACCCATAAACAATTGGCGATCACGGTGGGACGTTAATCTCTCGGTTGTAATGTCAATTTCTTCAAATTCGATTCAATTTCATCAATTTCAAAAAGGGTAGATCTTAGAATCAATTCAATCAACAATTCATTTCAAGATGGTGGAATTAAGGTCTGGGTCAGCAATCAATTCTGATGGAGCTGGTGTGGATAACAATCCTGGTGTCGAAGTACCTGTCAGTGGAGCTACCGTGGTCAATACATCTCGTGGAGCCGTCACTTCTACCATCAGCACCGGCGTAGTAGGAAATGTTCCAGTAAGTGTAACGCCTCCCATCACCAGAGCCAGAGCAGCCGCAAATCCCGGCATCACCTCAAGTGTAACACCTCCGGTAGTCACCAGAGCAACAACTTTCACTCCTTCATCAGGACGAGGAGCCGGAGGCACAAGAGGAGGGACACCGTCTATTACCATTGCAGACTTGATGGAGAAACAGGAAGTTCTTGCTAAGACTCAAACGGATATGGCCGCAACTCAAAAAGAGGTACTCACTTTCCTTAAAACTTTGACCGAACGATTGCCACAAGATTCACGACAACCCTTGGAGTCGACAAGAGATGCATTCAATACACCCGGAGCAGGCGTTTCCACTCGGACCCACACGAATGAAGAAACTCGTGTTGCTCCTGAGAGCCAAAGGGAGAGGGACCAACCTTCCAACTTCATTACACGTGAGGATCTGGAACGACTTCTCCAAAATCGAGGAAAAGGGGACCGAACGGATGTACACCAACATCAGCCACCGTACCCTCAAGATGTACAACGAATTCCTCTTCCAAGAGGTTACACCTCTCCCAGTTCTCCCTCTACGACGGTACTGGTAATGCTCGTGAACACGTCTCTCGATTCTTGGAATCCTTGGGGGAACATGAATACAATCATGTTCTCAACACGAAAGAATTCTCGAAATCACTTACGGGAGGGCGTACACTGGTACAACAACATCGCGCCTAACAAAGATATCCAATTGGAGCGAGATGGTCGGTGCTTTCTACGAAAGTATTTCTTCGTGTCCGAACAAATCACCTTTTCGGATCTAGGAAGAATTCTTCGAGCGGAACAACGAGCATCCTAACGACTTCGTCAAAAGGTTCAGAACCCAAGCGCTGGATTGTCACGACCCGAACGTCACCGAACGACAATTGGTGGAGTTGTGCATCAACGGGATGATACCCATATACCGCGCTCTGTTAGAGAATCTGGGCTTTCAAACGTTCTCTGAACTCCATGAAGCTGCCAAGCGTTCAGCTCAAGCGCACCAGCGTTGCTAGAAAGAACCGTAGTCGTTCAAGTGAAGATTCACATGAAAGTCGAGGAGCAGGCGCCTCACGAACAAGCAATACAACTCTGGTCCTTCTGTGAGTGTAGTGGGAGGAGGAGAGAAAAGGAAAGCTCCAGTGACGGAACAACAAACCAAGCGGACATCCCCAAGCACACAAGACTTCGTCTCGGAAAGGAGCGGACAAAGCTCCCGCACAAGACACCGAAGATACGTGTTTTCCTTTCCCCATGAATGAAGTGATAGAACTCTTGGAAGCATGGATCCAAGACGATGCCGTCAAGCCGCCTCCTATCGGGCGTCCTCCAACCGAGAAAGACATGGCGGATCCCAAATATTGTTGCTACCACAGATTCGTACATCATCCAACCAAAGATTGTAACGAGTTGAAACAAATATTCAGGGAAAAGATAGAGACAGGGAACTCCAACTTTGAAACGAAGGTGTTCGTAGAGACCCTCTCCCTATGAGGAACCGCATGATTTAAGGGGATTCTATTCGCAAGACTGTACAATCTATGATGGAGCACTTGTGTGAAATCTTGTACTTCTCAAAGGGCAGCGTCAAGACATATTTACGGCCCTCAACCACGTTGTATCAGGCAGGCGTTTGTATCCAGAAGCAGTCCAAGAACCCCAGTCTTTCCTGAAGGACGCGAGCAAAGGAAACTGGGGACTCCTAACTGTCACTCGTTTGAGAGATGCTGAGTTCAATAGCTCGTTGATTGATACGGCTTCCGAATTTAACATCATTACTGTCAAGACCTTGAGAGCGGCAAAGATTTCAAAGCAGGAAGCTACTCGTTACCCAATTGTGGTTAAAGATTCAAAAGGAGAGCTCAGAGATGCATACGGATATATTGATCTGGAAGTCAAATTGGGTGATGCCTCGACACAAGCAAAGTTCTACATAGTCAAAGATCACCCCAACTACGACATGATCCTGGGGACGCCCTTGGATGCACGAAAACAAAGCAATACTAGAAAGTCTGTCCTCTACCGGTTTCGATACTCCGAAAGAATCTCCAATACGCCTTCGGACTCGATGGCATGCTCTGTACCGCACCAAAGAACTTGCCAACGTGACACGACTTCCGGAGAGAGCCTGTCAAAGATACATTGAAAGGTTCCGATCTCAAGTAAGTCTCATCGCGCAACTCTCTTTGCAACCTACCGCCCCTCATTCGACAAGTCTTTGGGACTTGCTCCAACCAACAAACCAACCCCGGCTAGGAGATGTGAATGGGAAGCCGGCCCTTTCAAACGTTTTATCAAGAGCGTAGAGGCTGTCTTGGTCAAAGACGATAAGGCCAAGGTCCAAGTATCTGCACGCACAAACCCATTTGGAATTGGAGACCTGGTGACGAAGACGACTACATTCAAGGTTGGGAGCATGACGGTGAAAATGATCACTCCACCTGACTCACCCATCGAAAAAGAAGAGGAACCGTACCTGGTAGCAGATGTTATCCTAGGCGGTTACTGCAAGCTCATCAACGCTGATAAACTAGAAGGCGTAACAATTCACTCACAATGGCTCAAACCCTCCCGAACTTAAGACGCTGTGCTACCACTTTCCAGCGTCCTCCACCCTTTAAAACGCTGTGCTATTTTTCCAGCGTGTTTCCTTTTACAATTTCATGTCATACTTGTAATTCCCCAGAAAATGATTGCAATACTTGCATTCATAGTTAGGACTTTCAATTTTCAATTTTCAACTTAATTGAAGCATTATTTCCACCTGAGAACCTCTCTACCCCTAAAAACAAAAGGTCCTGAGTCAGCCTAAATCAACCCATTAGAGCAAGGAAGGAAACCTTAGGCAAACATCTCATGAGAAGAAGGAAACACAACGTGTGCACAAAAGGAAAACGATATGAGCCATCTGCCCCAGCAAAGACAGGAATATCTTGCATCAGGAACACAGGTCCGTGGATACTTCATTATGGCATTATTTCTTTTATTACAAAGAGTTATGTGTAAAGGCGCACCCTTGCGCCTGAGAAAGTTCAATTGCAGTCTTGACAAAAGGTTATAAAAAAAAAAAACCTTTATTCAAACAATCAAATAGAAGAAAACCTTGAACTCAGCTGCCACTGAATACAAGGAAGATGTTCAAATGTACGGAATATACTTGGAAAGCAAAAAAAAAAGAAAAAAAAAAAAAAAGAGGTTTTAGTCGTCAAGAGGATCGACATCGCCTGCACCACTGTCAGGTTCTGCTTCAGCGCCATCACCTGTTGATGCTCCTCCCTTCGAATCTACCTCAACTTCTGCATCAGGCATCTCCGCAGCAGCACACTCCATCCCAACATCATCAGCGGGAGCATTAAAGAGCGCATCAACATTAGGAGTCATACCAATTGCTTTCAGATGTTCAGGTTCCTCTGTGTCGGAGTCAAGAATTATCACGTCGTCCTGGATCGGGTAATCACACTTATCTTCGATCGGAGGATGTTTATGCTCAACTCTCCGCTCTTCAACCGCGCCGCATATCTCTCGCCCTTGCGCTTACCCCGGTACTTGCAACGCTTCCTCGCGCCTCCACCGCTCCTCCATGTCAATCGCAGTGAAAGTGCACGGATGCGTCCCCGGCAATACGCGCAGTGCGGGATAGACATCCCCAGTATAGCACGGCCGACTTCACGAAGTGGAAGATCAATCTTAGCCATTAATTCTTCATGCGCATGGGTTTCAGGCTTGTCAACTTCGAAGCTTCTTTCTGGAGAAGCGACAGAATGATCGTCCACCGCTTCCATGATAAACTGCAAAGGAGAAGAGGTTATGAGCACAAAAAGAAAAATCATCAATCAATCAATCGATCAGTTAATCAGGAGATCAAATAAGTGCGGGGAGCAGTACCTGAGATATAGAATAAATGACTGCGTGAGATGATTCTTTATAATCTCACAAGTCGAAAGAATCCCAGGAGAAAAGAAGTCTTTACTTACCACCTATAAAGGCTACCAATTCGGGATAACAATCAACGATGCTTATCAGATACATCTGAGGAAAGCTGTGTGGGAGTACACCTAACCCAAGGAAGGGACCAAGCTCGGATATACAGAAGGGGAACCAAAGCGACTCACCAGATCAAGTCCTACTTCCTTCACAACTTCGATCAGGGCCAACCAATTCCAGGGCAACGCCTGACGATGTCGGCCTATCCGGTAAATATACATTCACCTTAGCTTGGTCATTTCAATGTACAAAATTTGTCACCATCTCATGCCTACCCCACAATAGTGTAACCATTATGTGCTAGGCAGGGGACTTAATGTTGATGGTGGATTTTTATTTAAGGTTAAAATTGTAAAAACCAGAAAATAATGCGCGGACATCTTGTAAAAGATAAAGCCATTAATAAGTGTTGGATACTCCCTCACTTAATTCACCAAGAATGGAGCATGTGGCAACAATCCCATTCTATGGATACACGAAATTCATCCAGGTTGGAGCATATAGCAACAATCCCATATACCCTGTGAATTTCTAGCATTATTAATTAATGGGCAATCAGCCTTGTATTTCCTGTACTCATTATCAGTGCGGCATGACGAGTCGAGTGTTACTCTTACAGAGCAACACGAACCTCCAAGCATTATAATGAAACCATGTACGAAATACTCGTACGTGCTGACTCGGTGTGTTATACTAGCCCGATTGAGCCCCTCTCGGTGTGTTATACTAGCCCGATTGAGCATCCAGACCGACCGTATCGGTCCGGATATGATCGCATCATCCAACTCCACAAGCATGATTGGATTACCCGGATCAATTCCATCACCCCCAAGCGGGTATGGAATACCCACCGCCGACCCCGCATGGTCGGCCATTGGCCTAGCTTGCCAAAAACGTTCATACCAAGCAGTATGGACGGAAAACCCTAAATTAGGGTTTGCGGCATATTACATGTGTCGCAAAACAGTCTCAACCATCCATCTTCGCAGGTATAGATGGAGGGTGTAGATGTAAACTCAAAGGGCCCAGAGCAATTCAACACAATCACCGAGGGACCGCCTACACACTTGACCAACCGGTCAAGACCAACCATGCTTGGTCGTAACAAATTCGTGCGCCCAAACAAGGGGTGACGCACGGCTTTGAAATCCAGAATTAGGGCTTTGAGCATCACGAGCTTCCATCTTCTCCGGCACGAATGGAGGGTCCAAGATTAGATTAAACAGGTCCGGTCATACCAACATGACCACCGTGGACCCATCTATTCCCTCACCCGATCGGCCAAGGCATATCATGCCTGGCTAATTCAAAACGCACGCCCAAACTAGCGTGGTCACACCTCCCAAAACCACAAACTGATCTCGACCGCTCAACTTCGCCGGATGAATTGAGTGACCCATATCATACTTTCGTGAGGTAATGGGGTATAGGCGCCTACATCATCATGCCGTCTACACGCATGTATGGTCGGCCTGGCCAAAGTTGTATCCCATGCTTGGTTTTGACCAAGCTGAAGAGTGATGCCTACGCACCTCTTCAAAACCCTAATTTCATTAACGGTCGCAGATGAGTGTCTCAAAGATCATCTCATCCGTCCAACTACACCAGCTTTGGTTATACAACCCCGGTCGGGAGTTAGTTGGTCGGTGAGGCGTCATTACCCATCACTTTACCACACCATGATGCGAAGATCTGCATAAAATACACACGATACTTCACAAGTATCAACTTCTGAATAACGCATTATTCAAATTAGCATTACATGCTACCTATCGTAGATCCACGATCCACACGTTCCAGACATCAATCATGTCACAAACTGGGGGGATACATACTGGGGTATTGGTATGGCGGTTTACAGCATGCAGCGTGCAACGCGCCATCACAAGAACGTGTTAGGAAGTCATGGACGGTAAGTGATGAACAGGAGAAGTGTGCAAGACTGGTCGTGTGGCACCGACGCACAACTCCACTACTCCATCACTCCACTTCCTCCACTTCCCACGAGAGACGTGAATAAGGCTCAATGACTTGTATAAATAGGTTCTCCGCCTTATTTCAAAAACAAGGGAAAAACAACAGAGGCAAGTGTTAATACAAAAACGTATTCCAACACCCAGAGCCTGCTTGCATCAATCGTAAGCCTGCTCATCTTTCTGTTACAAGTCATTCATAGCCAACACCTTCACAATCTCAATACCTTCTTCGCTTCCCTCCCTAAGATCAACCCCATCTCCTTCACTTTGTGACCGAAACAAGTCTGGAACGGTCATTTCTTGGTTTAGGCCGGACTTGCAAGATTGATTTCCGAATCTACAAGCACTCACCGCGCAGTGCATTTGTTTAGGGTTTAGATTCATTCCTCATCCACACACCCCAAATTACCAAATCCGGCAGGAATAGTTTTCACCCATAAAAAGCTGTTCTTCGGGAATATAAGTCTGGGTTATCAATTGGAGCCTGTTCACCTTGATTTATCAAAAGACGGAACAAAACTTGTAGGTTTATCTGTGGGAGACAGATTTATCTACTCTGTAGACTTTTCTGTGTGATACAGATTTGTTTATTAAAGTCTTCGACTTTGAGTCGTAGCAACTCTTAGTTGTGGGTGAGATCATCTAAAGGAATCAAGTGCGTAGTATCCTGCTGGGATCAGAGACGTAAGGAGCGCAACTGTACCTTGTATCAGTGTGAGATTGATTGGGTTTCAACTACAGTCCAGACCGAAGTTAGTTTGTAGTATGCTAGTGTCTGTAGCGGCTTAATACATTGTGGTGTTCAATCTGGACTAGGTCCCGTGATTTTTCTGCATTTGAGGTTTCCTCGTTAACAAAACTTCTGGTGTCTGTGTTATTTCTATTCCGCATTATATTTTGTTATATAATTGAAATATCACAGGTTGTGCGTTTGAATCAATCAATTGGAAATCCGACCATTGGTTGTTGATTGAAATTGATTGATCCTTGAACATTGGTCTTTGGTACCGTTCAAGTGATTTCTCTTGTATTCAATTAGACTCGCAGATTTCTATTTGCTTGAGAAAGAATTGGATCAAGAAAGAGAGATAAAACTCTTTGATATACTTTTTATAGATTGAGTGTTGTTGATTCTCTTAAAAGTATATTGGAGTTTGTCCATACAGATTGCTAAGCGAAATATTGGGTGTGGTTGTTGTACCCCCACTTTTTCAACAACAGAATGTGGCCATAATCAATGGCCATCCTTTCTCATAAACTACAATCTCAGCCGTTCAAATTCTCCATGGAATTGACTGGCCTGTGGCAACTTTTAGGCGTACAACTAAGGCAAGCCTAATGGCATCACGTGCTAATTTCCTGTGGCAAGTCAAAGTCAAGTCTCTTGACTTTGACTTGCCACATGTAGCAATCTGCTACACGTTTTTCATTAACCACTCGAGACATCAAACATGTCGCAAACTGGGGGATCCTCATCAGGGTATTGGTCTGGCGGTTTACAGCGTGCGGCGTGCAACACGTCCATCATAAGAAAGTGTCAGGAAAATAGGGTGGTTAGTGGAGGCAAGAAGTAGTGGGTGTAAACAAACCCGCTTCCCTCATAGTGGAGGCGTGGTTTCTGGCAGTTACACATTACTCCACTCTTCCATCACTCAATCACTCCCACTTCCTACGATACCAGGGTGTATTCAATTATGACTTGTATAAATAGGTTTTACCTATTTCCATCAAATAACAAGTTTTTGGATAACAACAACACAATATCCAAAAAACACCAAAAGAACTGATAGCTTACATTCCGCAAGCCAGTTCCACATTCTGATACAAGTCATAAAATAGCCACACCTTCAGAATTAATCATTCTGGTCTCAACACCTTCTTCGCTTCCCTCCCTAAGACCAACCCTTCTCCTTCACTTTGTGACCGAAGTAATCCTGGAACGGCCATTTCTGGGTTTAGGCCAGGATTGTACAGTTTGATCTCTCGAATCTAAAGTACTCCCGTGCAGTGCATTTGTTTAAGGTATATATTCGTTTCTCATCCACACACCCAAATTTACCAAAACCGGCAGAAACAGTTTTTACCCATAAACACCTTTATAGCCCAGACCACGTGTATCACGATGTTCTTTACATGCTCCAAGCATAGAAGATAATTTTGTAGAGCTAGAATTGAATCTACTCAGACTCTCTTCCAGTGATTTCACTTTATCAAGGGCAGCATCAAGGTCAGTCTCCAAGGATTTTTCTTTGGCGAGAAGTTGAGTTCTTTGTCATTAATTTTTTTTTGTTGAAAGTCATATCTTGCTTCAAATTCTGCAAGTCTTTCTTTGAACACAAAGAGATTTCGAAGAATATTATCACATTCGGCCCATTTTGAGCGTACATCTTCTTCCCGATCTTTAACAATAGATTGTAAGAGTTTATATCCACAATCATATCCTTTAAAGAGTTTTCTCAATTTTCTGTTTTCTTGACAAAGAGGAGCCATGTATTTACTCAATCAAGTTGTTGACTTCTTTTCTTTCAAAGCACGGTCAAAAAGCTTGATATATTGAGAGACTTCCTCATCAAGACTTTGTCCTTCTTCTGAATCACTGTCATCCGAGAGATCATCTAACTGTTCATCAAGAGATTTTTCCCATTTAAATGCAGATTCAGACAAAGGACCAGAAACAGAGTCTTTCTTAAAGGCTTCAGGACTTTGAAACTCATAAGAGTGACTCTGAGCTGATGTTGCGTTATCAGAGATATTCTTATCGTACATAGAGTTAGATCGCTACAAACACAGACTTGTAAGGTCTTTAAACGTGTTTGCCTGCTCTGATACCAATTGAAAAAGCGGGGGGAACAACAACCACACCCAATATTTCGATTAGCAATCTGTATGGACTAACTCCAATATACTTTTAAGAGAATCAACTAGACAGTCAGACTCAATCTTAATAAAAAGTATATCAAAGAGTTATATCTCGATTTCTCGATTCAATACTTACTCAAGCAAATAGAAATTTGTGAGTCAAATTGAATACAAGAGAAATTAACTTGAACGGTACCAAAGACCAATGTTCAAGTGTCAATCAATGTAAATCAACGACCCAAGGTTGGATACTCTAATTGATTGATCTTAACGCACAACCTGTCATATTTAAATTATATAACAAAATATAATGTGGAAAAGAAATAACACAGACACCAGAAGTTTTGTTAACGAGGAAACTGCAAATGCAGAAAAACCCCGGGACCTAGTCCAGATTGAAAACACATTGTATTAAGCCGCTAAAGACACTAGCCTACTAAAAAATAACTTCGTTCTGGACTGTAGTTGAACCCCAGTCAATCTCACACTGATCCAAGGTACAATTGCGCTCCTTACGTCTCTGATCCCAGTAGGATACTACGCACTTGATTCCCTTAGCTGATCTCACCCACAACTAAGAGTTGCTACTACCCAAAGTCGTAGACTTGAATAAACAAATCTGTATCACACAGAAAAGTCTACGGTAATAGATAAATCTGTCTCCCACAGAAATACCTACGAGTTTTTTTCCGTCTTTTGATAAATCAAGGTGAACATGAACCAATTGATAACCCGGACTTATATTCCTGAAGAACAGCCTAGTATTATCAATCACCTCACAATAATCTTAATCGACGCTGCGAAAGAAGATATTGTGGAATCACAAACGATGAGACGAAGATGTTTGTGATTACTTTTATATCTTGCCTATCGGAGATATCAATCTCAAGCCAATCGTTATGATTGTACTCAATACGATAGAAACAGCAATATCAGATCACACAACTACAAGAAAGTAGTGTCGGTCTGGCTTCACAATCCCAATGAAGTCTTCAAGTCGTTAACTGATGTGTTCTCAATAATGTTGTAGTAAATAGGTTCGTTGAGACTTGTGAAAGCAATAGATTTTAGACTTATAAAACTTAAAAAACTTAAAAAATAAAGAAAACTTAATGCAAAAAGTGATTTCAAGATTTAAAAATAACCAAGACACTGATTCCACTATTACACATGAATGAATGATAGTAAATAATCCAAAACTCTAATTATCTTTTGAGTCCCTTATTTCTTAATTCACAAATAATCAGGCAAATTCTCAAATAATAATTGTATTCCCTAAGCATAGATTATCAATTGACTAAACAAAGTATAACCTATCAAATTGAACCACAACTAATTAAGAAAATTATGCAAACAATTTAGAACTCGCAAAAGCAAGATTTAGTGAATTATAAATTATAAATTAGAGAAAATAAAATAGTTACCAATTATTCATGCGTAAATAGCTTCCCCATTGCCTTGGTTGTGGGAGAATTAGCGCATCATCATGTTGGAAACACGCTCAAAAGTTGATTTCATTGCTCAAAGTGTTTACAAATGATGAAAATGGGAGAAAATGATTAAAATCGGGTTTGTAACAATTATATTTGTTACAAACCAAACGGTTACAAAGAACGATAACAAATATGCGTCACTGTCACTGTAGAAGTACGACCCGCTATTCACTGTCGTTGTCACTGTTGCTAAACGACTGACTTTTTGCGTCTTATGTTCTTCGTGTTCTTTACAGCAGCAGTAGAAGTGTGTTCTCTGCAACTTGATCAATCTCCTATGTGGTTGCTCTAAACTCTCCCCAATCACTCCGTAACCCTTATGTGGTTCACGAGTACCCTTTATATAGCCGTAGACACCAAAAAATCTCACTCCATCACTGCAAAAAATCCTCCATTACTCGGTCATATTTTCATGCAAGATACGGGAATAATTTTCTATTTTTAGCTCTTTCACGCGTCTACTGCTTCTGAATCTTCCTTATTTAACTCCTAAACGCTTCTGCAGATACCTATATCTATCCAAACACGAGCAGCACACGTCTAACTCGTTGTAATTCTGTGATTATCCCCTCAGGCCACGTACTCGCCTGTTCTCTTCCCAATGATTAAACAGCCCAACTAAACTCAAACGAACACCCATACCAGCTTTGTTTGGACATATCCCGTTCATCCCGATCGAAACCAGTGGTTGAGTCTCACTGGAACTTCTCCAAAAATCCAACAGAGAAATACGCAGTGAACTGCATTATTTTCCCGCCACAACGATGATGAAGAGTTGCCCCCTAACCAAACCAGGGGTGCGAATAGCAGGAGCCCAACTGAGGTGCCCCTTATCCAAAGTGAGGGTGCCTTTAGTACTTTTCTCCGGGGTCCAAAAAGCACTTTTTGATAAACTTTTTCCACACAAGTGTATTTCTCCAAAAACACCTACACAAACATAAAAACACCATAATAAGTACAAAATCAAGCACTACCAATAGAGACATTGAGGACAATTCAGACACAAAAATGTGTCTATCAAATACCCCCAAACTTATTATTTGCTAGTCCTCGAGCAAATCTAATCTAGAAAATAAAATGACTACACTTAGCATGTGCAACAAGCTGTTAAACCGCTGCGGAGTGTTGTCTCCGGAGGGTTTACCAGAGGTGTACCCACAAAACCTTTACTCCAGACCCTAGCTATCTACGCAAAACCTTGGAAGGCACTAAAGAATCTCCTTGGTTGGCATACAATATTGACTATACAAGGAAGTACCCTGATGCGAAATTCCAATTGTTTTACACGAGTTTGCACTCAAGCATACTAAAATTCATATAAAGTGACAGAGCTCTACTCAGATAGTTTCTAGACATCATAAACCGGAGTCAACCAATCACATGGATAGATTAAGAAGATGGATGTAGAGAAAAACGTAGATTATGTTGACTAAGGTGAACCTATCCAAATGGACTGAGATATTGGTCTGGACTAATATCAACACACTGGCATATACAAGGGAACCAGTGGTCGATAATCCTAACTCTAGGTCAACTCAGCTGGCATATAAAATGGTACCAGTGGTCGACTTTATTGTATTTATTCCGGTTGGTCTGGTCTTTTTTTTTTGTAGTATCTCAGTGTTTATGGGTGAAAACTACTCCTGCCGGATTTGGTAATTTGGGGTGTGTGGATGAGGAATGAATCTAAACCCCTAAACAAATGCACTGCGCGGTGAGTGCTTGTAGATTCGGAAATCAATGCAGTGCAAGTCCGGCCTAAACCAAGAAATGGTCGTTCCAGGACTTGTTTCGGTCACAAAGTGAAGGAGATGGGGTTGATCTTAGGGAGGGAAGCGAAGAAGGTGTTGAGATTGTGAAGGTGTTGGCTTGCTTATGACTTGTAACAGAAAGCTGAACCGACTTACAGGATGCAAGCTATCAGTTCCGGTATTTTGTATTAACACTTGGTTTCTGTATTTTGTCTGGACTTGCTCTTGTTGGTGGAAATAGGGAGGAGAACCTATTTATACAAGTCATTGAGCCTTATTCACGTCTCTCGTGGGAAGTGGAGGAAGTGGAGTGATGGAGTTGTGGAGTTGTGTGTCGATGCTACACGATCAGTCTTGCCCACTTCTCATGTCATCGCTAACCGTCCATAACTTCCTAACACGTTCTTGTGATGGCGCGTTGCACGCTGTAAACCGCCATACCAATACCCCAGTATGTATCCCCCAGTTTGTGACATGATTGATGTCTGGAATGTGTGGATCGTGGATCCACGAAAGGTAGCATGTAATACTGAATTGAATAACTGCGTTATTCGGGAAGTTGATACTTGTGAAGTATCATGTGTATTTTATGCGAGTCTTGCATCATGGTGTGGTAAAGTGATGGGTGGTGACGCCTCACCGACCAATTAACTCCCGAACAGGGTTGTATAACCAAGTCGGTGAAGTTGGACGGACGAGATGATCTTTGAGACACTCATCTGCGGCCGTTAATGAATTAGGGTTTTTGAAGAGGTACGCAAGCATCACTCTTGACTTGGTCGAAACCAAGCATGGGAAGGTTTTGGAAAGGACCGACCGGGAATGCGTGTAGACAACATACCGGTGTACACGTCCATATCTCACTGTCCCATGAAGGTGCAATCTAGGCCACTCAATTTGACCGGCAAAGAGGAGTGGTGGAGATCAATTTTGTAATAGGAATTTGGTACCGCTAAAAGCCGCGCACCGTGCTCACTTCCGGCGCGCGTTCCAAGATGACCTAACTTGGTCGGTCTTGGCCGACCGGTCTGGCGGGTAAGTGGTAGGCTGGTGTTCACGCCTACACCTGACTATCCCATGAAAACGTGATCTGAACCACTCAAATCGTCCGGCGAAGTTGAGCGGTCGAGATTAGTTTGCGGTTTGGGAGGTGTGACCATGCTAGTTTGAGCGCGCGTCTTGGAATAACCAGGCATGATATGCCTTGGCCGATCGGGTGAGGGGATATATGGGCCCACGGTGGTCATGCTGGTATGACCGGACCTGCTTAATCTAATCTTGGACCCTCCATTCGTGCTGGAGAAGATGGACGCTCGTGATGCTCAAAACCCTAATTTGGGTTTCACGGCCGTGTAACCATGCTCTGTTTGGGCGCACGAATTAGGATAACCAACCATGGTTGGTCCTGACCGATTGGTCAGGTATGTAGGCGGGCCCACGGTGATTATGTTGACATGCTCTGGGCCCTTTGAATCTTCATCTACACCCTCCATCTATACCTGCGAAGATGGATGGTTGAGACCGTTTTGCGACACATGTAATATGTCGAAAACCCTAATTTAGGGTTTTCGGCCCATATGCTCTGGTTTGGACGTTTTGGCAAGCTAGGCCAATCTCTGGGGAGGCCGACCATGCGGGGTCCGCGTCGGTTCGGCAGTGGATATTCCATACCTGCTTGGGGGTGATGGAATTGATCTCGGGTCATCCAATCATGCTTGTGGAGTTAGATGATCGTGATCATATCCGGACTAATACTGGTCGATCCGGATGCTCAATCGGGCTAGTATAACACACCGAGAGGGGCTCAATCGGGCTAGTATAACACACCGAGAGTCGGCTGTACGGGTATTTCGTACATGGTTTCATTATAATGCTTGGAGGTTCGTGTTGCTCTGTAAGAGCAACACTCGATCGTCATCATCGCACCGATAATGAGTACAGAAATACAAGGCCGATTACGCATTAATTAATAATGCTAGAAATTCCACAGGGGTATATGGGATTGTTGCTACATGCTCCAACCTGGATGAATTTCATGTATTCACAGAATGGGATTGTTGCCACATGCTCCATTCTAGGTGAATTAGTAAAGTGAAGGAGTATCCAACACTTATTAATGGCTTTATCTTTTACAAGATGTCTGTAGGACCAGAATATCGCAACTCCAATACTTCGCGAGATTAATAAACGACTGCGTCGCGAAGGAGTCGCATGGAGGTAAATAAATGACGTAATAGATGACGACAGTTAGAACATGAGGAAAGTATGAAGGCTTGGCGAGATTTAAGAGTGTCGCGAAGGCAAGCAGTTGTACATTCGCGAGCATTCGCGAGACACTTCCGAAAATAAGGGACAAGATAGTTGTCATCCACTATGTAATACCCTATATAAAGGGTCGAGTAAGTCTGTTGTGGGAGAGGTCTTTTTGAATTGTGAAACAAGTCATTAGGAGAGAGAAAGTAAAGTGTGATTGTAATTTCTTTAGTTTGGTTCTACATCTCTTTATAAATCTTTGAAGAAAACAATTAATAAAACACATCATTGTTCATCTTCCAATGGATTGATTAAACAGATTTGAGTGAGGGGTGTAGTGTAGGAAATCCTGCAACTACATATGCGCTAGAAGGAGGGGCTGAAGAAGATCAACCTTGTGAATTGGAAGAATTAGGGATAACAAGAAAGAAATCTTGAATAATTTTTAACAAGTTACTAAAATTGAGAAATGGCTAGGAGAAAGAATGCATCAGAACAACCAACAATCATAAGGAGAAGTGGAAGATTAGTGGGAGAAAGAAGAAATGAAGTAGGTGAACCATCAAGGATAGATGCAAGAAATGGAGAAGAAGATCCAATTCAACCATCAACTCAACCACCAATTCAACCATCAACTCAACCACCAATTCAACCAAAGACTAAACGAGTATTCGATTATGATAGAGTGAGCGTGCATACATGGAGATCAGATTCTACGGAAGAAAGAGAAGAAGTACAACAATTGATGAATAATAGACAGGAAGAGAGAAATCGAGAAGAGATGGGAGAAACAATTCGTGGAAATGAAGAAATCGCGACATTAGAAGCGCTGAGACAGACAATACACGAAGAAAGGCGGTTAGAAGCAGAAGAACGTGCGAATCTAACAAGGCAAAACCACGAGTTGAGGATGGAAAATAGGAGGCTGCAAAATAGAAGATCAAGAAGTAGTAACGAGATCGAGATCGGGATCGACTAGAGAAAATGGGAGAAGAACATTACCTGCGGAGAACATTAATGAAGAAAATTTGGAAAGAGAGTTAAATCATGGCGAAGGAGGTCGCGAAGAGAGAGAACTAATAGAAAATCGTTATATTTTGGTAAACAACCACGATGATGGAAATCAAGAAGATAGGCAGCCTCGAGAACAGAATAACCCAATTAATGAAGAAAATCGGGAGGAAAGAAGAAGAGCACTACATGGGAGAGAAACACAAAGGAAACAAAAGGAAATTGAAGATGATATTGAAAAGCATTACATTGAGCAAGCACGTCTAGCCCGCGAGAGAGAGATTGAGAGCAGAAATGGAAAATCGGGAATTAGAAGAAGCGATCCGGCAGAATAACCATGATAATCGAGAGAGGAGGCGTGAGCGAAATCGCAACGATGGATATATTAACGAAAAATACGAAAGAGTACAAAAAAGTATACACGAACGAAGAAGGAGAGAAGCAGAATTAAAGAGACCGATCGATTCAAATTCTGAGGCAAATGAACAAATTCTGCGAGAATTGGCAGAGATGAGAGGATTATTGAACAACAGAAGAGAATGCAGTTAGATGAAGCTATCGCGGAGGCTGCGAAAATCCTTTTACATTAGAAGTGCAGTTAGGAGGAATACCCCCAAAATGCAACTTACCAGCGCTAACTAGCATTTTTGATGGATCAACTTGTGCAAGATACAACACATCAAGGCTTATGTGAGGTGTATGTTACAATGGGAAAACCATGACGCTATATTATGCAAATACTTCGCGTCAAGTTTAACAGGAGAAGCTTTAAAATGGTTTGAGGGTTTACCAAGGAATACGATCACATCATTCAATCATTTACAGGCTATATTCTTGGGGGCGTATATAAGTAACAACTCTTCGTGACCTGGCATTGAAGATGTATTTGGATTAAAACAAAGAGTTGGCGAGAGTTTAAGACATTTAACTGTCAGATGGAAGACGATGTGCAGCGAGATGGCCGGCAGGGTAGATGAAAGATACCTCATACTGTCATTCATAAATGCTATGTTCGCAATCAATCTATTATATGTTCAGGTTTTCAGAGTTAAGAATACAATTACAATGACTGAATTACGAGAGCTCCAGGAGGAATATATTGCTTTAGAAGAAAGACAAAACGAGATGGAATCTTACCCAGTGGCAAACACAAATTCTAATGTTGCGAATGGAAGTTTATTACCTCAACTAATACACACAGTGGCGAGCACATCGCAAGGTCAACAAGAAAGAAAAGCAGTTGATATAGAACCAAAGTTAGTAGCTATGGGAAGTCGCGATCAGGAAGAGTTTGAAAGAGAAAGAAATTTCTACAACCGTGGCGGAAACAATAAAATTCAAAGACTTGATCAACCACAAGAAACCTATGGAGGTCAAAGGTATAATTCGCAAGAGACTTATGGAGGCCGAGAGGCGGAATTATCATAGAGGACAGCGAAGTCGCAGAGTAGTGTGGGAGGAAATTAAAATGCCGCCATTGAACGCCAGTGTGGAAAAAATATGGGAAGCAATACTTTTGATGGAAAACATACCTGCACCATGGAACATGGGAAGTGAACCACCACCTGGAGATAGAAGTCACGAGTTCTGTTCTTACCATCGCTTTCATGGGCACCTAACAAATGACTACTGAGAAACATCAAGAGAATTATCCTAAGAATGATTGATCAAGGAAAGCTAAATCACTTTTTAAAAGAAGAAGAGAAAGTTCAACATTTGCCACCCCCACCGGCAAAGGGAAAAAGAAACATTTGTTATAGAAGTTGGGGCAAAGGCAAAAATTTGTTTTGCAACTCCATTGTACACTCATACCGCACTATTGAAGATTTTCATGACAATGTACTTAGTAGAGTTTTCGCGAGAGATGCGATGATAAAGAAGTGATGAATGTTGCGAAGACATCGCAGCTAAAAGAGTGGCAACTACTGATTATTTTTTTCTCGGTGAAGAAGTACCCAAAGGAAGAGAAATACATGATAGCCCACTTGGTTGTGAAGTTGGAAATTAATCCAAAACCCATTGGTGGCGAAGATGATGAAGCGGAAAATTGTTGGGAAATCAATAGAATATTGATTGATACTGGCAGTTCAGTTAACATTCTTTTCTACCATACTTACAAAACTATGGGAGGAAGAGATGAAGACTTGATCCCTTCAACATACAAAATATATGGTTTCAACGGTACCGCGAACAAGCCCAAAGGAGAAGTGCACATGAGGATACCCTTGCAGGGGTTATCGACTGATATTTTGTTTTGCGTAGTTGATGTGGAATCTCCCTACAATGCATTGATTGGAAGACCATGGCTTCATCAAATTCTCAGGCATAGCATCGACATACCATCAGTGCATAAAATTTCCACATCCTAGCGGTGTCGGAATTATAAAAGGAGATTGGATAGAGGGGCAAAAGTGTTATGAGGTGGATGTAGAAAGTTGCGAAGAGAGAACAACAAAAAGAAAGGTTGGAGGAAGAATGTACAGGATGAACAAAGAAAAGAAAGACTAATGGTAGATGCCATAGAAACAAAAGAAGAAGAGATGCTGCGAAGTGACTGCACAAAAGCAACTGAGTATCATGATGCAAAGGAGACATTGAAATGGTGGACTAATGCGGAAGCAGAAGGAAGTAAGAATAAAAGGTGTAAAAAATGAGTAATTGCGAGAAAAGATAACAATTTAGTGATGAAAGCATGATAAGGATAAGAAGCAGAGATGATGGTTGCGGAAAAATTGTGCGAGAATATCGCCATGAAGAATGTATACAAATCTATTGAATAATGGAACTGAGATTGTGCGATAACTTCGCAGACAAATGATTGAATAAATTTATAAAATGAATGAGTGAGTGAATGGGACAAACCTTTATGGCGTACACCCTAGTTCGCGAATGATATTTCGCAAGAGGCAAATGTAAGACCTAAAGTACGTCATATAAGGGGGTATCTCTTAACATGGCTCGGGTGGAAGGTTACACCGCTCCCGAAACCTGGGTCATGGAGATTTGGGGCCCATGAAAGCCTATCCTGGGAGATACCTTGGATTTCCAACTATATATATAAGGTTATACCCTGGTTGGACGCCCGAGGGTCTCTTCCAAGGAGTCGAGTGTATGACCAAGGCGCCGAGGTACACGGTTGAGTCAAGAGTGCGGGGAGCATGGAACTTCCTTACCACTCTTGACAAGTCTTGGAACATCTTTCGGCCCGAAGAAAACTCCACTTAGGGTGCAGTCTCGTAACCATAAACCATATAGGTATAAGGGATAAGAGGCTGCGAAAACAACTGGTTGTTGTTAAGACCGGATGGGAGGAGCTAGTCTTGTATGGCCGATGTACGCCTCCTTGAAGGGGCAACCAGGGAGAAGATAAGGGCGGCACCCTCCATTAGGGAGCTGATAAGTGTCAAAAGACGCAAATATCATGAGGCTTTATTCTCGCAAGAGAATTTAGGCTTGTCATATTTGTGCAATGATCCTGCAGAGGCAATAATACTAACGCGAGGGTAAGACGAGATCAATGGGTTTTTACATGAAAATGTAAGAACGTCCTGCGATTTCGTCGCAAAGACGACAATGTGCCGGGATTTTATGGTCGCAAGAACATTTAAACCTGCCATATTGTCGCAAATATAATGTCCTACAGAGGCAAAAATACTAAAAAATGATAAGACAAGGTCAATGGGTCATTATATGAAAGTGTAAAGACGGCTGCGATCTTGTCGCAATGAGGGGTGGCAAAATAAGACCTTTACTTAGGAAGGCATAATAAGACCACACAAATAATGATAAGGCAAGATCAATAGATTTCTTAATCCATGAAGATATCTTGCGATCTTGTCGCGGAGATAGTGTTTCAAGTCAAAAAAAAAAAAAAAAAAAAAATGATGATATATATATTTATATCTCGCGAGAATGATTATATTTAACTCGCAAAGTTGATTATATCTTATGGACAGAGGCAAATGTGAAGTTATAATTATAAAGAAGGGTTGTTTGATTAATATATCTGAACAAAGGAAGCAAAAGTTGAAGTTTACATTCAATAGTCAAAGATATATGTATACAAATATTACAAGAAATCAAAGAAGAAAGAGAAGTTATTTCTTTTCAGTTCTTCTTCTTCATCTGATTCTTTGGTTCCATCACTCTCGTCGTCGATTCTCCTTCTTCATTAGCTTCACTATCGAAAACATCCGAGACAGGGAAAGTTCTCGGGAACTTCTTCAATGAAAAGGGATATGAATGAAGAGGGATGTTGTGATCCTTACAAACTATTTCCATAGCTTGATTGCGAAAACGAACATCATCATTATTAAAATTCGCCACTGTAGTTTGGAATTGCTGCTTCAATTTAGAATATCTATTCTCGCGAAGAGAGAGATCCTTTGCGAGACGTTCTTTTTCGATTTCAAGCTCTCCAATCCTTGACTGAAATCTCTTTTCAGATTCTGAAAACATGAGGAAATGAATTAATGTTATTAATACAAAAGGAAAAATAACAGAAAAGTAAAGAAGTATAACAAACAACCTTCTCTTTCAAAGATCATATCCTTGATTAAGGTAGTTTGCTCGGTGCGAAGACTAACATCAACACCTAAGTTATTTCTAGCGTTATCTAAAACCTTCGCAGCCCATGAAAATTCATCATCATTATTTATGACAAAAAGTGAACGAATTTGGTCTTCTCGCTCGCTAAGCATGGTATTCTCGACGAAGGAGTTCATCTCGCTCAACTTGCACATCAAGGAGAGATTTTTGAAATTTTGCTAATGCCTATGCACCTCTCGTTAGTAATGCGATCTTTCTCATATATGAGATCACTAATTTTCTTCCTTAAAGTTTTGGTTTTCTTCTTGAGTCAACGTACTTTCGTTTAAAAAGATTAGCCAAATTTAAACTAGATCTATGCTCGATTTTTAAGAGATGATGTTTGGATTGAAGATCCTTTAATGAAAGAAGGTTAGCATCATTTGAAGAACTACTTAGAGATTCATTGAGGCGAGCAAGAAGGACATCATCATCCATAGGCTCGGGAAATGAATGGAGAAGAATGGACTCTTCAGAGAGATTATATATGTCTGCGAAAATAGTAAGTTAGGCAAAGAAAAGTAAATGGTAAAATAAAAGAAATCTGAGGAATAAAGATTGCTATACCATAAAGCTGTTGATTTGCGCTTTCAAGAGTAGATACTCTATTCTGTTGAGAAGTAAGCTCAGCCTCCAAATGTTTAATTCGTTCATCCTTATCGAGACGGCAGCCCAGCCCCAATTTCTAGTTCTCGAATTCTCTTGTTCAATTGCAAATTCTTCTTTTCAAGGTTGTTGCGTCTTCTCTCAAGGTCTGAGGCAGCAGCAAAAGCAGCTCTCCCAGACTATAAAAGAAAATAGAGAAATAATTAAAGATAAGAGCGGAGTCACGAAGAGGTAAAGAGGTGTGAACATACCAAAGCATTGAGAGCATTTAAAAGGCTGGGTGTTATTGTTCGAGAAACTCCGCGAAAAGACTCGATATCCTCCAACAATGGGGCATCACAGATCTTAGCGATAGTTTCGCAAGTAGCAGACAAGTTGCTATCGCCAAAACCTTGCATAGAATCGGTAAAAACATTAGACAAAAGCGCCATAGCAGAAGTATCTGAATGACTTCCCTTAGCAGAAGAGGTGCCAATCTCATTTTCATCTTCCGAATTCTCGCTAGTTTGGGAGTTAGAATGTGAAGGAGGTTGGAGTCTCTGTCTTTTGGAGGACGGAGCGGAAGATTTGTCCTTGCGAGAAATGGCTTTATTCTTGCCTTTAGCCTTCGCAGCTGCAGTTTCTCCATCATTGATCTTTGCGGTTTCAACTTCTTCAACACCAATCTTCACACACGAATAAAGATAAGAAACAGAGGCAACAATATTGTTTAAAATAACAAAAGAAAATGTTTCTTACTTCATCCGTGAGTGATCGAAGTATCGCCAGAGGATATTTGGTGAGGATCCTCTTTGTATTTCTTTCTCATTCGATGATCTAAAAATTTTCTAAAAAGTTAATGAAGGAAAGAAATGGAAGACATAGCGAAGCAAATCTAAAATAAATGATATGTATATACCTCTTTTGTCTTCTCAGGCCACTTAAACTCCCAAGGATGATAATTCGTGAGATTGGCTGGGAGTGCATGTGAGCCTGCGATATAAGGTCCACTCAGAAGGAGAGGTACAACCCACCACTTTTCATCTTTGGAGTAGCGAGGGATATTATTTTTACCCGAATGCTAGTCAATGTCCTGCATAAGAAATTTGTCAGGATCAACGTTATCATTTTTCTTCAATCGAACACCCCAAATGAGATTTATCGTTTCTCATAGTTATGATCGAATAATTTGCAAAGAAATTATCCACAAGATACTTCTCGGCAACTATTGGTAAATTCGCAAATTGAGGATCTCTAACATTGTCGGGATATAAAGATCCTTTACCGGCACCACGAGAGGCGAATTCAAGCATCAGGCGAATACAATCGCCGTTCAATTGATAAATAGCCCGCGAGAATTTCTCGTGAGCAAGAATCTCATAAAATAATGGCATTTCGGGATTATATAAAGGAATGGGGAGCCCTGCGAGGAGTTGACCTAGCGAGACTATAATTTTTTGATCATCACATTGATGATCAGAAAATAATTTTGCAGAAAGCATAGATGAGGATTCTTGATGTGGAATGGTAGATAAAGTGAAACCCTTTTCCTGTAATTTCTTTTGAACATCAGTAAAATGAGGAGCGTATGTACGACCAAGTGAAGCCATTATCAGAGTATAGGAATGAAGGGAGAAGTGAAGAATTGAAAAGGAAGCAGTAGCAGAAGCGCAAATTGCGGAAGGAGAAAGGTGAAGAAAAGGTGCAGAGGGAAAATAAAAAGAGAAGAAGAGAAAGAGGAGAAAACTATGTATAGAGAAGAGAGTTCTCGAGAAAACAAATGCATTTAATGTGAGAAGGGACGTGAATGGTTAAGAATAATCGGTTGAAAGAGACGTGTCAAGAAAAGAGTGGAAGAAGAAACACCTGTAATAAATTCCGTACATAAACAAAACGAGTGAAAATGAACAATCGCAAGGTAAAGATAAGCAGTTGCGGCACTTTAAAATATTGGTTCTCATGACATTCTCTTCTTCGCAGAGAAGACATGAGAAGAGGCAAGATGTAGGACCAGAATATCGCAACTCCAATACTTCGCGAGATTAATAAACGACTGCGTCGCTAAGGAGTCGCATGGAGGTAAATAAATGACGTAATAGATGACGACAGTTAGAACATGAGGAAAGTATGAAGGCTTGGCGAGATTTAAGAGTGTCGCGAAGGCAAGCAGTTGTACATTCGCGAGCATTCGCGAGACACTTCCGAAAGTAAGGGACAGTATAGCTGTCATCCACTATGTAATACCCTATATAAAGGGTCGAGTAAGTCTGTTGTGGGAGAGGTCTTTTTGAATTGTGAAACAAGTCATTAGGAGAGAGAAAGTAAAGTGTGATTGTAATTTCTTTAGTTTGGTTCTACATCTCTTTATAAATCTTTGAAGAAAACAATTAATAAAACACATCATTGTTCATCTTCCAATGGATTGATTAAACAGATTTGAGTGAGGGGTGTAGTGTAGGAAATCCTGCAACTACAATGTCAGCGCATGATTTTCTGGTTTTTACAATTTTAACCTTAAATGAAAATCCACCATCAACACTCAGTCACTCTATTTCACCCTAGCAAAGGTAAAAAGAAAGAAAAAGAAGTGATCAGGATTCTTTCGATGTTTCCATCACGAGACATGGCGAAACTACCATGTTTTTTTTTTCTAACACCTGAGCTCTGTGCTTTTATGAATAGACTCTTTAGATGTTTCCATCTAATCAGATTGGTTCCTCAACTCCTACAACCAAGATGCTTCCATCCGCTTAGATTGGTTAGTGCCAACCTTAATAAACATAAATTTCTAGGCTCTGGAGTTTATTTATTCTAATAAAAAGGTAATAAAAAGTTTCTACCCCACCCCCAAACTTAAATCTAACATTGTCCTCAATGTTTCTAATGAAAGAGCAATACCAAAAAGTAAAGTAACATAAGGAATCGAAGAAAGAGAGAAGTCGGAAAGATAGTACCTGGGTGAAGAGAGAAATCAAAAACTAATATGCAACATAGAATCGCCTCGATGGTCAATCAAGGGTAAACAGGGTCCTCCGGAGGGACCTCCTCAACATCACCTGTAGGAAAGGGCTCTAAAAAGGGTTTCAATCTCTGACCGTTAACCTTTGAAGAACTACTAACATCCGGTGTCTCGATCTCAACAGCTCCATGAGGAAAGACAGTGCGAACAATAAAAGGACCCGTCCACCGAGAACGTAACTTCCCAGGGAAAAGATGCAAGCGGGTATCATACAGAAGAACTTTTTGACCTGGAGAAAATGACTTCCTTAAAATATTTCTATCATGCACAAGTTTCATTTTGTTCTTATACTCCTTAGCACTATCGTAAGCATCTATATGAATCTCTTCCAACTCATTGAGCTGGAGTTTCCTATGGGCTCCTGCCTTGTCAAGTGAAAAATTTAGCTGCTTAACAGCCCAATAAGCTCTATGTTCTAACTCAACAGGTAAATGACATGCCTTGCCATATACAAGCCGATAAGGCGACATTCCAATGGGGGACTTAAACGCAGTACGGTAAGCCCATAAGGAATCAGTAAGCCTAGACGACCATTCTTTCCGATTAGGATTAACTGTTTTCTCTAATATACGTTTTATCTCCCTATTGGAAACCTCTACCTGACCACTAGTCTGTGGATGATATGGGGTAGCTACCTTATGTGTAATACCATATTTCTTCATCAAAAGCTTAAAAGGTCCATTACAAAAGTGCGACCCTCCATCACTAATTATAGCTCGCGGTGTACCAAAACGTGTAAGTATGTTATTTTTCAAGAACTCAATCACAACCCTATGGTCATTAGTCTTACACGCAACCGCCTCAATCCACTTAGAGACATAGTCTACAACGACAAGGATGTATAAGTTACCAAAAGAATTAGGAAACGGACCCATAAAGTCAATACCCCACACATCAAAGACCTCAACAACTAAAATAGGGTTTAAGGGCATCATGTTCCTACGGAAAATGGTTCCTAATTTCTGGCAACGTTCACAAGTAACACAGTAACTGTGGGAGTCTTTAAACAACAAAGGCCATTAGAATCCACACTGCAATATCTTAGCAGAAGAAAGTACAAGGATAATCCGTCTTCTTAGCACTAAAGTGACCCCCACAAGCATGATCATGACAAAAGGAAATAATACTTGGACTGGTCACTCTCGTGTATACATCTCCTAATAATGCTGTCCGGACAATACTTAAACAAATAAGGATCATCCCAAAATAAGTGCTTAACCTCCTAAAAACCTAGAACGATCTTGTTTACTCCAATGTTGGGGCATTCGACCAGTAACAAGATAGTTCACTATATTCGCATACCAAGGTAATTGGGTAACAAAGAACAGTTGATCATCAGGAAAACTATCCCTAATAGGAGGAGAATCATCAGGGGTATCCACAACAAGCCTAGACAAGTGATCTGCTACTATATTTTCTGCACCTTTTTTGTCTCTAATGTCTAAGGAAATTCCTGTAACAAGAGGATCCATCTAATCAATCTAGGTTTAGTATCCTTCTTGGAAAGAAGATACTTCAAAGCAGCATGATTTGTGAAGATTATGACCTTAGAACCTAAGAGATAGGGTCTAAACTTGTCTAAGGAAAACACAATGGCTAACAGTTCCTTCTCCGTAGTGGTATAGTTCAACTGGGAATCATTCAGAGTTTTGGTAGCATAGTAAATCACATGAAGTAATTTGTTTTCTCGCTGACCTAGCACAACACCAATAGCATAATCTGAAGCATCGCACATGATCTCAAAGGGTAGGTTCCAGTTGGGTGCCTGGACTATGGGGCGGTAGTAAGTAAAGTCTTAAGCTTCTCAAAAGCCTCTAAACAAGCATCATCAAAGACAAACTTAACATCTTTTGCAAGCAAATTGCAAAGAGGTCTAGAAATCAAGCTAAAATCCTTAATGAATAGACAATAAAAACCCGCATGCCCTAAGAATGACCTAATATCTCTTACGGTTTTTGGGACCTGTAAAGTCTTGATAAGGTCAACTTTGGCTTTATCTACCTCTACACCCTTAGAAGATACGATATGCCCTAAAACAATTCCTGATCGAACCATGAAATGACATTTCTCCCAATTAAGCACTAGATTTTTTTCCTTACACCTAGTCAACACTAATGACAAATGATGCAAGCACTCATCGAAAGATGAACCAAACACTGAAAAATCATCCATAAAGACCTCTAAGAACCGTTCTACCATGTCAGAAAATATGCTCATCATGCAACGCTGAAAAGTCGCAGGGGCGTTACATATCCCGAAAGGCATGCGTCTATACGCAAAGGTACCAAAGGGACAGGTAAAAGTGGTTTTCTCCTGATCTTCTGGGGCAATAACGATCTGATTATAGCCATAGTAGCCATCTAAAAAGCAGTAATGACTATGTCCAGCTAATCTCTCTAGCATCTGGTCGATGAAGGGAAAGGGAAAGTGGTCCTTCCTAGTGACCTTGTTCAATTTCCTATAGTCAATACAAACACGCCAACCCGTGGTCACTCGGGTTGGGATTAACTTATTATTATCGTTCTGAACTACAGTAATACCGGATTTATTGGGAACAACCTGAACGGGGATGACCCACTTATTGTCTGAAATAGGGTAGATAATGCCTGCATCTAACAACTTAAGGATCTCGGTTCGAACTACTTCTTTCATATTGGGGTTTAGTCGATGTTGCATCTCCCTAGAAGGTTTGGTGTCACTCTCTAAATAGATCTGATGCATACAAACAGTAGGACTTATACCCTTAATGTCTGCTATGGTCCACCCTAAAGCTTCCTTATTGTTTTGAAGGACGGTTACTAGCCTAATTTCCTGATCACTATCCAAGTCGGATGCTACAATTACAGGTAAAGTTTCAGATGGGCCTAAAAACACATACTTCAAGGTATCTGGTAGTTGTTTAAGGTCCAACTTAGGAGGCTCTTCTAATGAAGGAACTAGGGTAGACTTAGAAACTGTTAGTGGTTTGAACTTAGGTTTCCATCCATTACTAGTTTCTAACAAAGGCGTTGAATCTAACAAATCATTCACCTCATTAATCACATTATCATCATCAAAATCAATCCCAAAGTGAGCTAGGCATTTCTCTAATGGATCTTCTAACAAAGTGTTTGGTAATGACTCCTCGACTAATGTTCCTATCATGTTCACCTCTTCTATGTTCGAGTCATCTAGTTCAGAGGGTAGCTTACTAATATTAAAAATGTTCAGCTCAATAGTCATATTACCAAAAGACAAGTTCATAATACCATTTCTACAATTAATGATCGCATTGGATGTAGCTAAAAACGGGCGACCTAAAATTACCGGTATCTGGTTCTCTGGGTCAGGGACAGGTTGGGTATCTAGGATAACAAAATCCACTGGATATATAAACTTGTCGACCTCTATAAGAATATCCTCGCCACGAGGAATTTTAACGGACCTATCAGCTAACTGGAGTGTCATCTGGGTAGGTTTCATCTCACCAAGTCCTAGCTTAAGGTACACATGGTATGGGAGTAAGTTCACACTGTCTCCTAAGTCAAGCAACGCTTTCTCAACGCGGTGTTTACCTATTGTGCAAGAAATGGTAGGGGACCCTGGGTCTTTATACTTAGGAGTAGTGGTATTCTGAATAATGGAACTCACGTGACTAGCTAGAAAGGATTTCTTCTGGGCACTAAGCTTTCGCTTTCGCGTACACATATCCTTAAGGAACTTGGCATAAGCGTGAATCTTCTTAATTGCATCTAATAATGGAAGGTTGATAGTTACCTGCTTAAAAACCTCCAATATATCATTAAAGTTGGACTCCCTCTTAGTTGGAACTAACAACTGGGGGAATGGGGCTCTGGGAACAAAGCCTGGCTCAGCAGGACCCTCATTGGTCTCTTTAGAGACTCTATCGATCTCCTCGGTTTCTGGTTCGGAATGGTGAACTACATCATGTTTACTATCAGGAGTGGCAACCTTGTTGTCTATCACTCTATCACTCCTAAGGGTTTTAATAGCATTCACATGATGGGATGCTCCTTTACCTACTTGATGAACTCCTCTAGGATTGGGCTGAGTTTGACTAGGAAACTTACCTTTTTCCCTCAAAGACTCATTTATCCACTAACCCGGGTTTTCAACTCGGAAATAGCCTGAGAGTTAGAATAACCTATACTCTTATTTTCTTCTATCCCTTGCGCAACCATTTGTTTGATCTTTTCAGAGCTTTTAATAAACGAGGCGAGAGTATCCTCTAAACTTGTGATCTTTTTATCCGAATGGTTCTGGAACTTGGGTTGACCTGAAGAGTTCTTAGCATAACCAAAACCCGGGGGAGGCTGAGAATTACTAGACTGACCTTGATTCTGGCCCTTAGACCAAGAAAAATTAGGATGGTTTCTCCAACCAGGATTATAGGTCTCGAGTATGGGTCAAACTTCCACGGTTCTCAAACCTAGCATTGTTATAGACAAACATGAGCTTGCTCTTCACTAACCTGACCTTCCCAAAATGAGTTATCGGGCTCTATTCCACAACTAGATACTTGAGAGGTTCTATTAGGTTCAACAAGGGACCTATTTTTAGACTGACCCATTTCCAAAGCTACTAACCTTCTAGACAAGGCAGCAAACTTATCATCTGACGCAAAACTCGTATCTACCATATTGGTGCTACTTCAATTAACCTTTAGGGGTTCAACACAAGACTCCCACTGTTGGGATTTCTCAGCAACAACTCCTAAGAAGGTAAAGGCATCCTCAACACTTTTATTAGTGAACTCACCAGCGCACATAGACTCGACCGTGGCTTTGGTCGAATAGTCTAAACCATCATAAATAATCTCTACAAGTTTCATCTTATCAAATCCATGGTGAGGACACTGGGATAGGAGATCATTGAATCTCTCTAAAAACCTATAAAGAGACTCTCCCTCTTGTTGCACACTGGAACTAATTTTTAGTCTAACAGCTGCAGTTTTATGCTTAGGGTAGAATTTCATATAGAAAGCAGCAATAAGTTCCTGCCATGTTTCAATGGATTCCAATGGTAGGTTGTTTAGCCAGGTCTTGGCTTTATCCTTCAAGGAAAAGGGGAACATCTTAAGTTTCAAAACTTCATCAGTAAGGTCTTTTATTCTAACTGTCCCACAAATTTCCTCAAAGTCCCTAATATGAAAATAAGGGTTCTCATCATCTTTTCCTAAGAATATAGGGATCATCTGAAGAATACTAGGTTTTATCTCTAAATTAGCCGTATTGGCAGGAAATTTAATGCACGAAGCTCGGTTGGTCCTAGTTGGGAACATGTAATCTTTCAAAGTGGCCATCGCTGGCACAGCTGAAGTACTAGGGGTTCTTTCCTCACGAAGAGACAGATTCTCAAAACTGAAGTTTCCAAAAACGGGGCTCTCAAAAGAAGAGTCTTCGAGCTCCCCGCTTCTGATAGGTGTAGAATACACCGTATTTAATATCTAGTATTTATGCTTTCTTTGTGAGTTTTCTTGTAAATTATGTATCTTATGTTTACTTCTGAGTTTATTAGGTGCAATGGAGTCATTTGGAGCAAAAAGAAGTGGAAATGGCTACAAAAGTGAAGTCACAAGTGAAGAAGGGCCAAAGACCCAGTGGAACTCGTTCAAATACAAGATTTCTACTTTTCATTGTGTAGAGGACGAGAAGATGAAGATAATGGCGAAAGAACGGAGTCATTCGGAGCTCGTATGAAGAAGTTATGGGCAAAAGAAGAACTCGGAATGGTAAACCGGTCATTTCATCGGCTAATACTAATGGGAGCCCAGCCACATGTTAAGGGGTAGCCAGATTTTGGTTAAAAGGGAAGTGTTATTTAGATCCCAGCCAAGGATAAGGGGCAACTTGCTTGACATTCACTAAAGGCGGACAATGTTCTTTGCTAAGGGCGCCACCAGCTTTATCTACAAGACCATTTCACGATCAGTTCTTCTTTCTCATGTCTAGGTCACTGAACCAAGGAAGGAAGACCGATTTTGCACCAAGTCCTTCATGCCGGCATAACCCATGGCTCTGATACATTCGAACTCGGATTGCAGAAGCGTAGTCAACGGAAGATTGGGTACAAGTTCTAAACAGAGTTGGGTTCGATTCTGTGATGATTTTGACGAAGTTTGAAGCTGGGAAAAGACGAGTTTTCTGCCATTGATCTTAGTCGTGAAAGATGAAGATTGGAGTGATATCCTGAGCTTACATCGCATCAGGAAGACTGGGTTTGAACGATTACAAGTTTGGGAAGTACTGGGACAGAGTTTTGCTGCCACGAAAGGCAGTGAAGAGCAAACAAGCCATTGTCGCCGTTTGTGGAGATGAATGAATGTGATTTGTTTTATAATATTGAATGAATGGGTCTTTTGTTGAATGTGAAATACAATGCAGTGAAGGAGCAGTGACCCTAGGAGTCACCCAACAAGCTTGAAACGGAGCTACCAGTCTCTGGCGCACACGGTGTTTGTTGAAAGATCTGACTGACCAATTCAACTTCAATCACAACCAGGCAAAGGAGCGGTGTTGTGTATTGCGGTCAGATTTAGAAGCTGGAATTAAGTCAGAGATGAGAGTTGATACTGTGATGGGATCCGATGGAGATACAAAGGGGATCTGGTGTTGATGGAGGTGCATATGTTGGTTGTAGTTCAGCTGGAGAAGTGTGATGTTTCCAGGGATTGGCAGGGAATGATAGCAGATGCTTCAGCTGCAGTGCAGAGCAGCAATGTGAGCTGAAAAATGTTGTGCTGGTGATTATTTGGTGGGACTTGGAATTGTGTTGCAGTCATGGGAGGTTGAAGTGATGATAGGGTGTAGAATACATCTTATTTACTATCTATTGTTTATGCTTTCTTTGCTATTTTTCTTGTAAATTATGTATTTTATGCTTGTTTTGAGTTTTATAGCTACTTTGGAGTCGCACGGAGGAAAAGAGGAAGAAAGCACCCAATTTGAGCCAAAAGGGCAAAAAGGTCATTTTACAGGGCGAAGACTATTTGGAGCCCAGAGGTGGTTAAGGGGCTCTCATTCAGGGTACCCCTTATCACTCAGCAGTGGGTGTTACTAACACCGGGTAGCCCTTATCCAGAGGATGGTTATGCTGGATAGCATCCAATTGGGTCGGTCCTATCCATGGCTTAGATCCGGATCCAAACCCGAAACCGGATCCAAACCCACTTCACCCAAATTATTACCCAACCCTATATTCATGAGATATTATATCTCAATCATTCAGTTCCGAAATTGAGAAACCAAAAAGCTGCGCACCGAGATATTGGTTGATCCATTAATGGAAGCTCGTGAAGGATTTCCGTCAAATCGAGAAACCGAGAGTTAAAAACAGCGTTTGCTGCTGCTAATAAAATCGAAGGATGAAACTGAAGAATGTAAGAAGTTGGTGGTGCTGCTTAAGGGATCTGTGATGAAATCATGGGGGAAATTGGAATCAATGGATTCAAGAGGTGGTTCGAATCACAGAGAAGAAGTCAGGGTTTCGATCGAATTAGGGTTTCGTTCAGGGTTTCCCCAAAAAATGGAATTAGGGTTCAATAGCGATAGAAATTGGGGTTTGCTTCTGAATCTGAGCTGATGAAGATGAGAAATTGGAGTTCGTAATGGGTTTAATCAATGGACTCCTGCTGCTGCTGAAACCAAGAGAAGAAAGTTAAATCACTGCTGTTGAGATCGAGAAATTGAGAAATGAAAGGGGTTTTGAGATAATTGTAAGAACACAGAAAGGATGAAATCAAGATATCCATGGAATCAGTGAGCTAGATGGAAGAAGAAGAAGCAGCTGGGTTCGATTTAGTGTTGAATTTCAAGAGTTTGGTGTTGTTGTAAAGCCTGGGTTTGATTCGAATTGCTGGAGTGAGATGTTGTTAACTGTGTTGTCATGATGTTGAGAAGATGGAAATATAGATGGAAGTTGAGCTCACAAGAAAAGAACAACTAGTTCTGGTGGTTGAAGTTGTGAGAGCTATTGAGATCAGAGAAGAGCAGATGGTATATGGGTTTGAATCTGCAAAATGGATAGGCAATGAAGAGTGGGCATGTAAGCCGAGTCGGTGGGTATTACAAAGGTAGAGTGCCTTTATTGAGAATCAAGCTCGAGGTGGTTTTGGTTGTCTGTGGTGGTTTAGCTGCAAATCTGTTAGGCTGAGCTGTACACAGATGCTCATGGTGGTGTTGCTCTCACCGAAGTGGTGATGGCTTAATGGCAAATATGGTTGCATTCTCATTCTTGCGCAGGGGTTTGGAGTGCGAGTTTTCTGAGATGAAGGTGGTCTGTTGCTGGATAGAGAAATGGATGAGCAGGGGGAAGGAAGAGCCAGTGATGCTGTGCAAGATATTGCAGGAGATGTTTTTTTTTTTGAGCTGCTTACGGTGAATGCAATACAGGGAAGTATGATGATTGCCAGGGATTGACAAGCAGTAATTATGTTGTGAGTTGTGTTTGGAGCTGCAGGGAAGAGCATGAAGTTAAATGTAGTGCAAGGCACCAGAATTAGATGAATGTGTTAGGCATGTTACAGGTGAAGAAAAGAACGGCCTGAATTGGCCTGGGAAACACCAGAAAACAGCCAGAACTCGGCTGGAATTTTATTCAGATGAGTCAACTCAGTGACTCGTTACACCAACTCAGTATTCCAGCCGACTAAGACCGAGTCAGACCAGCTAACTCAGTGGCTGACTCTACCTCTCTTTGACCATGTTGACTAACAGTTGACTGACGGTTTGACTTTTGACCGTTGGTCTTAACGGTGGACTGACGGAATATACCGTCGAATATACCGTTGACGGTGAAGAGCTCAGGTGACCGGCGGCGACTATTCCGGTCGGATTCCGGCCATAATACCAGTTTTCCTTTAGCAATTCAACTTCCAAATTCCAGAATTTTCTATGGATTTCTCTCATGGGTGTGAAGACTTGGACTAGGAATTGGATGGAGAATTTGGCTCAAATTTGGAAAAAGAAGATGAAGAGTTGAGGAAGACTTGAATTTGGAAATTGAATTGCAAAAGAAAAAGGATTCTATTCCTTGGAAGATTTGGAGAATATTGAAGCCTATAAATAGAGAAGTTTTCTACATCTTTAACACACCTCTCTACACACACAACACTTGTGTTTTTGCTTGCTTTTCTAAGATTCTTCTTTTTAATTATTTGTGTGAACTTGAAAATTCTCCTTTTAATAATTATTATTTGTGTGAATTTCAAAAGCATGAGTAGCTAATTTTCTTATTGATTGAGGATGAATTCCTAGTTCTTAATTCATGATTTGAGTTTTGTTTCAATTCTATCTTGAGGTTTTTCACATGATTATCGATTGTTTTTACTAATAGGAATGTTTATTCATTCATGATTGATTGATAGATTGTTTAGAGTGCATGCTAAATTGATTTGTTAGTTTAATCTAATTCTAGTATAAGTTAGGGAATACGTAATCGTTCTCGACACTTTACACAAGTAGAAAACACGAGACCTTGCGGAGGGATTCCGTGGAGCGATTGTGTGTAAAAACAACGCTAGAAAGTGGACCAAGCGAACCGAGTTTAACTACTAGTACTAAACCTAAATTCATAGATCTTAATGCATTCAGGGAATTACATCTTGTAAGCGAACCTCAAGGTGGTTCTTTTGAATAGAATCTGATAACTAAGCGGACCTGTTACTCAGTGAAATAAGGGATTTTGGGGATAGCTAAGCGGACCTGCTATCCTACGGTTGGTGATAATCTGTGACTAATAACAAGTAGAAAAGAACATAACTTGATTCATTGTTTTGCAACGAAGAAGGATTCCTTGATCTTGTCTCTCTTATTGCTTTCAACTTTCGATTTTAATTGCTTTGTTTATTTTCTTTTGCTTTTTACACCCCCCTTTTTGTGACAATTTTTACAACTAGAATCTCTTGCTCCTCGTGGGAACGAACTTGACTTCCATTATATTATTTTTAATTGAGTGGAAACATTAATTAATTTGATTGCACCTACGACACGCATCAAATTTTGGCGCCGCTGCCGGGGAGCAACGGGCGATTTTTAGTTGTTTTTATTTTTCTTTTTCCTTTATTCTTGCTTTGTTAGATTCTTTACCGTATCTAACTTAGTTTTTGAGAATCTTGTTTCAGGTGTTATACCTTTGGTGAATGCTTAAAGAGGGCAGACCGAGTCCAATACGTCTTCGATCCGGCACTCAACTAAAGGATTTCATTCGTGCGGTTAACACTCCACTTCCTCCTTCTTCATCTAGTGATTCGGACAAAGAGGAAGAAACAATGGCTGAACGTACACTCAAGGACCTAGCTTCTCACAAGCTTGATACACAACAATGGTGTATCCAAACTAACTCAACCTTCGAGATCAAGCCGGGGTTGATTAGAGAGTTACCAAAGTTCCATGGCATGGTGAATGAGGACCCAAACAAACATCTTATGGACTTTTATACCATAGTTATGGCTATGCTTCCACCGGAGACTAATGCGGATGGAGCAATGTTGAAAGCTTTCCCGTTTTCTTTGGCGGGCAATGCTAAGGAATGGTTATATTATTTGCCTTCCGGAAGTATCACAACATGGAATGGGATGAAGAAACTTTTCCTCGAGAGATATTTTCCCGCATCCAAAGCTACTCAAATTCGCAAGGAGATTTGTGGATTGAAACAACAAGTGGGAGAATCATTGTATGAATGTTGGGAGCGATATAAGAGGTTGGTGGCAAGCTGTCCACACCATCAATTTAGTGACGTTATGATACTCCAATACTTCTACGAAGCTCTCCACCCAAGTGATAGGTCTCTTCTTGACGCCGCGGGTGGTGGTGCACTAATGAACAAGACTTTGACCGAGGCTAGAGAGTTGATTGAAAGTATGGCGGCAAACTCGCAATAATTCTACACAAGGGATGAACCAATGGTTAGGCGCGTACATGAAGTTAGTGATTCATCATCACATCTTGATCAAAGGATGAGTAACATGGAGATAATGATTCAAAGGATGGCCGCGGTTATTATTCCGGATAATGAGACCGAACAAGTGAATGCTTTATATCCAAATCAAAGGCCAAGGTACGATCCATACTCGAATACTTACAATCCCGGGTGGAAGGATCATCCTAACTTTAGCTATGCAAATAAGCAAGCGGCGGCTCCTAATCCATATGAGCAACAAGGTGGTTTCCAACAATCACGTTTCCAACCTCATCAACAATTTCAACCTCAAGTGAAGGAACAAGGATCTTCAATAGATGATAAGCTTAATGTCATGATGCAAGGTATTACGTCATTGTTTCAACAAAATCAACAAAAGACCGATTCGGCTATCAAGGATTTACAAACTCAAATGGGACAATTGGCGACCGATGTAAACTTATTGAAATCTCAAGCATCCACAAAACTTCCTTCACAACCATTTGTGAATCCAAGAGAGAATGTTAATGCGGTTACTCTAAGAAGTGGAAGACAAGTGGAGGGTCCAAGTCATCATGAAGAAGCTATTGAAGAGGTAGTCAAAGATAAGGAGGAAGCCGCACCAAAGGAGAATTCAACACCAACCGACCAATCCAAGGAACCGGTTCCTACTTTCACTACTCCACCTCCTTTTCCTAGTCGTTTTGCTAAATCCAAGAAAGAGGCTCAAGACAAGGCACTCATGGATATTTTCAAGAAAATTGAAATCAACATCCCATTCATTGAGGCCATCAAGACAATGCCACGGTATGCGAAGTTCATGAAGGAATTATGCACAAAGAAGGATAGGTTGCTTGATAATGAAATTACTAAAGTTGGTGAGAGTCGTCGGCTATGCTATTGAAGAAGATGCCTACAAAGTGCACGGATCCCGGTGGTTTCACGGTGCCAATTACTATTGGTAAGCAAAGGTTTGAACATGCTTTACTTGACTTGGGTGCTTCCATTAGTGTGATGTCGGCCGAATTATATGACTCCTTGAATCTTGGACCTTTGAAAGAGACGAGAGTTATTATTCAATTGGCAAACAAGTCTAACATATATCCAAAGGGGCTTGTAGAAGACGTGCTAGTGCAAGTAAATGAGCTTATTTTTCCGGTGGACTTCTTCGTGGTGGATATGGACAACAATGAGAACCGATCATCTACTTCTTTACTTCTTGGGAGGCCATTTATGAAAACCGCAAAGAAGAAGATTGATGTTGATAGGGTACACTCACTATGGAATTCGACAAGGAGATAATACACTTTAATATATTTGAAGCCATGCGCTACCCAAGTGATGTGCATTCCGTTTACTCCATTGATGTGGTTGATTCATTAGCGCAACAAATGGTGGAATTGAACCAAGAGGATGAACTTGATGTGGTGTTGCAAAAGAGCATTGAATTGGACGTCCATGGCTTGTCTAACTTGGATGTTGAAATCTCCAAGGAATTGGTGGAGATGTGTGGTGCTTTGGCGACATTGCAAGAAGCTAAAAAGGGTAATGTTTCATATATTTCTTTACCCGTGAATGATGAAATACTTGTACCATCTACTGTGAAGGCGCCCAAACTAGAATTGAAGCCACTTCCGGATCATTTGAAGTATGCTTTCTTGGGAAATGGAGATGAGCTTCCGGTGATTATTTCAAAGAACCTCACACCGGTACAAGAAGACCGTTTGCTTAGAGTCTTGAAAGAGCACAAAACGGCTATTGGGTGGACAATTGCGGACATCAAAGGTATTAGTCCATCCATGTGTATGCATAGGATTCTAATGGAAGAGAACGTGAAGCCGGTACGTGATGCTCAACGTCGGCTTAATCCTCCCATGATGGAGGTTGTGAAAAAAGAGATACTCAAATTGCTAAGTGTGGGAGTAATTTACCCAATTTCCGATAGCAAGTGGGTTAGTCCGGTTCAAGTAGTACCAAAGAAATCCGGAGTTACGGTTGTTCGAAATCAAGACGATGAACTTGTTCCTACAAGAGTTCAAACCGGTTGGAGAGTGTGCATTGACTATAGAAAGCTTAATTCCGCAACCCGAAAGGATCACTTTCCTTTACCTTTCATTGATCAAATGTTGGAGAGGTTAGCGGGGCATTCTTATTATTGTTTCTTGGATGGTTATTCGGGATACAATCAAATTGTTATTGCACCGGAGGACCAAGAGAAGACCACTTTCACTTGTCCGTTTGGAACGTTTGCATATAGACGGATGCCGTTTGGACTTTGCAATGCGCCGGCTACTTTTCAAAGATGCATGGTGAGTATATTCTCGGATTATGTGGAGCGCATCATCGAGGTATTTATGGATGACTTTAGTGTTTATGGAAATTCTTTTGATGGTTGTTTAAACAACCTTGAACTAGTTCTTAAACGATGCATAGACACAAACCTTGTCCTTAATTGGGAGAAATGTCACTTTATGGTAAACCACGGCATAGTACTTGGTCACATTGTGTCCTCTCGAGGGCTCGAAGTGTACAAGTCAAAGATAGATTTAATAAGAAACTTACAATATCCCACTTCGGTGAGGGAAATTCGTTCTTTTCTTGGCCATGCAGGTTTCTATAGGCGGTTTATCAAGGATTTCTCCAAAATCTCCATGCCGATGTGCAAGTTATTACAAAAGGAGGTACCTTTCGACTTCAACAAGGAATGCGAGGATGCTTTTGACAAATTAAAGGATATGTTGACAAGTGCGCCAATTATCAAATCACCGGATTGGAATCTTCCATTTGAATTAATGTGTGATGCTAGTGATTATGCGGTTGGAGCCGTTTTGGGTCAAAGAGTGGACAAGTTGTCCCATGTTATCTATTATGCATCTAGGACCCTTAATGATGCACAAATCAATTATTCTACCACGGAAAAGGAGTTATTGGCTATAGTTTTTGCGTTGGAAAAATTTCGATCATACTTGGTGGGTACAAAGGTTATTGTGTATTCCGATCATGCCGCACTAAGACACTTAATAAAGAAGAAAGAAGCTAAGCCAAGATTAATCCGGTGGATCCTATTGTTACAAGAGTTCGACATAGAAATTCGTGATAAGAGGGGTGTGGAGAATACCGTTGCGGATCATCTTAGTAGACTTGTTATGTCTCAAGAGGAACTTCCATTACATGACCGCTTTCCGGATGAACAACTTTTCTCCATGGAAGAATCAACACCTTGGTATGCGGATATAGTGAATTACTTGGTGACAAGGAAAGTACCTAGTACAATGTCTAATTTCCAAAAGATGAAACTTAAGAAGGTAGCTAAGCAATATGTGTGGGATGAACCATACTTATGGAAATATGGCGTTGATCAAATAATGCGAAGGTGCGTGCCTAATTCCGAATTTCAATCCATCCTCTCCTTTTGCCACACTTTTGCTTGTGGTGGCCACTTTGGTTCTAAACGTACCGCTCTCAAAGTTCTCGAGAGTGGATTTTATTGGCCCACCTTGTTTGAAGATTCATATGCCTTTTGTAAATCGTGTGATAGATGTCAACGAACGGGCAATCTAGGTGCTCGAAATCAAATGCCACTCACACCAATTCTTGCCGTTGAGATTTTTGATGTGTGGGGTATCGATTTTATGGGCCCTTTTGTCAATTCGAATGGAAACTTTTATATACTTCTTGCCGTAGATTATGTTTCGAAATGGGTGGAGGCTAGAGCCACCAAAACTAATGACTCTCAAGTTGTTTGTGATTTTGTAAGGGAAAACATATTCAATAGGCATGGAACACCAAGAGTGGTGATAAGCGATGGAGGCTCACATTTCAAGAAGGCTTTCCACGCTCTCCTCAAGAAGTACAACATAACACACAAAATTGGTACGCCTTACCATCCACAAACTAGTGGACAAGCGGAAATTTCAAATCGTGATATCAAGTCCATTCTTGAGAAAACGGTAAATACCACAAGGAAAGATTGGAGCTTTAAGCTCAATGATGCACTTTGGGCGTATAGAACGGCGTATAAGACACCGATTGGTATGTCTCCATATAGGTTGGTTTATGGTAAGGCTTGTCATCTTCCGGTTGAACTTGAACATAAGGCTTATTGGGCGATAAAGAAATTCAACATGGAGTATGATGAAGCGGGGAAACAAAGGAAGTTACAACTAAATGAGCTAGAGGAGATACGTAATGATGCTTACGAGAGTGCCCGGATTTACAAGGAAAAGACTAAGCTTTTTCATGACAAGATGATTTCGCGGAAAAGTTTTGTTGTGGGGCAAAAAGTCCTTTTATTTAATACTCGTTTACGTTTATTTCCGGGAAAGCTTAAGTCCCGTTGGGTGGGACCATTTGTTGTTACTAATGTTTATGCTCATGGTGCAGTTGAAATTGTTAGTGACAAAACAGGACAACATTTGAAAGTCAACGGCCATAGGTTAAAGCCATATTATGAAAACTTTCCAACGGAGCATGTGGACGTAATTGGACTTCAAGATTCACTCCCTCTGGAGGAGTAATATGCAGCAAGAGCTAAGTCGGGCCGTCGACTTTAAAACAAGCGCTTAATGGGAGGCAACCCATAGGTTTTGTATTTCTTATCTTTTTGCTTTTTGTTATTTCTTTTTCTTGTTCCTTATCATGTTAAAATCTCCCACCTTGACTTTACTAGGAGGATTCAATTACATTGAGGACAATGTAAGGTTTAAGTGTGGGGGAGTGGTTAAGCATGTTTTTAAAACAAAAATTTTAAAAAAATTAAAAAATTAAAAAAAAAAAAAGTTTTACCTAAAACTTCAACTTTTAGAGATTTTAGAGTCACTAGCATACTTCTAGGTATGTTTACATAGAGATTTTGACCGATATAATTGAACTTGGAAATGTTAGAGAACTACATTTGGATTTCTTGCTTGTTTGAGTGTTAAATAATGGATTTAATCATGCCGGTGATGCGAATTTGGTGCAGGGAGAAATGCATTATTAGAGTTGCTGATCAATCATTAGTGGAGACTACCCGTATTCATATCATGTGAGGCACCGACCAGAAATTTTTCCATCTACTAAAGAGCTTCTTTTGAGTGTGTGTCACCGTACGTAAATTCCGGGTAGAATGGTGAGCTACCCAACTTCCCACCAATAGAAGCACTACTCTTTGATCTCTTGAGTGCTAATTTTGTCAATCATAAGGGTGACGTCTATAGATGAAAGCCTCCTTCTTGTAGTTCGATTTGCAGTTAGCACCATTCTCTCTCTCGACAACAACGGATCCATAGAAACCATCATCATCATCAACAAGGAGCGACATCAAAATCTACAAGGAAAGTTGGAAAAGTTTAAGGTTTACAAGCAACGGAACGAGAAAAAAGAGCAAATTTCAAACTCAAGTAAAGCAACATACAAAGAGCAGATTTTTACATATATGTTGAGGACTTACAATACAATGAGGTAATTTTATATTCAAGTATGAAGACTTATTCACAAGAGCGAAGAAAATCAAAAGGTGAGAATTGTTGAAGTTTATGATTTTGAGGCGATACAAGTTGTGAAGAATCAAGCGGTAAAATACTTCTTCCACGGCCATGGTTTATTTTGTATTTAATTTCAAAAAAAAAAAAAAAAAAAATTGAAAAATTGAAAATTTCATATAAAAAAAAAAAAAAGAGAAATATTGTTTTTATTTAATAAGCCGTGGGGAAGGAAAATCTATAAGGAAGTTTCAAGCGACAAGGATTTAAGGTAAAAAGGTTACAAATTGTTAAGGATTTATGAAATTCGAGAGTTTATCATCAATAGTTGAAGCCGAAGACCAAGAAGATCAAGACGAGGAGCGGAAGACGTTTCTATTGGATGCCGTGAGAGTGGTGTTATCATAATTGGCGATCGGATGTGAAGGTGAGTAAGTAATCTCATCCTCAATAATAAATGGTTGATTTCCTTTCTTAGAGATCGTTAGAAAAATGGTTTTTCAAAATGTTAAAAGATGTGGGTTTTTAAAAATATTTCGGAAGTTGTCCTTCCCACCATTCAACGTGTTGCAGGAATTCTCTCTTCATTCCTACCTGCACACATGTGAGAACCATAAAAAAAGCCGTCTTTTTGAGTGCAATTATCATAAAATCCTTTTTGGTGAGGTAGAAGTCGAGGCGAAATGCTTATTGATCGTTTCTCAAACACGCGTTCTCTCATTATGGTGTGGTTATTTCTCACTCAACATTTAAGAATGAGAATATGTTCTTTAGTATTTCTAACTTCTTATTACTAGCATGCAGAAACTCTATGTCCTCATAGCTCCTTGGATGCTTGGGACGCTTGAACGTTTTGAAGTTGTGAGTTTTTAGTTTGATTTGCTCGAGGACTAGCAAAGTCTAAGTGTGGGGGAATTTGATAGGGTGTAGAATACATCCTATTTACTATCTATTGTTTATGCTTTCTTTGCTATTTTTCTTGTAAATTATGTATTTTATGCTTGTTTTGAGTTTTATAGCTACTTTGGAGTCGCACGGAGGAAAAGAGGAAGAAAGCACCCAATTTGAGCCAAAAGGGCAAAAAGGTCATTTTACAGGGCGAAGACTATTTGGAGCCCAGAGGTGGTTAAGGGGCTCTCATTCAGGGTACCCCTTATCACTCAGCCAAAGGGTGTTACTAACACCTGGTAGCCCTTATCCATAGGATGGTTATGTTGGATAGCATCCAATTGGGTCGGTCCTATCCATGGCTTAGATCCGGATCCAAACCCGAAACCGGATCCAAACCCACTTCACCCAAATTATTACCCAACCCTATATTCATGAGATATTATATCTCAATCATTCAGTTCTGAAATTGAGAAACCAAAAGTCACAAGACCGAGATATTGGTTGATCCATTAATGGAAGCTCGTGAAGGATTTCCGTCAAATCGAGAAACCGAGAGTTAAAAACAGCGTTTGCTGCTGCTAATAAAATCGAAGGATGAAACTGAAGAATGTAAGAAGTTGGTGGTGATGCTTAAGGGATCTGTGATGAAATCATGGGGGAAATTGGAATCAATGGATTCAAGAGGTGGTTCGAATCACGAGAGAAGAAGTCGTGGTTTCGATCGAATTAGGGTTTCGTTGTGGTTTCCCCAAAAAAATGGAATTAGGGTTCAATAGCGATAGAAATTGGGGTTTGCTTCTGAATCTGAGCTGATGAAGATGAGAAATTGGAGTTCGTAATGGGTTTAATCAATGGACTCCTAGCCGCTGCTTGAAACCAAGAGAAGAAAGTTAAATCACTCTTTGTTGAGATCGAGAAATTGAGAAATGAAAGGGGTTTTGAGATAATTGTAAGAACACAGAAAGGATGAAATCAAGATATCCATGGAATCAGTGAGCTAGATGGAAGAAGAAGAAGCAGCTGGGTTCGATTTAGTGTTGAATTTCAAGAGTTTGGTGTTGTTGTAAAGCCTGGGTTTGATTCGAATTGCTGGAGTGAGATGTTGTTAACTGTGTTGTCATGATGTTGAGAAGATGGAAATATAGATGGAAGTTGAGCTCACAAGAAAAGAACAACTAGTTCTGGTGGTTGAAGTTGTGAGAGCTATTGAGATCAGAGAAGAGCAGATGGTATATGGGTTTGAATCTGCAGCAATGGATAGGCAATGAAGAGCTGGGCATGTAACTGAGTCAGGTGGGTATTACAGTGGTAGAGTGCCTTTATTGAGAATCAAGCTCGAGGTGGTTTTGGTTGTCTGTGGTGGTTTAGCTGCAAATCTGTTAGGCTGAGCTGTACACAGATGCTCATGGTGGTGTTGCTCTCAGCTGAAGTGGTGATGGCTTAATGGCAAATATGGTTGCATTCTGTTGCTGCCAGGGGTTTGGAGTGCGAGTTTTCTGAGATGAAGGTGGTCTGTTGCTGGATAGAGAAATGGATGAGCAGGGGGAAGGAAGAGCCAGTGATGATGTGCAAGATATTGCAGGAGATGTTTTTTTTTGAGCTGCTTACGGTGAATGCAATACAGGGAAGTATGATGATTGCCAAGGATTGACAAGCAGTAATTATGTTGTGAGTCGTGTTTGTAGTCTGCGAGGAAGAGCATGAAGTTAAATGTAGTGCAAGGCACCAGAATTAGATGAATGTGTTAGGCATGTTACAGGTGAAGAAAAGAACGGCCTGAATTGGCCTGGGAAACACTGAAAAACAAACCGAACTCGGCTGGAATTTTATTCAGATGAGTCAACTCAGTGACTCGTTACACCAACTCAGTATTCCAGCCGACTAAGACCGAGTCAGACCAGCTAACTCAGTGGCTGACTCCACCTCTCTTTGACCCTGTTGACTAACAGTTGACTGACGGTTTGACTTTTTGACCGTTGGTCTTAACGGTGGACTGACGGAATATTCCGTCGAATATACCGTTGACGGTGAAGAGCTCAGGTGACCGGCGGCGACTATTCCGGTCGGATTCCGGCCATAATACCAGTTTTCCGGCGACTAAAATTTCAGAATTTTCTATGGACTTCTCTTATGGGTGTGAAGACTTGGACTAGGAATTGGATGGAGAATTTGGCTCAAATTTGGAAAAAGAAGATGAAGAGTTGAGGAAGACTTGAATTTGGAAATTGAATTGCAAAAGAAAAAGGATTCTATTCCTTGGAAGTTTTGGAGAATATTGAAGCCTATAAATAGAGAAGTTTTCTACATCTTTAACACACCTCTTTACATACACAACACTTGTGTTTTTGCTTGCTTTTCTAAGATTCTTCTTTTTAATTATTTGTGTGAACTTGAAAATTCTCCTTTTAATAATTATTATTTGTGTGAATTTCAAAAGCATGAGTAGCTAATTTTCTTATTGATTGAGGATGAATTCCTAGTTCTTAATTCATGATTTGAGTTTTGTTTCAATTCTATCTTGAGGTTTTTCACATGATTATCGATTGTTTTTACTAATAGGAATGTTTATTCATTCATGATTGATTGATAGATTGTTTAGAGTGCACGCTAAATTGATTTGTTAGTTTAATCTAATTCTAGTATAAGTTAGGGAATACGTAATCGTTCTCGACACTTTACACAAGTAGAAAACACGAGACCTTGCGGAGGGATTCCGTGGAGCGATTGTGTGTAAAAACAACGCTAGAAAGTGGACCAAGCGAACCGAGTTTAACTACTAGTACTAAACCTAAATTCATAGATCTTAATGCATTCAGGAATTACATCTTGTAAGCGAACCTCAAGGTGGTTCTTTTGAATAGAATCGATAACTAAGCGGACTGTTACTCGGTGAAATAAGGGATTTTGGGGCTAGCTAAGCGGACCCTTTATCCTACGGTTGGTGATAATCTGTGACTAATAACAAGTAGAAAAGAACATAACTTGATTCATTGTTTTGCAACGAAGAAGGATTCCTTGATCTTGTCTCTCTTATTGCTTTCAACTTTCGATTTTAATTGCTTTGTTTATTTTCTTTTGCTTTTTACACCCCCCTTTTTGTGACAATTTTTACAACTAGAATCTCTTGCTCCTCGTGGGAACGAACTTGACTTCCATTATATTATTTTTAATTGAGTGGAAACATTAATTAATTTGATTGCACCTACGACACGCATCAAGTGACTGAGCAGATGGAGCTGAAGGTTCAGGGAGGAATGGCTCATGGGTTGATGCTACTGTTGAGCTGCAGAGATACATGAAAGGAGGGTTTAATAGAGTAAAGAAGATGGTGATTATCATGGGAAGATTTGGAAGCTGATGGGGGTTGCACTAAACTGGAGTGACTGTAAAGATGCTGTTGTTGCTAAAATGGGTTCATGGGAGGTGGTAGCTAGTTCTGGTACTTAGGTGATGGAAACATGGGTTGCATCTGGAACTGGAGATGGTGTTGAGTTAACATTGGTACTGGGGGTTTAAGCCGGAAGTGATCTGAAGTGGATATAAGAACTGACGGTGAATGCATTGAAGCTGTGATTTGCAGGTGGTGGTAATTGGTGGTTTTGGTATGAAGTTACAGCTGCAGGAATTACAAGTGTAGCGGTTGAAAGCGATGGCGAACACGCAAGTGACTTGAACTGTAGATGGTGTTGGTTATACTGAGATGGTGGATCGAGTGTTGTTGCCATGGGATTGATGTGCAGCCGAGAAAGAACCAGGTGAATGGAGCAGCTGAAATGATGCAGGTGTAGAGCCAAAGGATACGGCGTTTTCGTAGGGAAGGCCTTGTGTTGTCATTACAGGCTTGAGAATGAAATGAAAGCCGCAGAAATTGTGCGAAAAGTGAGCAAGAATGGCGAGCCGGTGGTTCTACTTCCGGTTGTCGGATTTCGGAAGTTAAAGTATGAATCACAATATTTCAGTGAATCGCGAAGGGGGTATGTGTTGGATGCAAGAGTCGACGGCCGGGTATATGAGCTATGAGTCACGCTTTTGGGCGCGTTTTCGCAAGAATCCAAGAGTTAGTTTAGATGGTGCATTTGAAATATGGCTCTGAATTGTGAACTGCAGAGAATGATAGTGAGTTGCTGGGAGTTACGATAGTCGGATACAAGCTCAGGTGGTCGGAGTTAAATTTTCAGGTGACCGGAATCCGGCGACCGGATTCCAGTGATGACGTCATCAAATCCGGCGACCAATTTTCACCCAAAAATCCAGAGACTTATTTTCCACACATGGGCTTGGTGGACCACTTGGAGATGGGTTTTGAGAAAACCTAAACTTGGAAAGAGTATCCTTTTGGGGAGAAGCATATAAATAGAAAACCTTTTCTCTAAACCATATATCTCCATTAGGGAGGACTACTTTGTTCTAGGGTTTAGAAACATGAAACTTCTCTCTCTTCTTGTTATGAACTCCATGAATATGAGTACCTAGTTTTATTATTGGTTATGGAATAAGTTGAATTTCCAAATATGGGTTTTAATTCAATAAATTAGTTTTGTCTCCATATTATCGTTTATGATTCACCATCAATATTGTTACATGATTTGAATGCTTGTTAGTCGAGTCGCGAATCGATTGAGTTTGCTTTCATCTTTATTGCTAGATTAGGGTTATTATACGCAAAAGTGATAATTCCGGATTGCAAGTAGCATAAATATGATTATAGTTTGTAGTGATATATTCTTATGATCATATGTGAACCATAACCTTTGTTAAATCGGATTAGTGCGCTTTCCACGTTCGATTGCTTTGATTGGACTGATTTCATAGAACTTAATGCATCTAGGGAATTAAACTTGATTAGTGCTTTTACACGTTAGGTTGTTCCTTTAGGTATAATTCATATTCGCATCTTTTAATGTGTTTGTTGATGACATGAGGAGATTTGCGGGATATTCTTGCGATCAAGGTATTCTAGGGCCTTTGATAAAAGTTGAGATTAAAATATCAATTCTAGTTATTGTGTTGAAAACATGTTTGTGATTGAAGACGAAATCCATGACCAATACTTTCTCATCCTTGATTTGATTTGTTTGCTTTGCTTTATTTGCTTTTATTTTATTTTAGGTTATAAAATCACAAAACCCCTGTGTTATTTATAGGGAACCGAAACAATTTGACAACCTAGACCTCTCTGTGGGATCGATCCTTTCTTGCCCTTGCTTCATTATATATTTTGAGTAGTAAGAAAGTGTAATTATATTTGTGTCGGCTGACAACCGGTCAAATTTTGGCGCCGTTGCCGGGGAGGCAGCGGTTGTCACTTGTCTTGGTTTCTTATTTTTGTTTTGTTTTTAATTTTTGTTTTATTTTTATTATTTTCTGGGTTTTAACCTTGGTTTGAGAATTATTTCAGGTGCTTATTTCTATGGAAGGAGCATATTGGAACAACGGATGCGGTTTTCAACAACCTCAACATTACGACAACTACCAATTCCATGGGTATAATCAAAACCAATTTATTGGTTATGACCAATATTCCATGGAACCTTATGGTTTTCCTCAACAACCTTATGGCGGGTACGTGTGTGAACAACCACAAGGATGGGAGGATTCCTATGCTCGTGAACAAAAAGTCTCTAACTTTATAGATCAAGTTTCCACCTTTTTACAAGAGGAATTTCAAAAAGCTAAAGAGACTACAAACGAGCAACTCCAAGAACTTCGTGAAGGTATGACTATCTTGCGAAGAGGCATTGATCAAGACAAGGAAGATATGGATAATTCTTATGTGCATATGGTTTGTGATGAATATTTGATTGATGCTAATGTTGAAAAAGGCGAATCCTTGGGCACTTTCGTGGATAATTGTGTAGTTAACTCAACTCTTGATCGTAATAATGATCATTCACCTATTCAAAAGGATGAGTTAGAGATTAGCAACACTAAATTCAGCGAGGACCAATCTTATGTTGACTATGATAGTGACGGTGATTATGATATATTGCTTGAAACAACTCATGGTGACATCTCCGAGGAGTCTTTTTGGGATCAAGATGAAGACGAAGAGGAATATGTCGACACTTGTGTAGATTACTCAAGCATTGATCTTAATAATGATCAAGAGCCTATTCAAAGGGTGGAGCTTGAGGATGATGCATTTTCGAGTGTTCTAAAAAAGTTTCTTATAATAAAATTTGGATCCGCAAGAGAGTATGTGCCTTACAACAAAGAGGAGTGTGTTGAGAATGAGACCGGTTTGACCAATATTGTGGAAGACCCAATTGAGCTTGCAAATGATTGTAATGATGATGTTTATGTCGAGACTTTGGTTACGGCAGAAACGGACGAAGAATGGTTGCAAGGTTTGATAGAGGACCATGATATACAAGAGGTGAATAATTCACTTGAGTTTTTCAAGGATGAAGAGGATTCCGTAATACAAGAGATTGTGCAAGGTTTGTCTAACCCTATGCCTATTGTTTCTTCCCCTTTACCTCTTATTGGTTTGAATGTATGTGCTTCGAGAGTATTGTTGAATGACTTTGTTTCTCGATTTCCGCCATTAGAGATACTTGATTCTCATACTATGCAGGTTTTGGAACAAGAAACCGCGGAAGTACCCGACTTCTATATTCTTTATACACTTCCAAGTGTGGACAAGAATAAGTGTGGGGGAAGCTTTTATCGGCTAATAGCTTCACTTTTGCTTTATTGTACTAATATTTGTGTGAAGCTAGTGTTTGCAAAACAGGTTCTATGGAAGGATCCTCAACTTTTCAGATTGTTGGTATATGGACGATAACAAAAGAGTCGGGCTGACGACTTTAAACCAAGCGCTAAATGGGAGGCAACCCATAGGTTTTGTATCTTAAACCCTTTTATTTATTTATTTTTATAGTTTTCATATCATATTTGCATCCCCATGTTTAATTTCATTGAGTCCGGAATCTATCTTAGAAGAGAATTAGGACGAATACCTTTTCGTCAGAAAAATTCAGACTGTACGTAGTTCATTCCAGAGACCATAACTGTCAGACCGTTTATCGAAACACTGTGCCCTTTTGACACTTTGTAGAAAACACGTAGATGAACAACTTTTGTGAAATGGAGTTTTTCCAAATTCCTTACCAATTTGTACAGTTTTTTCGTTTTATCTGCTGTTACGTCAGAATTCAGAATTTTCGGTTTTACACATTGAGGACAATGTGAAGTTTAAGTGTGGGGGAGTCTTTTGCATATAGAGTTTTTAGCCTTTTTGAGTCAAAATTTTCAAATTTTTTGTAAATAGTGAATAAAAAACTCCAACTTGTAGTTAGTTTAGAGTCACATAGTATACATGTCGCTAAGATTACATCGAGAATCTCATAAGAGTGACTGAACTTAGAGATGACAGAGAACATGATCGGGTTTCTTACTTGTATGAGAGTTAAAGTTGGATTTAACCATGCCAGTGGCAAATAAGGTGCAGACTGGATTCGGTAGTAGAGTAGTGATCCCCTATAGTGGAGACTACCCAAGTTACATAATGTGAGGCACCGACCTTCAATTCTTTGTACCTGTCTAAATATGTGCTTTTAGAGTGTGTGTCACCGTACGTTAATTCCGGGCAGAATGGTGAGCTGTCCAATCTCCCACCATAGAAGCACTATTTTGATCTCTTGAGTGCTATTTTTATCAACCATGTTGGTGACATCGAATTGCTAACTTACATACCACTTGTGATCTTGTTCGCAGTTAGCACCATCCACCTTATCTCTCTCTACACCAACAGGTCCATAGAAACACCATCATCATCAACAAGAGGAGCATCGCAAATTTGAAGGAAAGTTGAACACGTTTGAGGTTTACAAGCAACAATACAAAAAAGAGTGAAAATTATCAAGATGAGAGTTCGAGAAGTCTATGATATCAAGACATATAAGTTGTGAAGAATCAAGCGGTAAAGTACTTACACCATGGCCATTTGTACTTATTTTATTTTCAGTTGTGTTTATTTCTCTTGTCTCAAAAAGAAAAAAAAAAAAAAAAAAAAAAAAACAAGAGAAAATTTTTAGGTAAATTCATTTTTAATTATAATACATTACCATATCATATTATACTATACTAAATATAATATAATTTGAAAAGAATCACACAGAGCTATTGGTTGGCAACCTAGCAACAAGCTGAGCGCCAACCCCCCTCTGAACAGCAACGCCTACTCTATGAAAAACAAAACTACCATAACCGCTACTAGCGTCATTATTAACAAGACAATTCTTCAGACGCTTAAAAAAACATAAAGTATCTTCGCCGAGCTCACCCAAAGTGGAGAAAGCCAAGACCCCGAGACCATAACCGAGTGAAGTGCACTTGTCCAGATATTTAGCACGCTTCCTTGAAACTGCCTTTGAAATGTTTTTCCCTGGGACAAAAGAGCGAACACCATCACCAGTAAAAGGCGAGACAACAGTAACATCCATGCAGACATCTTGCCCATTTTCCCAGTTGAGAACTAGAATATCAGCAGGCCTCAAGTCTACATCCTCATCCGAAACAATACCCAGAGAAACCTCCTTACGAGCCGGTACACTAGCCTTGTATATTAGGTTCGTTAATAGTTTTTTATTATTTTGTTTTGTTTTGTTTTTATTTTGTTTTTATTTTTCTTGTCTCATAAAAAAAAAAATATATATATATATATATATATAAAAAAAAGAAAAAAAAGAAAAAAAAAATGAAGAAAAAAAAAGAAAAAAAAAAAAAAGGAGACAAGAAGAATTCATTGTATCATATTTTGGGTTTGTATAGTTTGTTTTTAGTTTTGTATTCTTTCAATAAAGCCAATGGAAAGAAGGAATATCTATAATGAAGTTTCAAGCGACAAGGAATTAGAGGAAAGAATCATATTGTCGAGATTCTACGAAGTTCGAGAGTTATCATCAAGAGTTGAAGACCGAAGACGAAGATGAAGACACCGATTGAAGACCGAAGACGTTTCTATGGATGCTGTGAGAGTGGTGCTAGCTGCACGCTGAACGGATACAAGGTAAGTAAGCATATTCCCACCTTCGTTAAATGGTTGATTTCCTTTCGAAGAGATCGTCAGAAAAATGGGTTTTCAAAAATATATAAAAGATGTGGGTTTTCAAAATATTCGGAGGGTTTTGCCTTCCTACCATTCAACGTGTCGCAGGATTCTCTCTTCATTCCAACCTGGACACATGTGTGACCCATAAAAAGTTGTTTATTATTGAGAGCAATTTCATAAAACCCTTTCTTGTGAGGCAGAGTCGAGACTTTTGATCACTCCGAACCCGAATTTTAGTCGAGAAGGGATGGTTATTTCTCTCTCAACTTTTAAAAATGAGATTGTGTTCATTTATGTGTCTAACTTCTTATGACTAGTGTGCAGAATCTCTATGTCTTCTTAGCGCTTGGATGCTATCATTACGGAGAACTAGTAAGTTGGTAATATAGGTTTTGTGGGTATATCTCTAGTAAACCCTCACGAGAATATAACTCGTCCACTAGGGACACCTAGTGGTTTAAAGGCTTGTTATTTATGCTAAAAGTGACCGTAGCCTCGACGACACGGAGTTGTATGTATGTTTTAGAATAAGTTTTGTTTGATTTGCTCGAGGACTAGCAAAGTCTAAGTGTGGGGGAATTTGATAGGTGTAGAATACACCGTATTTAATATCTAGTATTTATGCTTTCTTTGCGAGTTTTCTTGTAAATTATGTATCTTATGTTTACTTCTGAGTTTATTAGGTGCAATGGAGTCATTTGGAGCAAAAAGAAGTGGAAATGGCTACAAAAGTGAAGTCACAAGTGAAGAAGGGCCAAAGACCCAGTGGAACTCGTTCAAATACAAGATTTCTACTTTTCATTGTGTAGAGGACGAGAAGATGAAGATAATGGCGAAAGAACGGAGTCATTCGGAGCTCGTATGAAGAAGTTATGGGCAAAAGAAGAACTCGGAATGGTAAACCGGTCATTTCATCGGCTAATACTAATGGGAGCCCAGCCACATGTTAAGGGGTAGCCAGATTTTGGTTAAAAGGGAAGTGTTATTTAGATCCCAGCCAAGGATAAGGGGCAACCTGCTGACAGATTCACTAAAGGCAGACAATGTTCTTTGCTAAGGGGCGCCACCAGCTTTATCTACAAGACCATTTCACGATCAGTTCTTCTTTCTCATGTCTAGGTCACTGAACCAAGGAAGGAAGACCGATTTTGCACCAAGTCCTTCATGCCGGCATAACCCATGGCTCTGATACATTCGAACTCGGATTGCAGAAGCGTAGTCAACGGAAGATTGGGTACAAGTTCTAAACAGAGTTGGGTTCGATTCTGTGATGATTTTGACGAAGTTTGAAGGCGGGAAAAGACGAGTTTTTACGCCATTGATCTTAGTCGTGAAAGATGAAGATTAGAGTGATATCCTGAGCTTACATCGCATCAGGAAGACTGGGTTTGAACGATTACAAGTTTGGGAAGTACTGGGACAGAGTTTTGCTGCCACGAAAGGCAGTGAAGAGCAAACAAGCCACTGTCGCCGTTTGTGGAGATGAATGAATGTGATTTGTTTTATAATATTGAATGAATGGGTCTTTTGTTGAATGTGAAATACAATGCAGGGAAGGAGCAGTGACCCTAGGAGTCACCCAGCAAGCTTGAAACGGAGCTACCGTCTCTGGCGCACACGGTGTTTGTTGAAAGATCTGACTGACCAATTCAACTTCAATCACAACCAGGCAAAGGAGCGGTGTTGTGTATTGCGGTCAGATTTAGAAGCTGGAATTGAGTCAGAGATGGGAGTTGATACTGTGATGGGATCCGATGGAGATGCAAAGGGGATCTGGTGTTGATGGAGGTGCAGATGTTGGTTGCAGTTCAGCTGGAGAAGTGTGATGTTTCCAGGGATTGGCAGGGAATGATAGCGGATGCCTCAGCTGCAGTGCAGAGCAGCAATGTGAGCTGAAAAATGCTGTGCTGGTGATTGTTTGGTGGGACTTGGAATTGTGTTGCAGTCATGGGAGGTTGAAGTGACTGAGCAGATGGAGCTGAAGGTTCAGGGAGGAATGGCTCATGGGTTGATGCTACTGTTGAGCTGCAGAGATACAGGAAAGGAGGGTTTAATAGAGTAAAGAAGATGGTGATTATCATGGGAAGATTTGGAAGCTGATGGGGGTTGCACTAAACTGGAGTGACTGTAAAGATGCTGTTGTTGCTAAAATGGGTTCATGGGAGGTGGTAGCTAGTGCTAGTACTTAGGTGATGGAAACATGGGTTGCATCTGGAACTGGAGATGGTGTTGAGTTAACATTGGTACTGGGGGTTTAAGCCGGAAGTGATCTGAAGTGGATATAAGAACTGACGGTGAATGCATTGAAGTTGTGATTTGCAGGTGGTGGTAATTGGTGGTTTTGGTATGAAGCTACAGCTGCAGGAATTACAAGTGTAGCGGTTGAAAGCGATGGCGAACACGCAAGTGACTTGAACTGTAGATGGTGTTGGTTATACTGAGATGGTGGATCGAGTGTTGTTGCCATGGGATTGATGTGCAGCCGAGAAAGAACCAGGTGAATGGAGCAGCTGAAATGATGCAGGTGTGGAGCCAAAGGATACGGCGTTTTCGCAGGGAAGGCCTTGTGTTGTCATTACAGGCTTGAGAATGAAATGAAAGCCGCAGAAATTGTGCGAAAAGTGAGCAAGAATGGCGAGCCGGTGGTTCTATGATAGGTGTAGAATACACCTAATTTACTATCTAGTAGTTTATGCTTTCTTTGCTAATTTTCTTGTAAATTATGTATTTTACGCTTGTTTTGAGTTTTATAGCTACTATGGAGTCACACGGAGGAGAAGAAGAAGAAATCACCCAATTTGAGCCAAAAGGGCAAAAAGGTCATTTTACGGGCGATTGATATATGGAGCCCAGATTTGAGGTTAAGGGGCGACCCAATTTGGAGGAGTACTAAAGCCAGGCCCGCAGAGGTTAAGGGGTTTCAAGTAGGATGGCCCTTATCATTTAGAGGGTGGTACCTATCCACAGGGTGTAAATATCCACCCAAATCATTTCAACCCTAAAATCGATTTCTCACATTCACTTCACTGAATTTAAAGCGGCTGACTGCCGAGAGAGATCGAGGAGAAATCGAGAGGAGTCAAGCTTGTCAAATCGAGAAACTAGAGATGAAATTGAAGAGGGGTTGTAGGCGATTCAACACTAATTCGATTTATGAAAAGAGAAGAAGATATTGAAATTAAAATTAGGGTTGTCTTGTGAAAAAGGGGATCTGTGATGATTTCGAAGAACAAAGAGGAGGGTTAGCTATGGATGTATCTGCTCTTCTTTGTTAATACAAGGTCGAGAAGATGTTGTTCAAAAGCTCAGAGAAGACGAAACAGGAAATGGGTTCGACTTGTTCAGGGGATTAAGAAGATGATTGAGGAGATGAAGGTGGTTCTGTTGAGGTTGAGCTGTGAGGCGATTGAGACGCTGCCGCTGAGTGAACCGATAGAAGAGAGTGATCGATGATGGTTAGCGGGCTGAAATCAAACCAAGAACAGATGTGACTGAAATAGAAGAATTGAAATAATGGGTGGAAGAAGGAATTGAGGATGAAGCTGCAATCAGATCGAGCAATTGTTTTCGGTTTGAATCTGCTGCTGTCATGGTGAGTTTCATGGGTTGGTGGTACTGCTGAAATCGACAATAAGGGTTACGGTGGCGATGTTGATATGTAATGGCCGAATACGAGATGGTGCTCGAATCTGGTGGTGGTGTTGTTGGTTGAACATAAGATACAGATGGGTTTGCAGTTGTCTGAGATGATGGTTGAATAGAAGAGTTAGAGTTTGTGGTGGTCATGGAGGGTTCATGAAGCTAAAGAAGTTATCTTTGGTGCGGTGATTACGATCTGTCTTTGCTAATAAGAATTACGATTCTTTATTCACGAGAAGCAAGGTATTGAAATGATAATGCTTTGCCATTCAACTCAAGAGTGCAATAGCGACATTTGTACATGGAATGAATGCCCGAGTTATAATGAATGAATTAGATGAAATGATAGGCTTCTTAGCGAGTGAAGATAATGGCTTGAAAATTTGGCCTCTAAATGCCCCCAGTAAACAACTTAACTCGGCGGGTTTTCTACACCGTGAGTCAAATCGGTGCCGGCGATGACCGATCCGAACGAGTTCGAAGAGCCGATCCGACCCAAATAATCAGCCCGATTAGACCAATGCAGGTGAATAGAAGCCGACTTTCCTCCCCTTGACCCGCTGACTAACAGATTGGTGACGGTTGACCACTTTGACCGTTAGTCCTAACGGAGGACCGGACGGAATATTCCGTCGAATATTCTCTCGACGGAGAAATTCTCGAGTGGCCGATCAGCGACAATTCCGGCCGGATTCCGGCCACAATCCCGATTTTCGTGAGCAAAAAATCCAATTTTCTATGGACTTCTCTCATGGGTGTGAAGACTTGGGCTAGGAATTGGATGGAGAATTGGACTCAAATTTGGAAAGAGAAGGTGGAAGAGTTGAGAAAAGCTTGGAATTGGAAATTGAATTGCAAAAGAAAAAGGATTCTATTCCTTGGAAGATTTGGAGAATATTGAAGCCTATAAATAGAGAAGTTTTCTACAACTTCTACACACACCTCTCTACACACACAACACTTGTGTTTTTGCTTGCTTTTCTAAGATTTTTCTTTTTAACTATTTGTGTGAACTTGAAAATTCTTCTTTTAATTATTATTATTATTTGTGAATTTCAAAAACATGAGTAGCTAATTTTATTATTGATTGAGGATGAATTCCTAGTTCTTAACATATGATTTAAGTTTTTGTTTTCAAATTCTATCTTGAAGTTTTTCACATAATTATCGTTTGTTTTTACTAATAGGAGTGATCTTAAAGACATTCATGATTGATTGATAGATTGTTTGGAGTGCACGCTAAATTGATTTGTTAATTTGATCTAAAGCTAGTGAAAGTTAGGAGATAAGTAATCGTTTCTTGACTCTTTACATAAGTAGCAAACACGAGACCTTGCGGAGGGATTCCGTGGAGCAATTGTGTGTAGAAACAACGTTAGCAAGTAGACCTTGAGCTAAGAGTCTAACTACTAATATCAACCTAAGAAATTCACAAAACTTAATGCATGAGACAAGTTACATCTAGGTTGAGCTAATTCTAGGTGGCTTGGTGATTAGAATCAGAAGTAGGCGAGAACTTCCGTGTCCTAGGTGATACAAGGGATTTAGGGGTTTAGCACTGAGCTAGCTGCTTTACCTACGGTTGGTGATAATTTGTGACTAATAACAAGTAGAAAAGAACATAACTTGATTCATTGTTTCGTAACGAAGAAGGATTCCTTGATCTTGTCTCTCTTATTGCTTTCAACTTTCGATTTTAATTGCTTTGTTTATTTTTATTTTGCTTTTTACACCCCCCTTTCGTGACAACTTTTACAACTAAGATCTCTTGCTCCTCGTGGGAACGAACTTGACTTCCATTATATTATTTTTAATTGAGTGGAAATATTGAATTAATTTGATTGCACCTACGACACGCATCAATTTTGGCGCCGCTAGCCGGGGAGCGGATGATTTTAGTTGTTTTTATTTTTCTTTTTGCTTTATTCTTGCTTTGTTGGATTCTATTCCGTATCTAACTTAAGTTTTTGAATCTTATTTCAGGTGCCGGTTTTCCATGTATGGTGGACAAGAGCAAGCATATTACAACAATCAATACGGTTTTCAACCTCAACATTATGACAACTTCCAACCATCCTTAGGATACAATCAAAACCAATCTTTTGGCTATGATCAAATTCCTACAGAACATTATGGATATTCTCATACATATCAACAACCTTATGACGGGTATGTAAGTGGACAATCACAAGGATGGGAGGATAGTTTTGTTTATGATCAGAAATTCTCTAGTTTTGCAGATAAGATGTTGGCCATGATTGGGGATCTTCAACAAAAGTTGCAAGAATCACTACAAGACCAGCAACCTTATGTTTGGGAGGAACCACATCGAGAAATTCAAAGGAATTCGGAGAAAATATACGAACAAATTAACCAACCTTTAGAAACTTTTGATGACGCTAGTGTAGATTACTCAAGCCTTGATCTTAATAATGATCAAGCACCTATTCAAAAGGACGAGCTTGAGGAAGATGCATTTATTGCTTGGCAAAAATTTCTTAGGGAAAGATGGGAGTCTGCGGAAGTGTATGAATGTTCCGACAATGAGGAAGTTATTCCAACTCCGGATCATAATAACGATCCTTCACCTATTCAAAAGGAGGAGTTTGGATATCACTTACCTATTGTTGTAAATGAAGTAACACCTTCACAAGAAGATCTTACAATCTATACCGATGAGAATCATTTTAGTGAATGGCTCGATTCCGATGATGAGAATGTTGAAGAGATGATTATAGAGGATGAAACCACATTCATTGATTTTGTGGAAGACCCAATTGAACTTGCGAATGATTTTAATGATGCCGAGACTATGGTTAAGGTAGAAAACGACGAAGAATGGTTGCAAGGTTTAATAGAGGACCACGATATACAAGAGGTAAGTAATTCACTCGAATTTTTTAAGGATGAAGAGGATTCTATAATACAAGAGATTGTGCAAGGTTTGTCTAATCCTTTGCATATTGATTCTTCTCCTTTACCTCTTATTGGTTTGAATGTATGTGCTTCGAAAGTATTTTTGGATGATTTTGTTTCTAGATATCCACCATTGGAAACACTTGATTCTAACACTATGCAGGTTTGCCAAGAGGAATACATGGAAGTTCCCAAATTCTATGTTCTTTATACACTTCCGAGTGTGGACGAGAATAAGTGTGGGGGAAATTTCTATCGAGCAATAATTTCACTATTATTTTCTTGTGCTAATATTTGTATGGAGTTATTGTTTGCAAAACAGGTATTATGGGTGGATCCTCAAATTTTCCGATTGTTGGTATATGGGGAATGAATCATGCAAGAGCTAAGTCGGGCCGTCGACTTTAAAACAAGCGCTTAATGGGAGGCAACCCATAGGTTTTGTATTTCTTATTCTTTTTGCTTTTTGTTATTTCTTTTTCTTGTTTCTTATCATGTTAAAATTTCCCACCTTGACTTTACTAGGAGGATTCAATTACATTGAGGACAATGTAAGGTTTAAGTGTGGGGGAGTGGTTAAGCATGTTTTTAAAACAAAAATTACAAAAAAATTAAAAAAATTTTGAAAAAAAAAAAAATTTTACTTAAAAATTCCAACTTTTAAAGATTCTAGAGTCACTAGCATACTTCTAGGTATGTTTACATAGAGATTTTGACCGACATAATTGAACTTGGAAATGTTAGAGAACTACATTCGGATTTCTTGTTTGTTAGAGTGTTAAATAATGGATTTAATCATGCCGGTGATGCGAATTTGGTGTAGGGAGAAATGCATTATTAGAGTTGCTGATCAATCATTAGTGGAGACTACCCGTATTCATATCATGTGAGGCACCGACCAGAATTTTTCCATCTACTAAAGAGCTTTCTTTTGAGTGTGTGTCACCGTAAGTAAATTCCGGGTAGAATGGTGAGCTACCCAACCTCCCACCAATAGAAGCACTACTCTTTGATCTCTTGAGTGCTAATTTTGTCAATCATGAGGATGACGTCCATGGATGAAAGCTTCCTTCTTGTAGTCCGATTTGCAGTTAGCACCATTCTCTCTCTCGACAACAACGGATCCATAGAAACACTCTCATCATCAACAAGGAGCGACATCAAAATCTACAAGGAAAGTTGGAAAAGTTCACGGTTTACAAGCAACGGAATGAGAAAAAGAGCAAATTTCAAATACAAGTAAAGCAACATACAAAGTGCGGATTTTACATATATGTTGAAGACTTACACTACAATGAGGTAATTTTATATTCAAGTATGAAGACTTATTCATAAAAGCGAAGAAAATTAAAAGGTGAGAATTTTTGAAAGTTTATGATTTCAAGACGATACAAGTTGTGAAGAATCAAGTGGTAAAATACTTCTCCCACGGCCATGGTTTATTTTTTGTATTTTATTTCTCTTGTTTTCAAAAAAAAAAAAAAAAAAAAAAAAAAAAAAAAATTGAAAAAAAAAAAAGAAAAGGAAAGAAGAGAGAAAAAAACAAGAGAAATATTTGTTTTGAATGAGCCGTGGGGAAGGAAAATATATAAGGAAGTTTCAAGCGACAAGGATATTTAAGGTAAAAAGAGTTAAGAATTGTTAAGGAATTACGAAATTCAAGAGTTTATCATCAATAGTTGAAACCAAAGACGAAGGAGATCAAGACGAGGAGCGGAAGATGTTTCTATTGGATGCCGTGAGAGTGGTGTTATCATTTGGCGATCGGATGTGAAGGTAAGTAAGTAATCTCATCCTCGATAAAAATGGTTGATTTCCTTTCGTAGAGATCGTTAGAAAAAATGGTTTTTCAAAATATTAAAAGATGTGGGTTTTTCAAAATTTCGGAAGATGTCCTTCCCACCATTCAACGTGTTGCGGATTTCTCTCTTCATTCCTACCGCACACATGTGAGAACCATAAAAAAGCCGTCTTTTTGAGTGCAATTATCATAAAATCCTTTTTGGTGAGGCAGAAGTCGAGGCGAAATGCTTGTTGATCGTTTCTCAAACACGCATTCTCTCATTATGGTGTGGTTATTTCTCACTCAACATTTAAGAATGAGAATATGTTCTTTAGTATTTCTAACTTCTTATTACTAGCATGCAGAAACTCTATGTCCTCATAGCTTTTTGGATGCTTGGGACGCTTGAACACTTTGAAGTTGTGAGTTTTTAGTTCGATTTGCTCGAGGACTAGCAAAGTCTAAGTGTGGGGGAATTTGATAGGTGTAGAATACACCTAATTTACTATCTAGTAGTTTATGCTTTCTTTGCTAATTTTCTTGTAAATTATGTATTTTACGCTTGTTTTGAGTTTTATAGCTACTATGGAGTCACACGGAGGAGAAGAAGAAGAAATCACCCAATTTGAGCCAAAAGGGCAAAAAGGTCATTTTACAGGCGATTGATATATGGAGCCCAGTTGAGGTTAAGGGGCGACCCAATTTGGAGGAGTACTAAAGCCAGGCCCGCAGAGGTTAAGGGGGTTTCCAAGTAGGATGGCCCTTATCATTTAGAGGGTGGTACCTATCCCTGGGGTGTAAATATCCACCCAAATCATTTCAACCCTAAAATCGATTTCTCACATTCACTTCACCTGAATTTAAAGCAGCGACTGCTGCTGAGAGAGATCGAGGGAGAAATCGAGAGGAGCTGAAGTACTGTCAAATCGAGAAACTAGAGATGAAATTGAAGAGGGGTTGTAGCTGATTCAACACTAATTCGATTTATGAAAAGAGAAGAAGATATTGAAATTAAAATTAGGGTTGTACTGTGAAAAAGGGGATCTGTGATGATTTCGAAGAACAGAAGAGGAGGGTTAGCTATGGATGTATCTGCTGCTGCTGTTAATACAAGGTCGAGAAGATGTTGTTCAAAAGCTCAGAGAAGACGAAACAGGAAATGGGTTCGACTTGTTCAGGGGATTAAGAAGATGATTGAGGAGATGAAGGTGGTTCGGTTGAGGTTGAGCTGTGAGGCGATTGAGACGCTGCCGCTGAGTGAACCGATAGAAGAGAGTGATCGATGATGGTTAGCGGGCTGAAATCAAACCAAGAACAGATGTGACTGAAATAGAAGAATTGAAATAATGGGTGGAAGAAGGAATTGAGGATGAAGCTGCAATCAGATCGAGCAATTGTTTTCGGTTTGAATCTGCTGCTGTCATGGTGAGTTTCATGGGTTGGTGGTACTGCTGAAATCGACAATAAGGGTTCTGGTGGCGATGTTGATATGTAATGGCTGAATACAGATGGTGCTCTGAATCTGGTGGTGGTGTTGTTGGTTGAACATAAGATACAGATGGGTTTGCAGTTGTCTGAGATGATGGTTGAATAGAAGAGTTAGAGCTGTGGTGGTCATGGAGGGTTCATGAAGCTAAAGAAGTTATCTTTGCCGGTGATTACAATCTGTCTTGCTAATAAGAATTACGATTCTTTATTACAGAAGCAAGGTATCAAATGATAATCTTTGCTGATTCAACTCAAGAGTGCAATAGCAGCATTTGTACATGGAATGAATGCCTGAGTTATAATGAATGAATTAGATGAATGATAGGCTTCTTAGCAGGTGAAGATAATGGCTTGAAAATTTGGCCGGAAATGCCCTGTAAACAACCAGAACTCGGCCGGTTTTCTACACCGGCGAGTCAAATCGGTACCGGCGATGACCGATCCAGAACGAGTTCGAAGAGCCGATCCGACCCAAATAATCAGCCCGATTAGACCAGATGGCAATAGAATAGAAGCCGACTTTCCTCCCTTGACCCGCTGACTAACAGTTGACTGACGGTTGACCACTTTGACCGTTAGTCCTAACGGAGGACCGGACGGAATATTCCGTCGAATATTCTCTCGACGGAGAAATTCTCAGGTGGCCGACGGCGACAATTCCGGCCGGATTCCGGCCACAATCCCAGTTTTCCGGCGAGCAAAAAATCCAGAATTTTCTATGGACTTCTCTCATGGGTGTGAAGACTTGGGCTAGGAATTGGATGGAGAATTGGACTCAAATTTGGAAAGAGAAGGTGGAAGAGTTGAGAAAAGCTTGGAATTGGAAATTGAATTGCAAAAGAAAAAGGATTCTATTCCTTGGAAGATTTGGAGAATATTGAAGCCTATAAATAGAGAAGTTTTCTACAACTTCTACACACACCTCTCTACACACACAACACTTGTGTTTTTGCTTGCTTTTCTAAGATTTTTCTTTTTAACTATTTGTGTGAACTTGAAAATTCTTCTTTTAATTATTATTATTATTTGTGAATTTCAAAAACATGAGTAGCTAATTTTATTATTGATTGAGGATGAATTCCTAGTTCTTAACATATGATTTAAGTTTTTGTTTTCAAATTCTATCTTGAAGTTTTTCACATAATTATCGTTTGTTTTTACTAATAGGAGTGATCTTAAAGACATTCATGATTGATTGATAGATTGTTTGGAGTGCACGCTAAATTGATTTGTTAATTTGATCTAAAGCTAGTGAAAGTTAGGAGATAAGTAATCGTTTCTTGACTCTTTACATAAGTAGCAAACACGAGACCTTGCGGAGGGATTCCGTGGAGCAATTGTGTGTAGAAACAACGTTAGCAAGTAGACCTTGAGCTAAGAGTCTAACTACTAATATCAACCTAAGAAATTCACAAAACTTAATGCATGAGACAAGTTACATCTAGGTTGAGCTAATTCTAGGTGGCTTGGTGATTAGAATCTGGTAGGCGAGAACTTCCGTGTCCGGTGATACAAGGGATTTAGGGGTTTAGCACTGAGCTAGCTGCTTTACCTACGGTTGGTGATAATTTGTGACTAATAACAAGTAGAAAAGAACATAACTTGATTCATTGTTTCGTAACGAAGAAGGATTCCTTGATCTTGTCTCTCTTATTGTTTTCAACTTTCGATTTTAATTGCTTTGTTTATTTTTATTTTGATTTTTACACCCCCCCTTTCGTGACAACTTTTACAACTAAGATCTCTTGCTCCTCGTGGGAACGAACTTGACTTCCATTATATTATTTTTAATTGAGTGGAAATATTGAATTAATTTGATTGCACCTACGACACGCATCATTCTACTTCCGGTTGTCGGATTTCGGAAGTTAAAGTATGAATCACAATATTTCAGTGAATCGCGAAGGGGGTATGTGTTGGATGCAAGAGTCGACGGCCGGGTATATGAGCTATGAGTCACGCTTTTGGGCGCGTTTTCGCAAGAATCCAAGAGTTAGTTTAGATGGTGCATTTGAAATATGGCTCTGAATTGTGAACTGCAGAGAATGATAGTGAGTTGCTGGGAGTTACGATAGTCGGATACAAGCTCAGGTGGTCGGAGTTAAATTTTCAGGTGACCGGAATCCGGCGACCGGCGACCGGATTCCGGTGATGACGTCATCAAATCCGGCGACCAATTTTCACCCAAAAATCCAGAGACTTATTTTCCACACATGGGCTTGGTGGACCACTTGGAGATGGGTTTTGAGAAAACCTAAACTTGGAAAGAGTATCCTTTTGGGGAGAAGCATATAAATAGAAAACCTTTTCTCTAAACCATATATCTCCATTAGGGAGGACTACTTTGTTCTAGGGTTTAGAAACATGAAACTTCTCTCTCTTCTTGTTATGAACTCCATGAATATGAGTACCTAGTTTTATTATTGGTTATGGAATAAGTTGAATTTCCAAATATGGGTTTTAATTCAATAAATTAGTTTTGTCTCCATATTATCGTTTATGATTCACCATCAATATTGTTACATGATTTGAATGCTTGTTAGTCGAGTCGCGAATCGATTGAGTTTGCTTTCATCTTTATTGCTAGATTAGGGTTATTATACGCAAAAGTGATAATTCCGGATTGCAAGTAGCATAAATATGATTATAGTTTGTAGTGTTATATTCTTATGATCATATGTGAACCATAACCTTTGTTAAATCGGATTAGTGCGCTTTCCACGTTCGATTGCTTTGATTGGCCTGATTTCATAGAACTTAATGCATCTAGGGAATTAAACTTGATTAGTGCTTTTACACGTTAGGTTGTTCCTTTAGGTATAATTCATATTCGCATCTTTTAATGTGTTTGTTGATGACATGAGGAGATTTATGGATATTCTTGCGATCAAGGTATTCTAGGGCCTTTGATAAAAGTTGAGATTAAAATATCAATTCTAGTTATTGTGTTGAAAACATGTTTGTGATTGAAGACGAAATCCATGACCAATACTTTCTCATCCTTGATTTGATTTGTTTGCTTTGCTTTATTTGCTTTTATTTTATTTTAGGTTATAAAATCACAAAACCCCGGTGTTATTTATAGGGAACCGAAACAATTTGACAACCTAGACCTCTCTGTGGGATCGATCCTTTCTTGCCCTTGCTTCATTATATATTTTGAGTAGTAAGAAAGTGTAATTATATTTGTGTCGGCTGACAACCGATCAGCTTCCACAGGAAGAATTACTAGGTTTTTCACTAATCAATCGACCTAGATTGTCTCTTTTCCAAGCTCGCTCTCTAATAACCTCGGGCATACACCAGAAAAAACAAAATAAAAAGAAAAAGAAAAATCCTAAAAGGAAAGGAAGTTCTATGCAAACACAAACAAGGCTGACTCCACCACAGCAAACCTAATGATTTCTAGCAAACAAAAAGCATGATGGCTCCACTTAGATTGTTTCTAGACCAGCTTCTAATCTTTCAAAAAGGAACTCGTTACAATCTGAGCAGACCTCTCTGGAATCAATCCGAGTTGAAGTAAGTTGAATAGAGGCGAGGGAAGTTGCGTGGAGCTTTGATACCCAAGGCCTCACCGCATTACAAGGCGGCGCAGACACGCATTCAACTCACGGAAACCATCATGAACTTCGAAGTATGCTTAAAAGAGTAACCAATATTTTTCGAATGACTTTCCTATTAAGCTCGTTACCCTATCGGTCTCGTTCTATTCCAAATTTTAAAGCTTAGGTTCGCGTTAAGTATCGTTTTCCTAAGGCGGGCAAGAAGAGAACGGTGATGAAATCCGAACCCTTATCTTGTATGGCCAGTCCTTGCCCTTTACTAGGAAATTAAAGCAGCCGTTTTCAATTCCTCAAAGATATATGCAAACGAAGGAATACAAGAACTCGGCGATGGGGATTCGCGAGTGTTTCGACAAACTTACCTCCCGTTCCAGATGGGGGATGAACCGTTGTAGTCGACTCGGGCCACGACTCCTATGTCATGTACGAACCCAAGAGGCCGAGGCGATATCGTAATTGCCGTCCTTCTCTGCACACAGTTTATATTTAAACTACCCTTTCGTAGGGTTTAAAAATAATGTCCCAAAGTTTAAAGTCCAAAGTCCAAAAATAAAGTGCAAAAGAAAAAGAAAGTCTAAAAAAAAAAATATCTAAAAAAAAAAAAAGAATGTCTCTCTTTTTTTTTTCCTCTCTTTTTTTAAAATAAAAAAAAAAAATCTTCTTCTTTCGCTCCTTTCGCTTTGCCTTTTACTCCAAGTCTTTAAGTATTCACCAAAAGCTTTGGAAAAATTTTCTTTCGCTCCAAATTCCAAATTCTGTAAGGAAAAGACAAAAACCCAAAAACGTAAAGAAGAACAAAAACAAAAAAAAACCTAAAAAAGAAAAAAAAATCTAAAAACTCTATCCTAAAGACAAGTCCCCGTCGGCGGCGCCAAAAATTGATGTGTTCTCAATAATGTTGTAGTAAATAGGTTCGTTGAGACTTGTGAAAGCAATAGATTTTAGACTTATAAAACTTAAAAATAAAGAAAACTTAATGCAAAAAGTGATTTCAAGATTTAAAAATAACCAAGACACTGATTCCACTATTACACATGAATGAATGATAGTAAATAATCCAAAACTCTAATTATCTTTTGAGTCCCTTATTTCTTAATTCACAAATAATCAGGCAAATTCTCAAATAATAATTGTATTCCCTAAGCATAGATTATCAATTGACTAAACAAAGTATAACCTATCAAATTGAATCACAACTAATAAGAAAATTATGCAAACAATTTAGAACTCTGCAAAAGCAGTGATTTAGTGAATTATAAATTATAAATTAGAGAAAATAAAATAGTTACCAATTATAAATAGCTTCCTCATTGCCTTGGTTGTGGGAGAATTAGCTCATCATCATGTTGGAAACACGCTCAAAAGTTGATTTCATTGCTCAAAGTGTTTACAAATGATGAAAATGGGAGAAAATGAATAAAACTGGGTTTGTAACAATTATATTTGTTACAAACCGAATCATACAAAGAACGATAACAAATATGTGTCATTTATCATCGTATAAGTACGACCCGCTATTCACTGTCGTTGTCACTGTTGCTAAACGACTGACTTTTTGCGTCTTATGTTCTTCGTGTTCTTCACAGCAGCAGCAGAAGTGTGTTCTCTGCAACTTGATCAATCTCCTATGTGGTTGCTCTAAACTCTCCCCAATCACTCCGTAACCCTTCTGTGGTGCACGAGTACGCTTTATATAACCATAGACGCCAAAAAATCTTGCTCCATCACTGCCAAAAATCCTCCATTACTCGGTCATATTTTCATGCAAGATACGGGAATAATTTTCTATTTTTAGCTCTTTCACGCGTCTACTGCTTCTGAATCTTCCTTATTTAACTCCTAAACGCTTCTGCAGAGACCTATATCTATCCAAACACGGGCAGCACACGTCTAACTCGTTGTAATTCCGTGATTATCCCCTCCGGACACGTACTCGCTTGTTCTCTTCCCAATGATTAAACAGCCCAACTAAACTCAAACGAACACCCATACCAGCATTGTTTGGACATATCTCGTTCATCCCGATCGAAACCAGTGGTTGAGTCTCACTGGAACTTCTCCAAAAATCCAACAGAGAAATACGCAGTGAACTGCATTATTTTCCCGCCATTTTCAAAGTTTAAAACAATGATGAAGAGTTTCCCCCTAACCAAACCAGGGGTGCGAATAGCAAGATCCCAACTGAGGTGCCCCTTATCCAAAGTGAGGGTGCCTTTAGTACTTTTCTCGGGGGTCCAAAAAGCACTTTTTAGCAACTTTTTCCACACAAGTGTATTTCTCCAAAAACACCTACACAAACATAAAAACACCATAATAAGTACAAAATCAAGCACTACCAATAGAGACATTGAGGACAATTCAGACACAAAAATGTGTCTATCATTAACCTATAGGGTCTCGGTAGAAACCTAAGGTTAAAGGAGAATCGACTCTAGCTTATACAAGTAGTATCACACATGAGGTGTGGGGATTAGGTTTCCAAGTTGCTAGAGTTCTCATTTATATAGTTTTTCAAATCAGGGTTTGCAATCAATGTTAGCTTAGTAACAAAGCATTCAATATTCACCGTTAGATGAAAACCTGATTAGATTCAAGCTAATATCTTTCAACCGTTAGATCGAAAACTTAGCTTGTTACACACAAATGAAATGCACGTTTTAGGTTTGTGTAACCGTACCTAAACATGTACATCCGTTGGTTCAACAGTAGTTAACCAAATGGTTAGACATATGAGCACTTCCATATTAACCATATTCTTCTTTACCATAACTAGATCAAATGACTCAACTAAACTAGTGTGAGAGTTGTTCAATTTCTTAGATCTTATAGAACTATACAAGAAACAATCGAAGCAAAAATGATTTGATTCACTCGAATCGATTCATGAACTTTATAGCCACGGTTTGCAAACTTGCATTCCTTAGTTAATATATGTATAAGTTCACGAATAATCGTTTTTAGAATTTAACCAACCTAAGTACGCGGACTTAAGTACCCGGAATAAGTTTGTAAATAGTTCACAAACTCCAGCAGATTTTCTCGGGAAGAGAACCTCTGACAAGACGCTGGACCGGGTTCGTGGACTCGCCATTTTTTCTGAGCAAACAAAGTACGCAGACTTTGGTTCAAGGAATAAAGACTTATACATGTATGTGTTACCACACAATGGTTATATAATTTAAACTCTCATTTCAATCATTGAAACATTCTTAGAGGACGTTATATAGTTGTTATTCACAAACCATTTTTCGTCAAAGCCATTTTCAAGTGATTGAAACATAACATGACTTTCGTCACTAGGTAAAGATGAACTTGGCCAAAGCGAAATCTTACCAACACATATTTCGAGAAATAGATAAGCGAGATAAACTTGGCTCGAAATAACAAATGTGTATAAGTTTATATAGCAAAACGACTTTTGTCTCAAGATAGGAGATAGAGTAGATAGACTTTTGAGTGATAGATAAGTCCAAGTCTCCACATACATTTTAGTCGATGAAGTTCCACCAGTTCCTTGAGTAGTTCTTTGTCTTGTATGATGATCGCCATGGAGTTCTTGAGCTCAACTACACTTTCTATCCTAGTCCGAGACTTAGCTATAGTAGACTAGAAATCAAGACTTATAGTTTTGATCACTAACATTGACAAACATGCTTGAGATAGCAACGCATGCGAGTTCGACCGAGCAGTGCTCTAACAAGTCTTACAAACTGAGAAAACTGCTATATGTCTTAAGCCATATTACATGTACTCGTACATGTAGCGGAGTATCTATATATATCGACTTACAAATTTGTGTGATACGCATATTCGTATGCACATCATGGGAAAGTCTGTTTGTTTCGTGATCCGGATAAGTATGAATATTCGTATACAAACCATTTTGGAATTGTGGTAAGGGAACCGGGTTTAAGTATTCAAACCAGTAGGCTAACCTGTACAGTTTTATGTTCTAGAACCAGTTTAGTACCCAAACCGGTACGCAAACTGAAAAGGTTTTGTGAACTCCGAAACTGGTAAAGTCTTAAAGTGTCCAAATCGGTTCGCAAACTGAAAAAGTTTTGTCAACTCTGGAACTCAGTTTTGCACCTAAGTTTGTAAACCAGTACGTGAACCGATAAAGTTCTATCAACTCCGAACTCAGTTGTGCTTATAAGTTTGCAAACCGGTCCGCGTGCCATGACTCAGCCGACTCACGAACGACTCAAGTATTTATACCTTTTGCATTTACCGACTATGTCGATTATGATTCAATTGCGATTAAATTATTTCTATGAGATGATTTGATTAATTCTCTATAAATACTAGACTCATTTGATCACATGATTGTGACTCAAGATTAATGTCTTTGTGTATATAAAAATGAGTGTTATGCTTTTAAAGTTCAAACGGCTAGTTTCGGCTAACCATGTTGAACATAGTCTTTATACACGGTTCGGTTACGGTTTACCTAACCAGAGTGAATATCTTGTTTATGTGAATAAGATTCAAAGTTTTCATCTAACATTGAATATTGTTTGCTTGGTTCCAAAGCTATCTTAGCTTAAACCTAAAGCAACCTAGGATTTGAATGTCTATAAAAGGGGAACTCTTGGCAACTGGGATCTTTGAATCCTGACACTACTTTTTGGTGTGTCCCAGTTGTATATAGAGTCATCCTCTGCAGAAAACCCTTTTAGGGTTTAGCGACTATCAAAGACTTCATTGGGATTCGTGAAGCCAGGTCCAGTTATCTTTTATCTTGATAACTTGAGTATCCTGATCTTGTTCGATTGTTAATTTATCACTTGAACAAGATATATAGAAATTACAAAGTTCTCTTCGTCTCAACTTTGTGATTCCACAAGTTTTATACTTGTGAGGTGAATAATAATCTAGGCTGCATTTCGGGTTGCATAAGTCCGGATTTTGAGGATAACCAAACTTCTGTCAAGTTGCTATCAATTTCCATCACCTGGATCCTACGTTTGATATGATCATCCGTTTCGATCGTAAATCAGGAAATCAATTATATAGGCTTAATCTGAGGTAGATTTGGTTTAAAGTCTTCAATTGAGTTGAAGCAACTCTAAGTTGGTGTGACGTCATCTAAGGTGTTAGAGCACTGCTCGGTCGAACCCGCATGCGTTTCTATCTCAAGCATGTTTGTCAATGTTAGTGATCAAAACTATAAGTCTTGATTTCAAGTCTACTTATAGCTAAGTCTCGGACTAGGATAGAAAGTGTAGTTGAGCTCTAGACTCCATGGCGATCATCATACAAAAACGAAGAACTACTCAAGGAACTGGTGGAACTTCATCGACTAAAAGGTATGTGGAGACTTGAACTTATCTATCACTCAAAAGTCTATCTACTCTATCTCCTATCTTGAGAAAAAAGTCGTATTGCTATATAGACTTTGATTATACACATTTGCTATTTCGAGTCGAGTTTATCTCACTTATCTATTTCTCGAAATATGTGTTGGTAAGCTTTCGCTTTGGCCAAGTTCATCTTTACTAGTGACGAAAGTCATATTAAGTTTCAATTACTTGAAAATTGCTTTGACGAAAAAATGGTTTGTGAACAACAACTATATAACGTCCTCTAAGAATGGTTCAATGATTGAAATGAGAGTTTAGAATATATAACCACTGTTGGATATAAACATTGTGTGATAACTCATACGTGTGTAAGTCCTTATTCCTTGAACCAAAGTATGCGTACTTTGTCGCTCAAGAAACCTAACTAAAGTCCGCATACCAAAGACATGCGCAAGATCGGAAGTTCACGTCCCGTGAAAATCTGCTGGAGTTTGTGAACTGAAAACAAACTTATTCCGGGTACTTAAGTCCACGTACCAGTATGCGTACATAGGTTGGTTATTTTCTAAAAACGATTATTTGTGAACTTAAACTTATATAAACTAAGGAATGCATAATTGCAAACCGTGGCTATAAAGTTCATGAATCGATTCGAGTGAATCAAATCATTTTTGCTTCGATTGTGTCTTGTATACTTCTATAAGATCTAAGCAATTGAACAACTCTCTAACTAGTTTATTTGAGTCATTTGAACTAGCTATGGTAAAGAAGAATATGGTTGATATGAAAGTGCTCATATGGCTAACCATTTGGTTAACTACAGTTGAACCAACTAAGTTGTTGATGGTGGATTTTCAACAAAGGGCAAAATCGTAAAATCATGAGGCATGTTTTTGACACTGCTTTCAGGCATGCAACGATTCATATTTTACGAAGCCATGATGAATATGTTTTCGAAAAGCCTCCACTAGCTGAGCGTTCGATCCCTGGCATTTCGTCGTGACCTCTATGCAGAATAACATATTTGGGCGGTTCTCCGTAGATTGAGAGCTTAACGCCTTCAGGACGTCAGTGACACTCACTGTTCCCTGACTGCAGGAGAGAGACCCACCTCCACATAGAAGAATAGTTGGGCGGCGGAAGCCTTCAGGACATCGGTGACACTCACCGTTCCTTGACTATGTGGAGAGACCGTGTATAGATTCGGGCGGTTCTCCGTAGATTGAGAGCACTAACGCCTTCAGGTCGTAAACAACACCGTGACTCCCTGACTATGCACCATTCAGAATAGATGTGACGCTTTAACTGGATAATATCTTTTCTGCAATAGATTAATTTTGCCGCGACATTCACCACTGAATTCCTAGAATAATCTATTATTGCTCCTATTCCATGGTCGAATCCACGGCCTGATCCCATGGAATGGCAATAACAATTGCTTTTATTCCATGGTCGAATCCACAGCCTGATCCCATGGAATGGTAATAACAATTTCTCCTATTCCATGGTCGAATCCACGGCCTGATCCCATGGAATGGCAATAACAATTGATCTTATTCCATGGTCGAATCCACGATCCCATGGAACGGCAAGAACAATTGCTCATATTCCATGGTCGAATCCACGGCCTGATCCCATGGAATGGCAATAACAATTGCTCCAATTCCATGGTCGAATCTACGGCCTGATCCCATGGAATGGCAATAACAATTGCTCCTATTCCATGGTCGAATCCACGGCCTGATCCCATGGAATGGCAATAACAATTGCTCTGATTCCATGATCGAATATACGACTTGATCTCACGGAATGGCAATAAACTACTATATTATCTCATTATTCCAATTTCATGATCGAATTCACTGTTAATCTCATGGAATGGTAATAGATAATTTTATTACTCCGATTCTATGGTCGAATCCATGATCCCATGGAATGGCAATAACAATTGCTCCTATTCCATGGTCGAATCCACGGCCTGATCCCATGGAATGGCAGTAACAATTGCTCTGATTCCATGATCGAATCTACGACTTGATCTCACAGAATGGCAATAAACTACTATATTATCTCATTATTCCAATTTCATGATCGAATTCACTGTTAATCTCATGGAATGGTAATAGATAATTTTATTACTCCGATTCTATGTCGAATCCATGATCCCATGGAATGGTAATGCTTATTTTATTATTCCGAATTCATGGTCGGATCCACGGCTGATCCTATGAATTGATAATAAATAATTACTCATTTTATTATTCCGTTTCATGAATTATTCTACACTGAATTTCATGAATTAACAATAAATACTCAACCATCGGGCGTCTGGACTACCACTGAGTAAGCCCCACAAAAATGGTGCAAGTGTATTCGACAATGATGCACGACTGAGCACCCGGATGCACGAATGAGCATCCAAAAAATATGAAACAATGAGGAATCCTACACAAAACAGGGAGAAATCAATAAATATTAATTAAATGAGAGGCGCCCAGGGCTGGGCCCACCGGCCGACCGGCCATGCCCTATCCATGGTCGGTCCCACGCCTCTGCCATTATTTTCCTTATTTTTTTGTTATTTCATGAACTCATCAAAACTCCTTGATTTTAGCAACTTTTCTTGTTTTTGCAAAACTCATGAATCCTCCATAACTTCATGGATTCATGAAATAATATTATAACATAAGGAAAGGTGTGCGGGACCGGGCATCCTAGCCGGCCGGCCATGCCCGGGCCGTGGTCGGTCCCACGCCTCACAATCCTTAGCTTTTTATAATTCCCTAATCTCACGAAACTCCTTTGTTTTCAACAAAACTCATGGATTCTCCATAACTTCAAGGATTCTCCATAACTTCAAGGATTCACGAAAAATAATATAAAATAGGGAAAGGTATGCGGGATCGGGCAACCTAGCTGGCCGGCCATGCCCTAGCCGTGGCCGGTCCCACACCTCACAATCCCTAGTCTTTATAATTATTTCCCTCAATTCATGAATCTCCTGGGTTTGAGCAAAATTCATGATTTCTTCATATTTTCTCAAATATTGCACAAATCACGAAAAACCAAAAGCCAACATAGTTACACGATCAAGGCTAGCCTCTCACAAAGAATTTTAAATATTAAAACACTTTTATTTTAATATTTTCAAAATATTGATGAATTGAGCATACATGCTAATTCCAACAAAATCAAGAATTTCACCAAGATGAAACTCTTCCGAAAATTCATAATGTCGCTCGAACGCACATCGTAAAAATACCGAAACTCTCGCATGGAGACACGGCACCACGGAAATGCGTGCATGCCTTCATGACCGACCAGAGTCATTCCTAGGGCTTGCACAAAGCCGGTCCCACATGTTTTCATAATTCTGACCTAATTTGCTCAATTGCTCATACTGGGCCCAAACTCTCTCCAATCAACTGGAGAATTCTTCAAATAACCAACAACTGGTCCCGTGACTACCAAGAGCCGGTCACATGCTCTCTTGGTCGATCCCATCTCTCATACTTAGGTTTGATCACCTAATGCTGAATCCAGAAATATTTTAGAAAATGATGAAACCGGCATTTAATCATCATTCTTTCACCAAATCTCAAACTGAGAACCCTGGTGCGTGCTCACTCAAGTACTAGGCACCACATGGATGCTCATTATCCCATGTGGTCGGTCCCTCTTCACTCATGACCAATTTTCAGCAATTCGCCAATTGATGAAGGATTGATCAAAAATTAGGGTTTCGAATAAATGCTCTACGAAATCATCATTCTGATCAGGTTCAAACACTAATAAATTTATGATTGATTCAACAACTAATATATGAATTAATTATATAATATTCGGTAATCTACCAATATTTTAATTAATATTTATTGGGTCACCTCACCAATAAATAATTCGCCGAATTGAGCAATACTGACTCAATTGCTCGAATATTGATCCAATTATCAATATTCAGTAATTCATCGGTAATTTGTCGAATTGATCAATAGTTGCTCAGTTGCACGTCAGGTTATCAAAAATCATTAATTTGTCGAATTGAGCAATACTTGCTCAGTTGCTCGCCAAATTCTCAATATTCAGTAATTCGCCGCATTGACAATACTTGCTCAGTCGCTCAAATACTGGTCAGTAATTCATAGCTGAATCTATAATATTGACATCATTTCAGAGAACTACATGTTCGACCCATGAATCGCTGAGCATTCATTACTCATGCTTGATTCAACAAAATCTAGACCCATTGTCTAATTAGTCAATAACTTACTAATTAAAACACGTCTGCCTTGCAGACTCCACGATTCGTGAGACATCAATCACGTCACAAATTGGGGGATAACAACTAGGGTTTTGGTCTGGCAGCCTACAGCACGTGGATTTCATCCACGACGAGAAATGTGCATAAGTTGTGTAAACGGTTGAAGGAGTTAGCAAAGTAGTGGGTGCACGATCCGTCAAGTCTCCACACGACATGGAACTGACTTTACCACGATATTCCACTTGCCCACTCTTCCACTCATGAAACCGTCACACTTACAAGGATTAAGGTGTTCACAACTCTGACAATATAAATAAGTCTCTGAATCCATGATTGAGGACAACGAATGATCACTAGCTATCAGCAATTGTCTACACAGAATTTCTCGAGTTCATCAATCTATCAGAACTTATTCGAACTCATCAATTCACCAAAAATTGCAGAAACCTTCAACACATCCACAATCCTTGATCATCACTGATCTCACACAATTCTCATCTTCCCTCCTACTGATCAACCCATCTTCCTCTTTACGACCGAATTGACTCTGGAACGGCCATTGTCTTGGTTTAGGCAGGAGTCCTACAGATTGATCTCTCGAATATAAGCACTCCCTTTGCAGTGCATCTGTGTGAGGTAAAGCAGTTTGCTCGGTCGAGGATTCTCGACAACACGCTCGACTCTTCACTTTCCTAAAAAACCAGCGAACCGTTTTTCCCCATCCACAGATTGGCGACCACAGTGGGAGATTAATCTCTCTGTTGCAATCTCTTATTTTCACAAAATGGTTGATCTTAGGTCAGGTTCAGTTACCAATCCCAACACAAACAATGCTAGAACTAGCAACAATGGTGGTACTCCAGAAGCTACTCCTGTTTCCAACATCGGTGCTGGTGATACCACTCCTCCACAAACCAATATCGAAAGTAATCCTCTCTTTGGTCGGTCTCCCGAAGAAATCAGAGAAAATCCACCTACTATTGCCGATCTCATGAAAGTTTAGGAAGTTCTCGCCAAAAATCAGATTGACACGGCTGCAACACAGAAAGAGTTGTGCAATTATCTCAAAACTCTCACTGATAAGATGCAATAGAAAACTCGAGAGAAAGGAAAAGCCAAAGAAACATCCTCGATTGTTGATCCTGAAGTCACTCCAATCCATGTAGTAGACAATGATGAAGTTCACAAGGTTGCAGATAACCCACCAACAAAGGAACCTGCAGGCTTCATCACTCGTGAAGACCTCGAACGCTTCATGGAGGATCGATGAAAAGACAAAGCATCATCTGTTCATCGTCATCAACCTCCATATCCTGCTTCTACGCAAAGAATTCCTCTCCCGAAGGTCTACACTTCCCCAACGTTCACACTGTACAACGGAACAGGGAATGCTCGAGAACACGTCTCTCGATTCCTGGAGGCACTAGGAGAGCACGAACACAACCATGTTATCCGTCTGAAGGAATTCTCGAAATCTCTGATAGGCCGAGCGTATACCTGGAAGGATGGCTCAGAAGAATACTGAACATCCGAACGATTATTTGAAGAGGTTCAGAGTCCAAGCTTTGGATTGTCATGACCCGAATGTCACTGAACAAACTGGTGGATTTTTACATCAACGGAATGATCCCGGTCTACATAACCTTGCTAGAAAATCTCTAGTTCAATACTTTCTCAAAGCTTCATGAAGCAGCTGGACGATCAACGACTACTGCACCTGCTTTACTGGAAAGAACAAAGTATGCAAGGTCGAGAAACCTCGAAGTAGCCGACGCCTAGTCAACAAGCAGCAAAATCTCCAGCCTTCAACAAACGTTGTTGCCGGAGGGAATGAAAGGAAAGCCGAGACACGGCATCAGAGCGCTTCTCCAAAAATCCCAGGCTCCTCTAAAGGCGCGAAGAAAATATAACCAATCCTGAAATGCACAAACCTCGACCCGGCATCAACGAACGGGGAAATGATCAGACAGACTCAAACTTCTCTCTTCTCATGAAGGAGTGATCGAGTTACTGGAAGTCAGGTTGAAGATGGTGCAATCAAATTATCGTTTATCAGGAGAGAGCCAACTGAAGAAGAAATGGAGAATCCTAGGTACTGTCGCCTTCATAGGTTCATCGATCATCCAACAAGTAACTGCAATATTTGAAGCACATATTCAAAGAGAAGGTTGATCCATAATAGCTTTAACTGGGGACTGAAGGAGTACACAAGAATCCTCTCCTAATCAGAACTTTTGCAATCTGTGAACAACCGGTCAAAGAAGCAGTTCAATCGTTGATCGAGCGTATCTATGAAATTGCTCTATCTGTCTAAGACACAAAGGAAGTACATGTTCACAAAACCAAATTACATTGTGTCAGACATCTGTCCATCCCGAAAATACTCCTTGAACCTTCATCCATAGACAAGGAGATGCACGACTAGGGACTGCTTACCACAGTCCATCTCAGAGGAAATGAATTTGGAAGAATGTTGATCGATGCTGACACCGCCATCAACAACATTCCACTGAAAACCCTCAGAGTCGCAGGCATCACTCAACTAAGCTGCTACTTCTCTCTTATCTCAATCAGAGACCATGAAGGAATGCTCAGAGATGCATGCGGTTGCATCACTCTCAAAATGAAAGTTGGCTCAACCTGGACGAAACCAAGTTTCACATAATCAGGGAAGATCCCGGATACGACATGATTCTTGGATGGACGTGGATTCATGCCGAGAAGATGACTACCGACAAAGCGTCTTTGGTTGCACATCTCTCCAACGAAGAAAGTTCTCGATCCGTAAGATTTGGCGGACGTTCCATCATCGTAGCACTTGGAGGAATTTCGAACTTTGACGAGGTTGAAACAAGAACCTGCAAAAGATGCATAGACATTCATCAAAAAGTCCTGCACTCAGGCAAGTCTCGTTCCTCCCATGTCTATGTCATTTATTTTCTCACATGTTATTCTAGCATGGGGACTCAATTATGCTAGCATCTCTGCTATTGCAAGATGCTATAAGTTGGTAATCTCACTTCAGCAGTATTTTACCAAATGGTTGAATCTGACATTTCTCTGAATCGAGCATTAATACATTCATTACTGAAATAATTTCCAAGCATGGCAAGGGACACTTTGGGCGTTTCTCCGTAGCCTTGCAGGAGTGTCCATATGTCCCATAAAATTAGAAAGCTCTGATGTCTGCACAAGTGTTAAATCCCACTACCGCAGGTAAAGGAATGCTGAATCAACAGAAGATACTCGGGGCCGAGACGATCAAGCCTAAGACATTCAAAGCTTAAATAATACGACGCTTCAACGCTCAAGTATCTAAGAAGTCTTCAAATTGTACTCCCAATCAAAGAGTACACCTTCGATAATGGCGCCTCTGGCTTCAGCATAAACATCTCGACGATGACACACTGATTCACCACCGACACGATCAAAGTAAAACTGAACTACAATCGCTGAGTCTTCACTATCTCCATGACAAAACTTCTGAAGAAGATGCAACATCATTCATCCATCGATGGCACGAATTCCTTCAACATGCACTGGGGACTTGATCTTATTGGACAAGATTCAATACATAGCAAGTCATTGCAACCTGATGCGATTCCATGAAAACTTTGTACAACTAAGGAACTTATCTCTTCATCGATCACACCCAGAATGGAGACTGCTGATGCAATCTGCCGCAACAACGTCGACTCATTGATAAAGCCAGTTCACGGTAAAGTAGTACTGATCAGGATAATTCGGGTTGTACTCCCAGTACACCCGCATCTTAGGGATGCTCAACCCAACAACTAGTTCGTGAACGTGAAGGTTCACGGAGTGGAGGAACTCCACCCAGTATCGGCATCAACAAGGATATGTGGAGGAACTCTATTCATGGTCTCAACATCAACAAGAATTTCTGGAGAGAATTCAATCGTGATCTCAGCATCAATAACAGTCTCAGGTGCAACATCAGTCTTCATCAACTAACCATTCTCTGAAGCATTGCTCGATGAAGCGGACTTCTCCAAGCATTAATAATTCGTGTCAAGATGCGTAGACATGAAAATATGTTCACATGAAAGTCTTCCCAAAGCTTGCACGACTGGTGTTCATAAGCCAAAGACTTCTACAAGATGTTCTCATCACCTCTGCAAATGAGATACAACACACTTCAGGCCATGGGTTTACAAAAACGTACCAATGGGTGAGGAATGGGATAATGCTTCCTCAACAAAATATGTTCGTCTATGTCTCTGCTAAAACATACCAAAAGGGCGCATCAATAGGACATACGAGCTGAAATATATGACATTTACCGTCAAGTCTACGAAATCTAAAAAATTTGTACAGGATTACAAATTACAAATGTACGCGCTTCGTTTGCTGACCCCTACAACTCCAAATTGAGTGATTCTTTTCTCATGTAATAACTCAGTCTCTTATCTTCAAAAGTTTGGGTCAAGCATCGAATTCCGACGTCGTATGATGTTCCTACGGCTTCCAGAGCATACAACGTGCAAGCAACAATTCTTGGACGGGATTCATAACTTCCACAGTCGATCGGTGTCCACCATCGCTAAATCCTTCATCAAGGTACCTCCAACTTCGACCACCTAGGTCTTTACATCAATTTTTCTACCCGGGTCCTCTATCTAGGTCTTGCCAGAAGAAGGGAATACGAAAGAGAGAGATTCAACAAAATACTGGGGACTGACGGTCCACTGATCATGACGATCAACTTCACAATCCGAGACTCGTGGTGCAAGGATCTCCAGTGCTAATCAATCATCATAAAAAGTAATGCTACCACCGTAACATGCCACCATGGTCATTACATCATCCCCTCTGAGAGCAACCTCAGTTATGGTCCCGTGACCAGCATTTCAGAAGTGATGTTTCTGCGACTAACAGAAACAAGATGACACTGCAAGCACCACACTCATGTATCAATCAAGGGTTCCTGATATCAAATGAATCAATGACATTAAGATCCTTCACCAACCGTTCAAGACACAAGCGAATGGTCTAAAAACACAACATGAGTGTTTTACAGCAAGCTCGTCTGATATGATTTTACACTGTCCTATACAAACCAACGAGCTGGGAGCAATTGGTGAAGAATCTATGGATGGGTCATGTACCATTCTCTTCGTATTGATGTCTTCTACAACATATCCAAAATTCAAAGCAATTGAAGAAACGAGCAAGGAGATGTGGCCGAAACATCAGACAACATACAATCTGAAAAAGTTCTGAAAGTCTCCTGGAAGTTTACTGTTTCGTCTTTTTCAGGCCCTAAACATGCTCAAAACTCAAACAGCTTCTTTGAAAAAGCTTGGAAATTTTCTGGTCTTGAAGATACATATGCAGATCGCGAAAATCCGACTTCGAACGAAGATTCTACAGTGTTTTTGCTAAAAGGCTGAAGTCTGAAATTTTTTGTGACGTATTTCAGCAAAATTACTCGTATACTCAAATGGATTCTCATTCATCATTCACAAATCAGCAATTTCATACTTCTATGAAGATATTACAAGAGATATACTTACTAGGGGAGCCTATAAATCATTTGAAGGCTCGGCAATACTGGAATCTCCATTGGCAACGCCGCTATCTCCATTCGGTTCGGGATTTCGGGAATTCTCCATATTCCCATATCCCAAAGAAGAGCACGCTTCATCAACATGATGCTTATCTACAATGATTTCTTCCTGGATTCATCAACAACAATTATTATTATTTCATTCAAGGAGATGCCACGATCACCTGCACGAAAAAGATACTTACATCGACTTCTTCATCAGTGCTGGATTCATGAATTGTTTGCCCGGGAACAAGTTGAAGACCGTCAATCGATGGAGCAAAAGTCTGAAAAGAAATAACAAACCTTGATCTCGTGATCCTAATTTCATGGGCAAAGTCATGACACAAGGAGCGCTAACAACTCACCAAAGAAACGGTTGGGGACTGCACGTCATTTGCTAACATCCTGTAGTCCTTACTTCTGGGTTCTCCGCTCCCGTAGACTTTCTCCCATTTCCATGGAGTCTACTGTAGTTGCAGGAAATCCCACAACACACCCCTTATCATATCTTGATACTAATTTCTAGATCTAAACATATTAATCATATAAATCTCAAAATATAAGTGCTAGAAATTTAAATAGACACACAAGATTTTTTACATGGTTCGATCAATGTGATCTACATCCATGGTTCTTCACTATGATTTTTGGAATTACATAAATATTACATTTAGAATCTCCATTAATGAGTATTTGGAGCTTTCTAGATCTAGTTTTGGGGAAGAAGATGATAAAGAAAATAAACTCTCTCTCTACAAATGTGTCTTTTTTCTCCCTCTCTCTGTTACCAAAAATTGTCTCTCTCTTCTCTTTCCTACTCTCCTCTTTATATAGGTATTTACATAGTGGGTGACAGCTAATCTAATCTTTATTTTCGGATCTGGTTTGCGAGACTATCGCAAGCATACAAGTGTTTATTTCGCAACATTCTTAAATCTCGCAAGATCTTCACATCTTTGTTGTTTTTCTACCAACGCCATCATTCACGTCGTTTCTGTAATCAACCTGCGACGCCTTCGCAATGTGTTGTAAATGGTTCTGTTGTTGCGAGATTCTTGTCCTACATCTTGCCTATTTTTTCTTGAATATTGCTTGAAGAGCGATCATTAAGAAAAAATCCATTGTTGTGTAGTCTTTGATTTTTGTTGATGAAGGAACGAGCGAAAGAATATTGGACTTGAAAAGTACGTATTTGCCTCTATTATTTTGTGAAGTTTCGAAATACTAAAAAGTAATTAGAAGCATCATCCTGAAGTATACGAAGTATGAAGTATCCTTGAATAAGTATAAGAAGTACTCAATCCTCGAAATATAAGAAGTATCTGTCCTTGAATAAGAATAAGAAATATTGCCTCTGTTCATGCGAAGTTATTATTCCATTTTTGGTGAGGATTCTTGCTATTCACTAGTGAACATCCACTTTGGAAATGATTCTTGCCGAGAAGATGAAGAACATAAAATGTTTTCTTGGTAATCCGTAGTTGCCTCTGTTCTTTATCTGTGAGGGTAGAATCCTTGAGAAAGTGTTGAATGAGCGAGTTGTCTCTTCATTCTTATCTTGCCTTTGTTTCATGTTTTGTGCTCATGCGATAGTATAATCTCTTCAAGTTTATAATCGAGCGAAATAATTACATCACGCGAAATAATCACATTCTGTGAAATTCTGACACATTTTGCGAAATCCTGAATAATCCTGCGAAATTCGGAATACTTGTGCTAATATAATGCTTATGTGATGATTATGTTATGAAATGTGTATGCGATGTGTATGCCATGAAATGATTATGCGATGCTTTCATGATGCAAGTGTAATGCTTATATGATAAGAATGCTTATCTATTGCAATGTATAGCTATTTTTTGTGTTACTTAGCTCATTTTGCCGCGAATTTCTTGAATTTTTGAATACAATTTCTACCTTTCTTGTTTCTCCCAATTCTCTCGTTATTTGTATTCAAATGGAAGATTATAAAAGACAATTCATTTAAGGTTGAAATTGTAAAAAACCGTAAAATCATGTCTTGTAAAAGATTTGTATTCAAATGGAAGATTAAATACACGCATAATCTCCCATATACCCTGTGATTATTAATTTTCCTCATTATCGCTGAATTTTGTCATTATAATGAAACCATGATTTTGATGAAGTGGATTTTCATTTATGTTTTTTTGGCGAAGGTTGAAATTGCATTAGGCGAAATCATAATCATTGTGCAACAGACAGAACAATTGGTGCACAATCATTGTGCACATCTTGTAAAAGATAAAGCCATTAATAAGTTCCATTAAGTTGGATAATTAATAAATGATGCCTAAGGCTCATTTAGAATGGAGCATGTGGCAACAATCCCATTCTATGAATAAACGATTTGGTTTAATTTTTCTGTCGATGAATTTTGGAGCATGTCCAAAGACGTTGGCCCTCATATCATCTAAGCAACAATCCCATATACTCATACTTCCTATCAAGTTATAAAGAGATGGTAATTTGGCTAAAGTCTAAGGCATTATTAATTTCATTTATGAATTCCCTACGTCTAAGTTAGGCTGCGTCATCCACGAGCATGCTTGCAAGGGCAATTGGACGTGCATTTGCGAGTGTTGCTTGTGCTTCATTAGCGAGTATTTTCCTTAACGGAAAAACTTTAAGTTGGAGAGTAGGCCAACTTTTGCGAATCGAGTTGAGCTTGTATAAGTACCGTGATCACCCCACTTACGAGTGGATATCCATTATATCCCCACACGTTGGCACCGGCCATGAAACCATGGGACGGTGGGCAACTATCCGAAATAAAATTTTGTCATTTTGATGACATCTTTCAACCTTGATGGTGGATTTTCATTTAAGGTTGAAATTGTAAAAACACCCGTGTTTTTAAAAAAAGATCATTTGCTTGTGATGAAGCTTCATCTAAAGACATCTTGTGGCGCATTATGTTTGGCAAGATATCAAGATGCATTAGGCATTAATAAGTGTCATTGGCATACTCATTATGCAATCTTAATTCACCTAGAAATCATTGGAGCATGTGGCAACAATCCCATTCTATGAATACACGAAATTCATCCCCCTTTTCATACTTGTAGTTGGAGCATGTAGCAACAATCCCTCATATACCCTTTCGAAGAGGGTATTTGAATTTCTAGATGATGCATTCATTATGCATTAATTAATGCGCCATCACCACACCTTGCAAACGATTTGTATTTGGATGAACTACGGTCTGTGCTCCCTTTAGAGTAGGGAAGGGTACGTAGGCAGCCGCAATGAGCCAGCGTTTGCGGCATTGCCGGTCAAAGACGTCCCCTCATATCATCTAAGCTTGGTAGCTCGACGCAAGAGATGATTGTGGCCAGACTTGATGAGGCTTAGTTGCATGCCGGTAAGTGGATGCTCATGTTATAAAGAGATGGTAAGCGAGGTAACGTGGGAAATGGCAAGGGCTTGAGTCTAAGGCTTATGTGTGACGGTTGCTCTCTAGCTAGGAAATTCATTTATGAATTCCCTAGTAAAGGTAAAGCCGAGCAACACGAAAAAATGCCTCCTTATGGCATTATAATGAAACCATGTACGAAATATCCTAGCTTTGAGGCCGGATCGTAGCTTCATCATGGCGCACTTACTGCGGGGCAACGTGTGTAATTTTCCCGGTACTAGCGATTGAGCCCCTCTCGGTGTGTTATACTAGCCTAATTGAGCATCCGGACCGACCGTATCGGTCCGGATATGATCACAAATCATCCAACTCCACAAGCATGATTGGATGACCCGGATCAATTCCATCACCCCCAAGCGTGTATGGAATAACCACTGCCGAACCAACGCGGACCCCGCATGGCGGCCTCCCTCCCGCAATTGGCCTAGCTTGCCAAAACGTCCAAACCATAGCAAGATGGGCGGAAAACCCTAAAATTAGGGTTTGCGGCATATTACATGCGTCGCAAAATGTCTCAACCATCCATCTTCGCAGGTATAGATGGAGGGTGTAGATGAAGATTCAAAGGGCCCGAGAGCATGTCAACACAATCACCATGGGCCCGCCTACATATCTCGACCAATCGGTCGGGACCAACCATGGTTGGTTATCCCACCCGTACACCGAATGAAGCATTGACGCACTGACGGCCTTGAAACCCAAAATTAGGGTTTTGAGCATCACAAGCGTCCATCTTCTCCTATTTAATGGAGGGTCCAAGATTAGATTAAGCAGGTCCGGTCATACCAAAGATGACCACCGTGGACCCATCTATCCCCTCACCCAATCGGCCAAGGCATATCATGCCTGGTCATTCCAAGACGCGCGCCCAAACTAGCGTGGTCGCACCTCCCAAACCGCAACCGATCTCGACCGCTCAACTTCGCGGACGATTTGGATGGCTCGGATCACGTTTTCATGGGATATTCAGGTATAGGCGTGAACACCAGCTTACCACCTACACGCCAGACTGATCGACCAAGACCGACCAAGATTGGTCGTCTTGGAACGCGCGTCCAAACTAGGCATGTCACGCGGATTCCAATTCCTTTGCGGCAATGGATTTTTGCCGCAAACCGATCCCAACCACTCCTCTTTGCCGGTCAAATCGAGTGGCCTAGATCGCGCCTTTATGGAACAGAGAGGTACGGACGTGTATACCTGCATGCTGTTTACACGCATGCCCTGTTGGTCCTTTCCAAAACCCTTCCCATGCTTGGTTTCGACCAAGCCGAAGAGTGATGCTTGTGCACCTCTTCAAAAACCCTAATTCCATCAACGGTCGCAGATGAGTGTCTCAAAGATCATCTCGTCCGTCCAACTTCACCAGCTTGGTTATACAACCCTGGTCAGGAGTTAACTGGTCAGTGAGGCATCATGGTAATCACCACCCATCACTCTATTACACCAGGATGCAGTACCTGCATAAAATACACATGATACTTCACAAGTATCAACTTCCCTGAATAATGCAGTTATTCAATTCGGCATTACATGCTACCTTTCGTGGATCCACGATCCACACACTTGAGATATCAATCATGTCACAAACTGGGGGATACATACTGGGGTATTGGTCTGGCGGTTTACAGCGTGCAGCGTGCAACGCGCCATCATAAGAACGTGTCAGGAAGTCATGGACGGTTAGAGATGACAGGAGAAGTGGGCAAGACTGGTCGTGTAACACCAACACATACCTCCACTACTCCATCACTCCACTTCCTCCACTTCCCACGAGAGACGTGAATAAGGCTCAATGACTTGTATAAATAGGTTCTCCTCCCTATTTTCCAACATAGGAGAAAAACAAGAGCAAGTCCAGACAAGAAACAGAAATCAAGTGTTGATACAAGACACCGGAACTGATAGCTTGCATCCTGTAAGCTTCTGCCACTTTCTGTTACAAGTCATAAGCAAGCCAACACCTTCACAATCTCAACACCTTCTTCGCTTCCTCCCCTAAGATCAACCCCATCTCCTTCACTTTGTGACCGAAACAAGTCTGGAACGGCCATTTCTTGGTTTAGGCCGGACTTGCACAGATTGATTTCCGAATCTACAAGCACTCACTGCGCAGTGCATTTGTTTAGGGGTTTAGATTCATTCCTCATCCACACACCACAAATTACCAAATCCGGCAGGAGTAGTTTTCACCCATAAACAATTGGCGACCACAGTGGGAGGTTGATCTCTCGGTTGCACAAAATTGAATTCTCAATTTTTCGGTTTCCATCTCGCAATGTATCCTAAAACCACAGGTGGTTCAGATATCATGGGAAGTGTAGCTAGAATGCTGGAGAATGTCTTGGCAAATCAAGCCGGTATCACCAGAATGCAGAGCGAGACATTTCGCCTTTTGAATGATATAGCAGCACAATTACAAGAAGGGTCGGCAGGCATCTACTCAAGCAGTGCAAGAAATGTGAATCCTTAGTCAGGAGTCACACCTTTACCGGTGGAGAGGCAAAAAGAGCGCGTAACCGCAGGAGACTCAGGAAAGATGAACAACATGGTCCAGTCAACAATGAAGAACCAAGACAACTCCACAGAGGAAAGGACTTGTACGGAGTACTACAACGTCTACCAGATAAAGAAAGGGAGCCCTGCAGCCTATGGAGCCCTGTTAGAAGATTTATATCTCAAAACTCTTGTTGAAGCCCTAAGACTCGTCCAATCCGCATCGGCCTTTCATCCAAGCGAAGAAATGCTTGAGGAAGGAGAGATCGATCAGAAATACGTGAATACAGAGGATGGGAGCGTTCAATTCGATCACTCAGCAGGTGATATTACGACACCTTCCACATCCCTTTACCTGTGCAAGCGATCCGCGGATATGATGGCACTCGCAAATCTTCCAACTTCATCTCCGGAACGTGCTCCACATCAAAGCCACGTAGAGACATCACAACACCCACTAACGCAGGAAAAGCTGGACTCGAAGTACCTACACTTTCCGTTCCCGATGGAAAAGATTTTGGAGTTGCTGGAGATGTGGGTACGAAATAGAGAGGTGGAACTACCTCCTGTATGGCGTCCACCAACCGATCAAGAAATAATGGACCCGAGGTACTGTCATTTCCACCGGTTCCTTCACCACCCTACCAGTGAATGCAACGCTTTGAAGCGCAATGTTCAGGAGAAACTTGGTTCAGAAGGATAGCTCTCATTCTCTAAAAAAATTAATGCGGACGACTTCCTTGGAGAGGCTACTTCGGTTTGATACAAGTGAGGCTTCAAAGACAAGTAAGTTCTATTCAGCAATTTTACAAGAAAGATAGTTTTGGAATTCACTGGGGACTTAGCATCCCCACATGGGGAAAGAAACTCAGTGATCAAACGCATGTTTGCTTCCCTTCATACCTCCCTTTTACACGACATTTGCAATTTCATATGACATGTGCAATCATTCATGACCAAGATGCAAATTCCATTTAAAATAATCTCTTTCAGAAAAATCATTCACAAAACTATCTCAAAATAAGCCCATCCAATTACCTAATAAATCAAAACCCGAAGTCAAATTGTGAAAGGAAATCCTCACTATCACTCAAAAAAGAAAAGCATCTAAAAGACAAGTAGGTGGCACGAATTCTTCAAGGAAAATCCTTCAACAGCAACTCGTCCTTCTGGGCAAGAGAGTCTTTCATCCTTTGAAGAACAACCTGCTTCAGCTTCAACTCCTTAGACAACTTTTCAACCTCTTCTTCCTGGCGAGTAACACATTCTGCAGAAGGGGCTTCACCTTGTAATTTCTGGAGCTCCTGAATCTCGGAGAACCTTTTGAGGAACCAAGGATCATTGAAGTCGTACTGCACAAACACATCTCGATGGCACTTCCAGTCTTCAATCATCTCCTCAGAAACTATTCGACCAGTCGCGACGCTCATCCCATGGATAGAAAATAAAGCCTCATGAACGCGGTTGACCAATGCAAGACGACTTTTGAGCTTCGTAGTGGTAGCAATGTGGTCGTGTTTCTCCCATATTGCCGTGTACAATTCCTTGAACCGAATCGGCACACTGAATCCTCCAACCAACACATGGCCTGGATAAGGAACAATGAAAGGAGGATCGAACAAAGCTCCAGGTTGCGCTACCAATACTTCACCAGTCACAGGAGCATTGTCAGTTGCAGGAGTTCTTTCAGAAGAAGTCGCCACGACAGCTTTATTGATTGGAACACGCTCAGAACATTCTTCAAGGGGAACCACCTCAACAATAGCGGATAATGTCTCTCTTACACTCCTCCCGATATCTACTTCGCTCTGGGTGCTAATTTCCATCACGACCCCATCGACAAGATCACTCAGGGAGGCGCCTTGTTCAACCGAGCTTGCATCATCTCTGTCATGGTCGGGAAAAGGAGCGGTTTCTCCAGACTTATCGGCATGAAGGTCGCACCGCTGGACTTCTCAAAGATGAAGGTCGACCGCCAGACTTCTCAAAGATGAAGATCAGTACCGCCAGACTTCTCAGCATGAAGGCTAATATTACCAGCCTTCTCATTCTGAATGCGCGCCAACCTTGTGAAGACATTCTCTTCCGGAATTCCCTGATTTCAAGCAAGGATAACTCTTAGAAGAATTTACTATGGAGAAATGAAGGAACCAACGGGAAGAGATTTAAATACCTGCATATTGGAGGAATTGAGGATCACCGAACCACATGCCTGCCTCTTGGATCTCTCTCCCGCTTGGGGGACCGCAATCCTCGCCTTTGGTCCGTTTGGCCGGAAGTGGCTTCAACCGAAATGCTTTTTCAAAATGTCGAAGATGGTTCACCACGGAACTGTCACAACACTCTCCGAGAATTCCTGAAAAATCAACAGTTGCCTCCTCCAAAATTCCTTGTACTTATCGGTTACCACCGGGTTTCTCCCAATAGGCCAGAAGGGAAGGCTCACCCGTTCTAAAAACACGTCAGTGTTAAGAATATTTGGGAGGAATTCTTTCGGAACCCCCGGTGGACGGATAAATGGGACACCCTGATCAAATCCCATTTGACGAGCCGCCCTATCAATATTGTACGGAATCACAGTAAATTCTTCATTGAATAAAGACGGGACATATCCTGGGATGCAGCTGTGCAGGTAAACAATTTCCCCAAATCTCATAGTCTTAACATCGGTGCGCAACACATCATCAGGACCATAAGAAGCAGTAGCAAAAGTCTTTGGCTGAACAATGGAAGGATGGACCGGCCCCCATGGACGGAAATCAACAGAAGACACATTGTCAAATATGGCCACGAGTTTTGCGCTCGCTTCTGGGGACGCCTCCTATTCCAAATGGAGTATTCTCGAGCCACCATACAAGTTGCTGAGCAAATTTGCAGGAGTAGGAGCATAGCTTTTGAAGTGTTCCCATAAGAATGCCTGAAGAAAGGCGAAGTGAACGTGCGATTCCACCTTCTTGTACCCGTTAGAAATATGCATGTCCATTGCTAAGGCGTCCAGATGAGAGTACAACGATCCAAGGAACAAGGCACCCAGGGGAAGAACTTTACCTTTTGCCAGCTTTATAGCGATCTTAACGAGGTCACCTCTAATGGTCTTCTTTCCAGAACCGTCGTCGAATATATCTCTGGATAGCCATAAAGACAAGAACGCAATCACGCTGAGCTCATTTTCCAACTCTTGATCCGGCTCTGGGTCTGCAGGAAACAACTCCGACACCCACCAGGTGTAAAAGCATCTCGTATCTTTTTTCTCCTCCTTGTCCAGACTGTCAAATCCCGCCACCTTTTGAAGTATAGCATCATAGTTACGTTGCTCCGTATCAGAGAGATCGTAAGAAAGACTTCCAAAGAACAGTGCAAGTTCATTAATGCAGCTACACTCTCCGGAGAAATAGTCATCTCTCCCCATCTAGATATGGCTGTATGAGTAGAAATGCGCCACCGAGAAATGAAGGTAATCAAACCAAAAACGTCTTTCTTAATTTCAAGAGCAAAGCAGATGCCATGACCGCATTGAGGATTTGCGCTTTGGTCAAATTATCTTTAATGTCCTTATTACTCAACATGCGTCTCATCCATCCTTCATAAGAACCCAAAGTGGAGTATGGCAAATCTTGAAGTCAATAGGGAAGGCGGATATTCGTTTCTCCTGAGACAAAATCTCATCACAAGTGATGAAGAAGAAAATGGATCAAAGATCCATATTTTCCGAATCGGAAAGCGGACTATCTTATGAGAAGGATGTCTTCTAATGTTTGGAAAAGGCGAGGTGAACAACTCATCATCGATGTTCGGCATATCTTTGAAGCCCTCAAAACTTCCTGGCTTGGCACCAGCATTATCTCCGAAAGACATCTCAACAGGAATTCTTTTCTTCATTCCACAATGAAATAAAAGACAGGAGTTAGAACTTGTATGAAAAGTGCGTGAAACGTGTAGTCACGCACGACAAGACACGTTGAAATGCACAAAAGCTGGGATTAAGTCCAAACACCAGTATTACTCAAGTTTCAAGTCTGGTATTGGTTTCAAGTCCTAGTACAAGTTTCGATCTGTATTGGTTTCAAGTCCCAGGTACAAGTTTCGATCTGTATTGGTTTCAAGTCCTAGTACAAATTTCGATCTGGTATTGATTTCAAGTCCGGTACAAGTTTCAGTCTGGTATTGATTTCAAGTCCGGTATAAATTTCAAGTTCGGTGTTACTCAAGTTTCAAGCCCGGGCGCAAGACTAATACAAAGTCAACTTTCAGTCAAGCATATGTGGGTGAGACCCACGTTCAATCAAGCATACACGGCGGGCCCGCGTTCATCCGCACACATCATAACACGATTTTTCTTTATTCATGGGAATCGTGTCTACGAGATTCAAGCCAAGGGTTTTTCAAGATATAACCTAAAAGCTAAGTTCTGCATGCAACGGTGGAAAAAGGAAGCAAAAACAACATGGATTCACGGCTTGTTTTACTAAGCAATCTCAGGCGTTTTTGCTATCAATTTAGGTGGAGGAACTAATCATGATGTATCTATCAAAGGATTTTACCTAAGAAATTAGGGTTTTTCCTAAAAAAAAAAAAAAAAAAAAAAAAAAAAAAAAAAAATGAGACTTACCTTGGACAGACGGCGGCAGATTCCGGCGACGGCAGCTCCGGCAGCGGCGGTCGGCAAGCGACAAAGAAGATCACGCGGGGAGCAGCCAAACAAAAAAAAATCGTGAGAAAAAACAAAGGGGTTGGTTGATGAGTGCCAAATATTGCATATTTATACACCTTTTTATTGGCATTTAACTCATCTTTTGTGCTCAGAAATCAGATATTATCCCAGATTCTGTGTTTTCTTTGTTTTCAAGAATAAATATTTGTATTAATTAATTTTGTGTTTTTAGGTAATAAATAAAGCTCGGAGAAATTGAGGAGCCAAAAGAGCGAAGAATTGGAGGCAAGCGTCTATGGAGCAGAAGCCAAAGCCGCGCGCAAGCAATGCTTGCAACCCAACAAGGAGCAACCCATTTACAAGACATGGGCTTGTGCTATCCAAGACCCGCCCGTGACCCGGATCCAAGCCCGTATCATTTGAGCCGTTAGATGTGCTCCACCGAGATCCGACGCTCGCTCCAACCATCGCATCAAACTTTGCTACTCCCGCTCAACACCATAGCCCCTATATAAACTCCCATCACCAAAACCTAATCTCATTTCTTCTCCTTCACCCGACTGAACTGCACACACCCCTCTCTCTTCTTCCTCACCCGACACCACAGCCATACCAGAGCCATCACCACCACCTCCATAGCCTGTCACCACACCAACTGCATCAGCCACCCACTCCACCACCCTAGTTCTATTCATCTTTACCCTTAGCTTCTTACATAACTTAGAAGCTAGGGTTGAGATAGTTAGAATTAGGGTTTTCTCTAACATCAACATCAAGGGAGTCAGAGAGCCGAATAAACAGAGCCAACAACAATTTCAGAGGGTATGGGCGAATGGGTTAGCATTTAATTTCTATTTTAAAGAGAATTAGGGTTTTGTTTTCTGGGCATGTATAAATAGAAGGTGTAATTTGATGTTTGAGGGGATGCCCAGGTTAGCCAGAGCAGCAATTTAGATTTAATTTTTGTTATTTGTTGTTTTTGATGTTCTAGTTTAGTTTGCTAGGTTTCAATGAAACCCTAATTCACCATTATGATTTCAACTTTGCTTGAGTGTTCTTGAGTGCTTAATTTTATCGGATATCTTCAATTCTAGCATCCAATACTCTTCTCTCACAATGCATGCCAAGTATACATTGTAGTTAGGTTATAATTGTGTTGAGTGTGTTGCAGCTGACTCAAGCCTTAGAAATAGAAGCTAATTCCCTTGACTAGTTGTGCTTAATTAGACAACTAGTGCTCAAGTTAGTGCCTTAGGCGATAATTGAGTTATCATTAGGTGAAACTCCTTAGACAAGTGGTGGAATTGACACACTGCCCTTATCTGTCACAGGAACAAGAAAAGCTCAACTTAGTTGAACACATAATAGGAGTTAGTGGTGGATTTGAAGACCCTAGTATCCCCATTGTCACCGTCTTATATCTTAGTTACTATTTAGAGTCATTTCAGCTCAACCTCAGTCGCTTCGACAACAAACCATAATTGTGTTACATTTCATTGAAAATCAGTTGAGTAAGCCTTGATCAACCTTATAGCACCACAAGTCTCTGTGGTTCGACCCGTATTTGCCTTGTGCTACATTGAAGACACCGTGCACTTGCGGTATAACATGTAGGCATAAAAAGAAACACATTCCCAAGCCTACCAAGTTTTTGGCGCCGCTGCCGGGGACTTGGCGAGTGCTGTGATTGATTATTGCTTGTCTTTACTGAATTTCCATTTCTCCCTGTATATACTCACATTGCATTGTTATTTTTAGCCCTGTGTTAGTGTAACTTAGCTGTTCTCTCTTAATTGCATCTTCAGCTGTTAGTCAGCTGTTAGTCAGCTCACCTTAGTGTTAGTCAGCTATTAGTTAAACTTATCTTTGTTATCATAATTGCACACTTGCATTATAGCATAATTTAGCTGTAACTTAGCTGTTAGTATAATTTCTCATTCGCAAGATTCATCATTTGCATTCTCTAGTAGCTTTGTAAATACTAGTATTTTTGGATATCCTTAGCTGCTTAGTGTGTCACCAAGTAAGCATAATATCTAGTATTTTTTTTTTTGTGTCGTGTCAAATTGCTCTCAAGCTTGTATTAATACTCTTTATCTTTGCCTTAACTCGCACATTCCAGAGGACTAAAAATATTTGTTGAGCTAACAGGTGCATGTGGTACAGTTGAGCCAACCCAAGGAAAGACAAGGAGCATAGCAACACAACCATTATGGCTTAAACCGGTTGGTCATTCTCAAATCCTATTATATTCTATACCTGCATGAATGACCTGTGTATGCATATTTTGTTACTTAACACCTGTGTGGAATGCCAGGCCTTGTTCACATGACAGCATAGCCACCCTGCTAGGCAACCATCTCTGTTGAACTAATTACCCGCATATCTCAGTGGGATTTTTCTGTGTTAGCTGAGATCTTTTGCCTTTGTGTGATTTGTGCATTAAATCCTTGGTTTTAACAGCACCTGTGCTCAGCTCCAGCCCCTGAAGCTGTGAGACTGAGCTGCAACTTGGTTAACCAAGTTTGCTGTCATCATCACTTGTGCATGGCCTGTTGACATCCTGCTGAGCACTACCCTGCCTGCATGATAACTTGAACCTTGCAAGGCCTTGAACCTCTGCTAACTGAGAAGCTATAATCTGTTGCATCCATTGAAGCCTGTGCTTGTGTGCAACCAGAGCATTACCTGTGAAAACCAAAAACCTCGCCCAAGCTCGTTGACCCTCTCGTGGCATGTCAAGTTTGTTTTGAAAATGCTGAGACGTTGTATCTGAGTTATTGCTGATCGTTGCATATCACATGCTAAACATCATCCATCACTCTTTTAATCTGTGCTGCAAAAAGTCCTTGATCCCCTAAGTTGTGCACTCCATAGCTGCCTGATAGACCAAATTAATGGATTGATGCTCTGTCTTGAACTAATAACCATGCATGCTCACTGAACTAGTGCTCACTGATCATTGTGAAATCCCTGCAACCTTTGGTTCCAATGCACATACCCCTGTGAAATTTTGAGTAACAATTGCTATTTTATTGAGATTGACCCTGTGTGCATTCTCTGGCATGGGAATCTCACCTTGCTCCCCTTTAAGTGTGAAGTGCTTGGTTCTCTGAGCCATAACATATTGATTGTTGATCTGCCTTGGCTGATTGCCATTAGTGCTTGTCTCTGAACTAGTTGCCAAGGTATATTTGTGTTTCAATCTGTGGCACTTGAGTGAAATATCTGTTAGATGAACTCATTGTTTCGATGTGCTAGCCTGTGAAGTTATTTTTGGTCTCCAAGCCCCTGCGTTGAATTGCATGAGCATTCTTCTTCTCTGGAATTGATTGCCCTTTATAATTGCTGGCTGAATTGTTGTTTTGCTAACATTTTGAGAAACCTCTGTGCTACCTGAAATTGGTATTGTGTGTGAATTGTGTCTCACTGGGATGTGCATTTGCACACAAACTGAAGCCCACACACTGGGCTCTGTTCTTTCCACAACCACTGGGCTGTGCACATCTGAAGCCTACAACTGGGCTGTGCATTTGCACTCTAAACAGAAAGCCCAACCTCTGGGCTCTGCATCCTGCCAGCCCAACCTCCACACAACTGGGCTCTGCCCCAACCAACAACTGGGCTTTACACAAACCACTGGGCTCTGCTTCTGCCAACCTAAGTTGAGCTGCTGGGCTGGAACCCAGTTCCACTGGGCTGTACATTCCCAACAAACTGAAACCCAATAAACCAAATCCCACAAAAACCAAACCAACCCACATAAACCAAACTGAAGCCCACAATTACTAAACTGTGCACTGGGCTACATAAACAGGAACCCATTTAAACCAAACTAGGCTTCCCACAACCACTGGGCTCGCTCGCCTAAGCCGAGTCATGGGCTGGAACCCAGTTCCACTGGGTTGTACATTTCCAAACAAACCAAAGCCCAAACAAACGAAATCCCAATAAACCAAACAGAAACCCACAAAAAAAAAACAAATCTGAAACCCACAACCACTGGGCTTTTGCATAACCTTTGGGCTGTGCATTTGCATCACTTGGGCTTAGCTTCCCTGTTTTGAAACATCATTGGTTATACATGCTTGATGTGTGCTAAGTTATGCTTATTTTTGAGTTCAAATTAAGTTGCTAGATCATGTCAGGATTTTGGTCTGCAACTGGAGATACAAACAAATCCATTAGAGAGCTTGCTTACGGGCATGCTTCACAGTATGAATAGCCCACAGACCATAATGATTTTAGGGAGTATTATGAACCTTCTCAGGGCCCTGACCTTGAATATTCATACCCTAACCATCATGAGCTCATGTATCAGTCACCACAGTGGGGAGTTGAACAATTTTATACTCCCCCGACCTCTTGTATGCAATCAATGGAGGAAAACCTCATGCTCATGGAGCAAAACAATGCTAGGTTTGAACTGAATACAATGCATGACCATCCATATAGCAACATGTCTGAATTTCCCTTCTCTAGTGAACCTCATGCACAACCATACAGTGAATATACATATGAGGAATGCATACCAACTAGTGAAGACTCTCCTTCAATAGAACAACTCACTATGATTCTTCAAAGGAACCTGATTGAGTTACAAAACGAAGATTGGAAAGAAGTTTATGATAGGATGTTTGTTATTCCTGATAATTTTGAAAATAGTGTTTCTAGTCCTACTCATGCAACTAACACTGAATATGAACCTAATCTAGAGGTAGATGAGTACACTAAAAATGCTACAATTTTGAATGGAGAGATGAATTTTTGCTATGATGATGATGATGATGATGAATATGAAGAACATGTGTATTCTAAAAATATGATGGAATCTTTGGGTTCAGAGACGTTAGGCGTCTCTTCTGTGAACCCTATGAATGATACTTCTTCTAACATTCATACATGTGATGTTGACTCTGAGTTTGGGTTTGTGAAATTCTTCAAAGGATGCATGAGCATGCTACACAACTTGTTTGTGACTTAAGAAGGGATGAATCTTCTGTTGACACTAATGTTCTTATGGACCATGATATTATTTTTGTGTCTGATTCCCTGTCCATGTCACAATATGTTGCCTCCTCTGATGATTATGACATGGTGATTGATGAATTGTTCTATGCAGGTGAACATGATTTACCTTCTTCTGACCTTAGGAAAGTGTGTGATGGTGCAAATGATCTTATACATGAAAACAACTTAGATGTACCTAATCTCTCTCCTAAGTCACAGATTGAAACTCCTCCACCCAACCTAGGTTTGGCTTGTCACAAAAATCTTAAACCAACTATTCTGAGAGTTCCTAATTTAGGCCTAGAGCTTTGTGCTTCCCAAGTCCTCTTGGACTATTTTGCATCAAAGTATAACACCTTTAAGGAGCCACAGTTGGAATATGTATGTCTGCCTGTTCTTAGCAAAACTCACTTTGAGTTAGACCTTTTGCATGATGTACCTTTAAAATTGCAAGATTTTGTGCTCAAGAACACATCTGTTGACAAGTTTAGGTTTGGGGGTAACTTGTTCACGTATGCAATCTTTCCTGCACTCTCATGTTATATGTGTGTAAGGCTGTTGATGTTTGTACATATTGTCTTTTGGGTTGATCCTCAACTCTTTAGATTGTTGGTATATGGTGAATTTTTATTGTATATAATCCAGTAGGACTTGTTAAATTTTCTTTTCTTGAATCGGTTGAGTCTTCTTGTGCATATATTATGCTAATCCGATATGATCTCCACTGAGAATGTTGGATTCTAGCCTTGACAAATGAAACTCTAACCTTGCTCCCGCCGACATACCGGTAATCTCTTCCCTTTTCTCTTATCAGCATAGTTCTCATGGTTTGTGACTGTTTAAATTCTTATTATCTGTTGACACATTGCGGACAATGTTTGATTTAGGTTTGGGGGTGCATTTGCATTTGCATTTAGAGTTTTTAGTCTTTAAAAAAAAAAAAAAAAAAAAAAAAAAAACTCTTTTTGTAAATAAAAACCTCCAACTTTTAGAGATTTTAGAGTCACTAGCATGCTTCTAGATATGTTTACATAGAGAGTCTGACCGAAATAACAGAACTTGGAAGTATTGGAGAACACAATCGGGTTTCTTAGTTGATTAGAGCGTTAAAGTTGGATTTAACCATACCGGAGGGCGAATTAGGTCTTTGTTTAGATATTCGGTAGTAGAATTGTGATCACCCATAGTGGAGACTACCCATTTTACATCAAGTGAGGCACCAACCTTCATTTTTTGCAACTTTCTAGAAAAGTCATAGAGTGTGTGTCACCGTATGTCAATTCCGGGTAGGAATGGTGAGCTACCCAACTTCGCACCACTTTCAGCACTACTTTTGATCTCTTGAGTGCTAATTTTTGTCAATCATGAGGGTGACGTTTAAAGATGAAAACTCCTTCTAAATACCGATTTGCAGTAGCATCACTCTCTCCCTCTCAACAACATCAACAGATTCATAGAAACACATCATCGTCAGCAAGCGGAGCATCATCAGAATATTAGAAGAAAAGTTGAGATAGTCCAAGGTTTACGTGCAACAAAGAAAAAGAAGATGAGAATTAATGAAGTTTGTGAAAAATTGAGTTTTACTGTTTTATTGTTATTTCCATGTCATGTATGTCACATAAAAAAAAAAAAAAAAAAAAAAAGTTTGTCAAGTTTTTGTGAAGTTCAGAAGTTCATCATCAACATTTGAAGACCGAAGACCGAAGATTGAAGATGTTTCTATGAATGCTGAGAGAGTGATATTAATTGCCGATCGGATGAGAAGGTAAGTGAGTACTCCCACCCTTGCTAATGGTTGATTTCCTTTCTTAGAGATCATCAGAAAAGATTCTTTTTGCCCACAACTCGTGGAGTCTCCGTAAATTATCTCGGAAGGTTATCCTTCTTATCTACAACGTGTGCGGGATTTCTCTCTTTATTCCCGCCGCACACATGAGAGACTAAAAAGCGGTCTTTTTGAGTGCAATTATCATAAAACCCTATTAGTGAGGCAGAAGTCGAGGCTTATGATCACAATCGAACCCGAATTCTTTCATATGGTATGGTTACTTCTCGCTCAAAGACTTAAGGATGAGAATGCGTTCTTTGGTAGTTCTAACTTCGTGTTACTAGCATGCGAAACTCTATGTCCTCATAGCTCCTTGGATGCTTGAGACTCTTTTACACTCTGAAGTTGGAGAAGGTTTTGTGGGTACACCTCTGGTAAACCCTCACGAGACTACAACTCGTCCACTAGGGACACCTAGGGGTTTAAAGGCTTAGTGCATACGCTAAATGCATTCGAGAGACTGCGACAGGGGGTATAGTTAGGATTTCTTAATTTCTGTTTCACTTGAGGACAAGTAAAATTCAGGTTTGGGGGTATTTGATGAGTGCCAAATATTGCATATTTATACACCTTTTTATTGGCATTTAACTCATCTTTTGTGCTCAGAAATCAGATATTATCCCAGATTCTGTGTTTTCTTTGTTTTCAAGAATAAATATTTGTATTAATTAATTTTGTGTTTTTAGGTAATAAATAAAGCTCGGAGAAATTGAGGAGCCAAAAGAGCGAAGAATTGGAGGCAAGCGTCTATGGAGCAGGAAGCCAAAGCCCGCGCGCGCAACAGTTGCAACCCATTTACAAGACATGGGCTTGTGCTATCCAAGACCCGGCCCGTGACCCAGATCCAAGCCCGTATCATTTGAGCCGTTAGATGTGCTCCACCGAGATCCGACGCTCGCTCCAACCATCGCATCAAACTTTGCTACTCCCGCTCAACACCATAGCCCCTATATAAACTCCCATCACCAAAACCTAATCTCATTTCTTCTCCTTCACCCGACGTAACTGGACACACCCCTCTCCTCTTCTTCCTCACCCGACACCACAGCCCATACCCAGGCCATCACCACCACCTCCATAGCCTCGTCACCACAAAGAATCGCATCGCCCACCCACTCCACCACCCTAGTTCTAGTCATCTTTACCCTTAGCTTCTTCCATAACTTAGAAGCTATGGTTGAGATAGTTAGAATTAGGGTTTTCTCTAACATCAACATCAAGGGAGTCAGAGAGCCGATTAAACAGAGCCAACAACAATTTCAGAGGGTATGGGCGAATGGGTTAGCATTTAATTTCTATTTTAAAGAGAATTAGGGTTTTGTTTTCTGGGCATGTATAAATAGAAGGTGTAATTTGATGTTTGAGGGTATGCCTGGGTTAGCCAGAGCAGCAATTTAGATTTAATTTTTGTTATTTGTTGTTTTTGATGTTCTAGTTTAGTTTGCTAGGGTTTCAATGAAACCCTAATTCACTGTTATGATTTCAACTTTGCTTGAGTGTTCTTGAGTGCTTAATTTTATCAGATATCTTCAATTCTAGCATCCAATACTCTTCTCTCACAATGCATGCCAAGTATACATTGTAGTTAGGTTATAATTGTGTTGAGTGTCTTTGCAGCTCAAGCCTTAGAAATAGAAGCTAATTCCCTTGACTAGTTGTGCTTAATTAGACAACTAGTGCTGCGGGTTAGTGCCTTAGCCGATAATTGAGTTATCATTAGGTGAAACTCCTTAGACAAGTGGTGGAATTGACACACGCCCTTATCTCATCACAGAACAAGAAAAGCTCAACTTAGTTGAACACATAATAGGAGTTAGTGGTGGATTTGAAGACCCTAGTATCCCCATTGTCACTGTCTTATATCTTAATTACTATTTAGAGTCATTTCAGCTCAACCTCAGTCGCTTCGACAACAAACCATAATTGTGTTACATTTCAATGAAAATCAGTTGAGTAAGCCTTGATCAACCTTATAGCACCACAAGTCTCTGTGGTTCGACCCGTATTTGCCTTGTGCTACATTGAAGACACCGTGCACTTGCGGTATAACATGTAGGCATAAAAAGAAACACATTCCCAAGCCTACCATTGGTCTCTTTTATAGACAAAAAATTAGAAGAATCCCAATAGAACAAGGATACCTCTTATGGATTCCTTTTCTGATTCAAATACCCAAAGAAGGAAACCGGTCCCACCAAAGGATTCCATACAAGCACAACGGCGTGGGCGACTAGCGGTCGGTCAATACTCTTCCGGGTAAACTTCTTCTATCCTGTCTTTCTCACATATGTATGTCACCATCTCATGCCTACCGCACAACAGTGTAACCATTATGTGCTAGGCAGGGGACTTAATGTTGATGGTGGATTTTCATTTAAGGTTAAAATTGTAAAAAACCATAAAATCATGCGCTGACTTCTTGTAAAAGATAAAGCCATTAATAAGTGTTGGATACTCCCTCACTTAATTCACCTAGAATGGAGCATGTGGCAACAATCCCATTCTATGAATACACGAAATTCATCTAGGTTGGAGCATGTAGCAACAATCCCATATACCCTGTGAATTTCTAGCATTATTAATTAATGCATAATCAGCCTTGTATTTCCTGTACTCATTATCAGTGCGGCATGACGACTGAGTGTTGCTCTTACAGAGCAACACGAACCTCAAGCATTATAATGAAACCATGTACGAAATACCCGTACAGGCTGACTCTCGGTGTGTTATACTAGCCCGATTGAGCCCTCTCGGTGTGTTATACTAGCCCGATTGAGCATCCGGACTGACCAGTATCGACCGGATATGATCACGATCATCCAACTCCACAAGCATGATTGGATGACCCGATCAATTCCATCACCCCCAAGCGGTATGGAATAACCACTGCCGAACCAACGCAGACCCCGCATGGCTCGGCCTCCCTCCGAAATTGGCCTAGCTTGCCAAAACGTCCAAACCATAGCGGATGGGCGGAAAACCCTAAAATTAGGGTTTGCGCATATTACATGTGTCGCAAAACAGTCTCAACCATCCATCTTCGCAGTATAGATGGAGGGTGTAGATGAAGATTCAAAGGGCCCGAGCATGTCAACACAATCACCATGCGCCGCCTACATACCCGACCAATCGGTCGGGACCAACCATGGTTGGTTATCCCAATTCATACGCCGAATGAAGCATTGACGCACGGCCTTGAAACCCAAAATTAGGGTTTTGAGCATCACAAGCGTCCATCTTCTCCTAGGTTTAATGGAGGGTCCAAGATTAGATTAAGCGAGTCCGTTCATACCAAAGATGACCACCGTGGACCCATCTATCCCCTCACCCAATCGGCCAAGGCATATCACGCCTGGTCATTCCAAGACGCGCGCCCAAACTAGCGTGGTCGCACCTCCCAAACCGCAACCGATCTCGACCGCTCAACTTCGCCGGACGATTTGGATGGCTCGGATCACGTTTTCATGGGATATTCGGTATATAGGCGTGAACACCCGACTTACTACCTACACGCTGGATCGATCGACCAAGACCGACCAAGATTGGTCATCTTGGAACGCGCGTCCAAACTAGGCATGTCACGCGGATTCCAATTCCTTTGCGGCAATGGATTTACTGCAAACCGATCCCAACCACTCCTCTTTGCCGGGTCAAATCGAGTGGCCTAGATCGCGCCTTTATGGGACATAGAGGTACGGACGTGTACACCGGCATGTTGTTTACACGCATGCCCGGTCGGTCCTTTCCAAAACCCTCCCCATGCTTGGTTTCGACCAAGCCGAAGAGTGATGCTTGCGCACCTCTTCAAAAACCTTAATTCCATCAACGGTCGCAGATGAGTGTCTCAAAGATCATCTCGTCCGTCAATCTTCACCAGCTTGGTTATACAACCCTGGTCAGGAGTTAACTGGTCAGTGAGGCATCATGGTAATCACCACCCATCACTCTATTACACCAGGATGCGCACTCGCATAAAATACACATGATACTTCACAAGTATCAACTTCCCGAATAACGCAGTTTATTCAATTCAAGATTACATGCTACCTTTCGTGGATCCACGATCCACACATTCAGAACATCAATCATGTCACAAACGAGGGATACATACTGGGGTATTGGTCTGGCGGTTTACAGCGTGCAACGCGCCATCACAAGAACGTGTCAGGAAGTCATGGACGGTTAGAGATGACAGGAGAAGTGGGCAAGACTGGTCGTGTAACACCAACACACACCTCCACTACTCCATCACTCCACTTCCTCCACTTCCCACGAGAGACGTGAATAAGGCTCAATGACTTGTATAAATAGGTTCTCCTCCCTATTTTCCAACACAGGAGAAAAACAAGAGCAAGTCCAGACAAGAAACAGAAATCAAGTGTTGATACAAGACACCGGAACTGATAGCTTGCATCCTGTAAGCCGGTTCAGCTTTCTGTTACAAGTCATAAGCAAGCCAACACCTTCATAATCTCAACACCTTCTTCGCTTCCCTCCCTAAGATCAACCCCATCTCCTTCACTTTGTGACCGAAACAAGTCTGGAACGGCCATTTCTTGGTTTATCCCGGACTTGCACAGATTGATTTCCGAATCTACATGCACTCAGCGCGCAGTGCATTTGTTTAGGGGTTTAGATTCATTCCTCATCCACACACCCCAAATTACCAAATCCGGCAGGAGTAGTTTTCACCCATAAACAGCAGGACGTCCTTACATTTTCATGTAATGACCCATTGATCTTGCCTTATCATTTCTCTTGTGTGGTCTTATTTTGCCTTCCTAGTTATAGTCTTATTTTTCCACCCCTCATTATTACGACAAAATCGCAGGACGTCTTTACACTTTCATGTAATGACCCATTGATCTTGTCTTATCATTTCTTTAGTATTATTGCCTCTGCAGGATATTTTTCTTGCGACAATATGACAGGCCTAAATATTCTTGCGAACATAAAGCCCCATGACATTGCCGTCTTTGCGACGAAATCGCAGGACGTCTTTACACTTGCATGCAATGACCCATTGATCTCGTCTTATCTACTCTTTTGTATTTTTGCCTCTTCAGGATTGTTGCACAAATATGACAAGCCTAAATATCCTTGCGAATATAAAGCCTCATGACATTTGCGTCTTTTTTGACACTATCAGCTCCCTAATAGAGGGTGCCGCCCTTATCTTCCCCCTGGTTGCCCCTTCATTGAGGCGTACTTCTGCCATACAAGGCTAGCTCCTCCCATCCGGTCTTAACAACAACCAGTTGTTTTCGCAGCCTCTTATCCCTTTTGCCTATAGGGGTTATGGTTACGAGACTGCACCCTAAGTGGAGTTTTCTTCGGGCCGAGTACAGCATAAGCCGAGACTTGCCAAGAATGGCCGAGACACTTCAAATGTCCCAAGCACCCTTGGCTCAACCGTGTACCTCGGCGCCTTGGTCAAATGCTGACTCCTTAGAAGAGACCCTCGGTCGTCCAACCTAAGTCATAAGCTTAGATTGAAAATCCAAGGTACCTCTCCTGGATGGGTTTTATTACCCCAATCTCCATGACTCAGGTTCCAGGGGCGGTGTAACCTTTTCCCTGAGCCACGCTACAGATACCCCCTTATATGACGTACTTTAGGTACTTTGCCTCTTACGAAATTTTATTCGCAAACTAGGGTGTACGCCATAAAGGTTCGTCCCATTCTGATTATTTTGTCAATTCTTCTTTATATGTAATAGGTACCCCCTACTATGACGCACTTTAGGTACATTTGCCTCTTGCGAAATTTTGATTTCGTAGGTTCGCCTCTATCTGATTATTTTGTTGATTCTTCTGCATATAAGCTCTTTTGTAATGTCGCTTATCTTTGATAATCTCTTGTCATTTTCTGTGCGAAATTTTCGCATGTCTTCATTCTTTAATTCATTCTTCCATTCTTTTATCTTCATGTTAAATATCATATCATTTGAAGCAAAGCAAATATTCAAGAGAAATATATAAATTGATCTGCGAGATTTATTTATTTATTTATTTATTTTTTTGAAATCTTAGTAATAGTGCGAATGTATCGCTTTCTTTTAAATCAAATCAAGAATCTTTTTATTCGCTGTAAAAGAGATATTCTAGAGAAATATATAAATTGAATTTTCTCGATTTTCTGTAATTTTGAAATCTCGAAATCTTTGTAATTTTGAAGTCTTTGTACTCTTGAAATCTTAGTAACCTTTATAATCTTGCGATTGAATCGCTTTTTGTAAATCAAATCAAAAATATTTTTATTCGTTCTTAGTATAAATTAAAGTGTTCAAGGAAGTGGTACTTAGCTTTCATGTGATTGTCTCATTGTCTTTGTCGTCTCTTGCGAAGTATATGACTTACTTGCGAAATTGGCATCCTTGAAATGTATGAATGTCGCACAAAGAAATGTAATTATCGCGCAGCAAAAAAAAAGTGTGAGAAATGAGATTTGAACCCTTGACCTGCCTCTTGCATATTCTCGCACCATACCAACTGTTCTAACCCTCTCTTGCGAAATTAATTTGCGAAATAATCATCAACTTTCTTCAGTGCGAAATAATCAAAGTCCGTGCGAAATTTCGCGTAACAAAAATAAATGTGCGAGAAGCAAGAATTGATCACGCGACCTGCTACTTGCATTCACGCCTCCTGACCAACTGTGTAAGCTTCTTCTTATGCGAAATTATCGCACACTTGTTAAAACTTGTCTTCCTCTGGTAGTCTAAAAAGATGCGATACTTGCATTCACGCCTCCTGACCAACTGTGTTAGCTTCTTCTTATGCGAAATTATCGCACACTTGTTAAAACTTGTCTTCCTCTGGTAGTCTAAAAAGATGCGAAAATTTCGCAGATAATGGGAATTGAACCTGCGTCGTCAAGCTCATTGTCTCCACCTCTGACCAACTTTGCTGGCTTCTGTTTGCGAAATATCTGTGCGAAATAATGACTTATTTTCTTATGTGCGAAATACCCTTGCAAAATATCCATGCAAAAAATACACGTTCGTTGGGATTTGAACATGCGACCATGAACTCATTAAGTTCGCAGATGACCAACTGTGCTACCTCTTGTTTGCGAAATAATGAAACCATATTGCGAAATTATTCATTTTTTCGCCCTCTGTAAAAAGAAGAAAATTATGCTCGCAGGCGAATTCGAACTTGCGACCACAAACTCACATACTGTTTTCTGGACCAACTTTTCAAGAACCTCTCTGCGAAATTAACGCATAAATTTTTTTCTTATTCTTTTATTCACCAATGAAAATGAGAAGAAAATGAAAAATATGTGTCTCTGCGAATTCGACCCTGTGACCTATTTGATGTTCGCTCAACCTTGAACCATCTGTGCGAATTTCTATTTGTGATAGAAATTGCAGCGTTTGCCTCTTATCTTCTCTTCGCTTTCCTTTATTTCCTTCAACAATTTACCTTTTGCTTTTTCTCCTGAACATGGAAATGTTCCATTGAAACTTTAATTTTCTTCCCTGAATTTCACCACATCAACTAATTTTTTCTTTTCTTCTTTTCATGTCTTTGAATTGTTGATGATGTTTACTCCCTGAAAGTGTGATTTCTTCCATGAAATTTCCATTTTTGAACCTAAACTTTGTAGATCTAGAAAAATATGAACAATAATTAATCTTCATAGAAACTTCTTGAACCAACAAATTACAGGAAGGATAAATCCTTTACTCCTCCCTGTTTCTAGCGCCAAAAATGTAGTTGCAGGAAATCCCACAACACACCACTTATCATATCTTGATACTAATTTCTAGATCTAAACATATTAATCATATAAATCTCAAAATATAAGTGCTAGAAATTTAAATAGACACACAAGATTTTTTACATGGTTCGATCAATGTGATCTACATCCATGGTTCTTCACTATGATTTTTGGAATTACATAAATATTACATTTAGAATCTCCATTAATGAGTATTTGGAGCTTTCTAGATCTAGTTTTGGGGAAGAAGATGATAAAGAAAATAAACTCTCTCTCTCCAAATGTGTCTTTTTTCTCCTTCTCTCTGTTACCAAAAATTGTCTCTCTCTTCTCTTTCCTGCTCTCCTCTTTATATAGGTATTTACATAGTGGGTGACAGCTAATCTAATATTTATTCTCGGATCTGGTTTGCGAGACTATCGCAAGCATACAAGTGTTTATTTCGCAACATTCTTAAATCTCCAAGATCTTCACATCTTTCTTGTTTTCTACCAACACCATCATTCACGTCGTTTCTGTAATCAACCTGCGACGCCTTCGCAATGTGTTGTAAATGGTTCTGTTGTTGCGAGATTCTGGTCCTACATCTACATTGATCCGGGATCTCACTACACGATCATCCTATGGTAAATCTAATGAAATAACCAGGAGTACAACTCAGTATGAAGAATCTCTCACCATCACTCAGAGGTCCCAGAAGTACCATTTCTTAAAGTTTCGTCCGTAGAGATGTTATCTCTAGAAACACCATATTTGGAAGTGTCATCATGGGAGTCAGTCATTCTTGCAAAGTGGCTACTTCAGCACATCGTTCATACAAATCGCAAGATTCAACAAAACGATGAATCATGGAATAAAGGTGCTCACAACAGCGTCTACGAAAATGGTAACCATCCAACTCTTACCTATTTACAATTTCACTAGCTGTAGTGATTACAATCTCGAGAATTTGTTCGCTCCTTCAAACCTGCAAAGACGAACAAAAATCGTTATTCAAAACCATAACGTGATTTTCATAAAACTGTAAACAATTCACGAAACTTCCATCATGTGAACAATTCACATAATTTTTCACCGTGTGAGCGACTCCCCACCGAGTGAACACTCATTGATTTTGTGCATACACTATCAGATCACAATATCCATACAAACCGTATCTTATCAAAAATTGCTTACTTTTAGCAATTGCTGAAAATCAAAATTTTAATTTCACATAAGTTTCCACCGAGTGAACATTTTCGTGCATACCCTCTTAAAATCACAAAATTCATGAAAACATTATTGTTTGCTTTTAACAATTGTTTAAAATCAAAACTTGATTTTACAAAATCTTTAAAATCGTGAACAATCCACGTAAAATTTTTACTCTGTGAACGTTCACTGGTTTCTCAAAATTGGACAGACGTCCATTCTACAATTGTGAAAACTCACATACAGACATTATTTCACCATGTATAATTATCTACTTTCAACAGTTGTTCAAAATCAAAACATTGATGTTACAAAAATATATTTTAACGTGAAACTCACGTAAATTTGAAAAATATATATTTTTGCTCCCTTGCGCGAGCATCCGCCTTTGAAACGAGTATATTTCAAAATTTTGTAACGCTCACATATCGAAAATAAAATTTTCATGAAAGCTCACATATCGAAAATAACATTGATTTTTTATTACTAACAGACGCACGTCTATTCGAAGAAGAAGAAAAAAAAATCCCTCATGGGATGATTACTCGTTTCTTAAACTAACGAACGAACATCCGTTCCTAAAACATGGATTTCCTTTTTTAGGCTCGGGCCCATAAATCCTAAATCGACCAAAACTGGACTTTTGACCGTCCAAATCAGCGATGCTTCATCTCTCCATGCTCACGGAATCACACCATCAGGTTCCTCACCCGAACATTTGCTCGTACATGACACCATTGGAGCAAATCGAGGATTCTGAAAATGCCTTTGTAGACCGAGTTCAACCACCGATCTCGTCGACTGAAAATCACCATTTAATGCATTACTGCGGAACATGACTGTTCCCCACTAAGCAGGGGACTTAATGTTGATGGTGGATTTTCAACAAAGGGCAAAACCGTAAAATCATGAGGCATGTTTTTGACACGGCTTTCAGGCATGCAACGATTCATATTTTACGAAGCCATGATGAATATGTTTTCGAAAAGGCTCCACTAGTTGAGCGTTCGATCCCTGGCATTTCGTCGTGACCTCTATGCAGAATAACATATTTGGGCGGTTCTCCGTAGATTGAGAGCTTAACGCCTTCAGGACGTCGGTGACACTCACTGTTCCCTGACTGCAGGAGAGAGACTCACCTCCACATAGAAGAATAGTTGTGCGGCGGACGCCTTCTGGACGTCGGTGACACTCACCGTTCCCTGACTATGTGGAGAGACCGTGTATAGATTCAGGCGGTTCTCCGTAGATTGAAAGCACTAACGCCTTAATGTCGTAAACAACACCGTGACTCCCTGACTATGCACCATTCAGAATAGATGTGACGCTTTAACTGGCTAATATCTTTTCTGTAATAGATTAATTCTGCCGCGACATTCACCACTGTATTCCCAGAATAATCTATTATTGCTCCTATTCCATGGTCGAATCCACGGCCTGATCCCATGGAATGGCAATAACAATCGCTCATATTTCATGGTCGAATCCACAGCCTGATCCCATGGAATGGCAATAACAATTGCTCCTATTCCATGGTCGAATCCATAGCCTGATCCCATGGAATGGCAATAACAATTGCTCATATTCCATGGTCGAATCCACGATCCCATGGAATGGCAATAACAATTGCTCCTATTCCATGGTCGAATCCACGGCCTGATCCCATGGAATGGCAATAACAATTGCTCCTATTCCATGGTCGAATCCACGATCCCATGGAATGGAAATAACAATTGCTCCAATTCCATGGTCGAATCCATGGCCTGATCCCATGGAATGGCAATAACAATTGCTCTGATTCCATGATCAAATCTACGACTTGATCTCACGGAATGGCAATAAACTACTATATTATCTCATTATTCCAATTTCATGATCGAATTCACTGCTAATCTCATGGAATGGTAATAGATAATTTTATTACTCCGATTATATGGTCGAATCCATGATCCCATGGAATGGTAATACCTATTTTATTATTCCGAATTCATGGTCGGATCCACGGCTGATCCTATGAATTGATAATAAATAATTACTCATTTTATTGTTCCGTTTCATGAATTATTCTACACTGAATTTCATGAATTAGCAATAAATACTCAACCATCGGGCGTCTGGACTACCACTGAGTAAGCCCCACAAAAATGGTGCAAGTGTATTCGACAATGATGCACGACTGAGCACCCGGATGCACGAACGAGCATCCAAAAAATATGAAACAATGTGGAATCCTACACAAAACAGGGAGAAAGCAATAAATATTAATTAAATAATGAGAGGCGCCCAGGGATGGGCCCACCGGCCGGCCGGCCATGCCCTAGCCATGGTCGGTCCCACGCCTCTCCCATTATTTTCCTTATTTTTTTGTTATTTCATGAACTCATCAAAACTCCTTGATTTTAACAACTTTCCTTGTTTTTGCAAAACTCATGAATCCTCCATAACTTCATGGATTCATGAAATAATATTATAAAATAAGGAAAGGTGTGTGGGACCGGGCAGCCTAGCCGACCGGCCATGCCAGGGTCGTGATCGGTCCCACACCTCACAATCCTTAGCTTTTTATAATTCCCTAATCTCACGAAACTCCTTTGTTTTCAACAAAACTCATGGATTCTCCATAACTTCAAGGATTCTCCATAACTTCAAGGATTCATGAAAAATAATATAAAATAGGGAAAGGTATGCGGGACCGGGAAACCTAGCGGGCCGGCCATGCCCTAACCGTGGCCGGTCCCACACCTCACAATCCCTAGTCTTTTATAATTATTTCCCTCAATTCATGAATCTCCTGGGTTTGAGCAAAATTCATGATTTCTTCATATTTTCTCAAATATTGCACAAATCACGAAAAACCAAAAGCCAACATAGTTACACGACTGGCTAGCCTCTCACAACAATTTTAAATATTAAAACACTTTTATTTTAATATTTTCAAAATATTGATGAATTGAGCATACATGCTAATTCCAACAAAAATCAAGAATTTCAGTCAAGATGAAACTCTTCTGAAAATTCATAATGTCGCTCGAACGCACATCAGAAAATACTAAAACTCTCATTATGGAGACACGAGCACCACGGAAATGCGTGCATGCCTTCATGACCGACGAGAGTCATTCCTAGGGCTTGCACAAAGCCGGTCCCACATGTTTTCATAATTCTGACCTAATTTGCTCAATTGCTCATACTGGGCCCAAACTCTCTCCAATCAACTGGAGAATTCTTCAAATGACCAACAACTGGTCCCATAACCACCAAGAGCCGGTCACATGCTCTCTTGGTCGGTCCCATCTCTCATACTTAGGTTTGATCACCTAATGCTGAATCCAACAATATTTCATAAAATGATGAAACCGGCATTTAATCATCATTTTTTCACCAACTCTCAAACTGAGAACCCTGGTGCGTACTCACTCAAGCACTGGGCACCACATGGACGCTCATTATCCCATGTGGTTGGTCCCTCTTCACTCATGACCAATTATCAGCAATTCGCCAATTGATGAAGGATTGATTAAAAATTAGGGTTTCGAATAAACGCTCTACGAAATCATCATTCTGAGCAGGTTCAAACACTAATAAATTTATGATTGATTCAACAACTAATATATGAATTAATTATATAATATTCGGTAATCTACCAATATTTTAATTAATATTTTATTGGGTCACCTCACCAATAAATAATTCGCCGAATTGAGCAATACTGACTCAATTGCTCGAATATTGATCCAATTATCAATATTCAGTAATTCATCAGTAATTTGTCGAATTGAGCAATACTTGCTCAGTTGCACGTCAGATTATCAAAAATCATTAGTTTGTCAAATTGAGCAATACTTGCTTAGTTGCTCGCCAAATTCTCAATATTCAGTAATTCGCCGCATTGAGCAATACTTGCTCACCACTCGATCTTCGGTCGGGCCATCACCAATCTACAATATTGACATCATTTCAGAGAACTACATGTTCGACCCATGAATTGCTGAGCATTCATCACTCATGCTTGATTCAACAAAATCTAGACCCATTGTCTAATTAGTCAACAACTGACTAATTAAAACACGTCTTCCTTGCAGACTCCACGATTCGTGAGACATCAATCACGTCACAAATTGGGGGATAACAACTAGGGTTTTGGTCTGGTGGCCTACAGCGTGTGGATTTCATCCCCGACGAGAAATGTGCGTAAGTTGTGTAAACAGTTGAAGGAGTTAGCAAAGTAGTGGGTGCACGATCCGTCAAGTCTCCACACGACATGGAACTGACTTTAACACGATCTTCCACTTGCCCACTCTTCCACTCATGAAACCGTCACACTTAGAGGGATCAAGGTGTTCACAACCCTGACAATATAAATAAGTCTCTGAATCCATGATTGCGGACAACGAATGATCACTAGCTATCAGCAATTGTCTACACAGAATTTCTCGAGTTCATCAATCTATCAGAACTTATTCGAACTCATCAGTTCACCAAAAATTACAGAAACCTTCAACACATCCACAATCCTTGATAATCACAGATCCCACACAATTCTCAGCTTCCCTCCTACTGATCAACCCATCTCCCTCTTTGCGACCGAATTGACTCTGGAACGGCCATTGTCTTGGTTTAGGCCGGAGTCCTACAGATTGATCTCTCGAATATAAGCACTCCATTTACAGTCCATCTGTGTGAGGTTAAGCAGTTTGCTCGGTCGAGGAGTCTCGACAACACGCTCGACTCTTCACTTTCCTAAAAAACCAGCGAACCGTTTTTCCCCATCCACATAAGTGTACATGTTTGGGTAACGTTACACAAACCTAAATAAATTTTCATTTCATTTGTGTGTAACAAGTTAATTTTCGATCTAACGGTTGAAAGATATTAGCTTGAATCTAATCAGGTTTTCATCTAACGGTGAATATTGAATGCTTTGTTACCAAGGTAACTTAGATTGCAAACCCTGATTTGAAAGACTATATAAAGGAGAACTCTAGCAACTGGGAAACCTAATCCCCACACCTCCCGTGTGATACTAGTTGTATAAGCTAGAGTCGATTCTCCTTTAACCTTAGGTTTCTACCGAGACCCTGTAGGTTAACTACTTGGAGACTTCATTGGGATTTTGAAGCCAGACCCAACTATTTTCTTTGTAGTTGCATGATCTGATCTTGATGTTTCTATCGTACTAAGTACAATTGTAAGATTGGCTTGAGATTGATTTCTCCGATAGGCAAGTGTTTGTGGGTAAGAATGGTTTCTGCTGATTTCGGTAATTTCGGGTGTGTGGTTGAGAAACGAATTTAAACCCTAAACAATGTACTGCAAGGGAGTACTTTAGATTCGAGAGATCAATCTGTACAAGTCCGGCCTAAACCAAGAAATGGCCGTTCCAGACTTGCTTCGGTCACAAAGTGGAGGAGAATGGGTTGGTTTTGGGGAGGGAAGCAAGGAAAGTGATGAGACCAGAATAGTTTATTCTGGGAGAGTAGTTGTGTTACGACTTGTATCAGAAAGTGGGAAGCTAACGTATGAAAAGCTAGCAAACGTTTTCTGAGTGGTGTATGCTCCTGACTGAACTTGTTGTTCGGTGGAAATAGGTAAGACCTATTTATACAAGTCGAAGTGAAACGTACTCTGGTCTCATTAAGGAATGGAAAAATGGGTGAATAAATGGGAGGAGGTGGTAACGTTAACGCATGGAATTGATGTTCTATAAAACCGTTAACGCATGGAATTGATGTTCCATAAAAAGAACATTTCACCATTAACTCCCTGTATTTACTAACCGCCTCATCCTTATGACACTTCCTTATGACGGGCGTAGTGTACGCCGCACGTTGTAAACCGCCAAACCAATACCCAAAGAGGATCCCCCAGTTTGTGATATGTGTTGATGTCTCGAATATTTTTGTGGAAAACATGTAGCATGTTGTTGTTGCCTGGCAAGTCGCACTGGGGAGACTTGCTAGCTTGGTGACCTTAGACGGTCGAGATTTTGCATCTCAAGAGGAAAGATAGTCGTTGATCGTTGCATGCTTTCGTTTTGGTAGCCGCGTAGGGAAGGACAGCATGGTGACGCGGTTAGGTTGGCATGCCGTTGGCATGGCATGGTTTGGCGTGGCCAAATTAGGTTTTCGGGCCAAAGGTTACCATGCGTCATCTGGTAACCTTGGATGGATAGGATTTGCTCCTAGGATTGAAGGGGGAACGTTGATCGTCGCACGCCTTCGTTTTTGGTAGCTGCATAGGGAAGGCCATCACGGTGGCGCGGCTAGGTTGGCATGCCGTTGGCATGGCATGGTTTGGCGTGACCAAACTTAGGTTTTCGGTCCAAAGGTTACCATGCATCATCTGGTAACCTTGGATGGCTAGGATTTGCTCCCGGGATTGAAGGGGGACCGTTGATCGTCGCACGCCTTCGTTTTTGGTAGCCGCGTAGGGAAGGCCAGCATGGTGGCGCGGCTAGGTTGGCATGCCGTTGGCATGGCATGGTTTGGCGTGGCCAAACTTAGGTTTTCGGGCCAAAGGTTACCATGCGTCGTCTGGTAACCGTGGATGGCTACGATTTGCTCCTGGGATTGAAGGGGGGCTGTTGATCATCGCACGCCTTCGTTTTTGGTAGCCGTGTAGGGAAGGCTAGCATGGTGGCGCGGCTAGGTGCGTTTGGCATGGTGGGGCCAAGGGCTTAGCATGCCGTTGGCACATGGTGCATCTAGTATGGCTAGGGCCAAGGCAAGGTGCGGTTTGGCTTGGCATGGTGGGGCCAAGGGTTTGGCATGCCGTTGGCACATGGCGCGGCTAGCACGGCTAGGGCCAAGGAAAGGTGAGGTTTGGCTTGGCATGGTGGGGCCAAGGGTTTGGCATGTCGTTGGCACATGGTGCGGCTAGCATGGCTAGGGCCAAGGAAAGATGCGTTTAGCTTGGCATGGTGGAGCCAAGGGTTTGGCATGCCGTTGGCACATGGCGCGGCTAGCACGGCTAGGGCCAAGGCAAGGTGCGGTTTGGCTTGGAATGGTGGGGCCAAGGGTTTGGCATGCCATTGGCACATGGTGCGGCTAGCATGGCTAGGGCCAAGGCAAGGTGCGGTTTGGCTTGGTGTTGTGGGGCCAAGGGTTTGGCATGCCGTTGGCACATGGCGCGGCTAGCATGGCTAGGGCCAAGGCAAGGTGCGGTTTGGCTTGGCATGTGGGGCCAAGGGTTTGGCGTGAATGGCTTGGCTTGGCATGGCGGGGCCAAGGGCTTGGCATGCCATGGGCGCATGGTGTGGCTAGCATGGCTAGGGCCAAGGCAAGGTGCGGTTTGGCTTGGCATGTGGGGACAAGGGTTTGGTAGGTATGGATGGCATGGTTTTCCATTGGCACAGGGGTGCGGCTAGCTTGGTTGGCATGCCTTGGCGCGGTAGGTGTGGTGATGAGTGCCAAATAGTGCATATTTATACACCTTTTTATTGGCACTTTACTCATCTTTTTGCGCTTAGAAATCAGATATTATCCCAGATTCTGTATTTTCTTTGTTTTCAAGAATAAATATTTGTATTAATTAATTTTGTGTTTTTAGGTAATAAATGAAGCTCGGAGAATCTGAGGAGCCCAAAGAGCGAAGAATTGGAGTCGAGCATCTATGGAGCAGAAAGCCAAAGCCCGCGCACGAAACAGTTGCAACCCAACAAGTAGCAACTCATCTACAAGACATGGGTTTGAGCTAGACCCGACCCGCGACCCGGATCCGAGCCCGTCCACTCCAAGCCGTTGAGATTTCTATCTTACGCATCCAATGGTCGCTGCCTCCACGCGCATCGAAGTTCGCTGCTCCCGTGCAACACCAAATCACTCCAATCCTCCCTACACCGTTCAGATCTCACTCCCACGCATCCAACGGTCGCTGCCTTACTCCCATCAAATCTCTGATGCACCCGCTCAACACCACACCACCTATATAAGCCCCTTAGCCAAAACCTAAACCTAATTTTCTCTTCTCTTCTCCTCTCCACCCGACAGAGCTCTGCTCTCCACCTCCTCTTCCCCGACCATCTCTGCAACGCCATCACCACCACCATCTCCTCTGCCGTTCTTCCCGACACCACAACACACCAAGAACGATGCACCATCCCTTACCGTCTCTCTACCTAGTTCATAGCTTCTTCCCTAGAAGCTAAGATCGAGACAGAGAGAACTAGGGTTAGGGTTTCATGAGCGAGGATCAAGCATCACCTCGTAACCGAATTGACAAGAGAGAGGACTGAATCATAGAGCATGGGTAAATGGGTATGACTTTAATTGTTATTTTAAAGCAAATTTAGGGTTTGATATTTTTGGGGGATTTTGCATGTATAAATAGAAGGTGTATTTGGATGTTTGAAGTATGCCTGGGCTAGCCAGTGCTTCACTTAGGGTTAATTTGTAGTGTAATTGTTATTTCAATGTTTTAATTTCATTATCCAGGGTGTTTGATGAAACCCCTGAGTCTCATGTGAAGCATGTCTGTTTGGTTTGTTTCTTGTTTTGTGCTAATATGCTTAAGACTAGTAGTTAATTATGGAGCTTACAAACCTGTGATGAGTGGTACTGTAAGAAGACCACTCATACTAGGGGTGAGTTAGCAACTTTAGTTAGTGAAAATCTAATTAAGACCTTCAACTGAAGGCACAAGAACATTGCTCAACCTACATTGCCTGAGCATGAGGTTAGGGGTGGATTCACCACCCAGTAGCTCCCAATTGCCTTAGTTCAGTTTCACCATTTCACTTGATCGCATCGACAACTTACATCTGTTGTGTTACACACTTGCTAGTACTCAGTTTAGAAAGCCATAGATCATACTTAAGCACACCCTAGTCCTTGTGGGATCGACCCGTACTTGCCGCGTCTCCGATAGACGCCGTGCACTTGCGGTATTACAAGTAGGTCACAAAATATAAACACTTCTCGAGGCCTACCAAGTTTTTGGCGCCGCTGCCGGGGACTTGGCGCGTGCCCTGTGTTCATTGGCTCGCTTTACTGATTTTCACCCCTGTTTATATATGTTGCATTAAAGTTTTAGCCATTAACTAGTATAACTTAGCTGTAACTTGCCTATTTCTGCATCTTAGTTAATCTTCTTTGTATATTCACTCATTTGCATATTTTCTTATTTACATTCTCTCTCTGGTTTGAAGCTGTGGTCAGCTCAGCTTCATCAATAGCTGAGAGTTGCAGTATGCCATACTCTCAACAGCTTCATCAATAGCTGGTTGCATTTTCTTATTGCATTCCTTGCATTCTCTCTATAAGACTCTCTTTGCTTCGCCTGCACTTCAGGTACCTGTGCTGTGCCTATGAGCAATTGAGACAAGCCAACCCAAGGAGACAAGGAAAGGCGCAGACTTAAGGTTAGCCATTGTCTGCCCTGTGCTGTGTGCACACCCACTTTTTGAATTTGCTGAGCATAGTTGCAGCAGCACAGCCATCTTGGCTGCACAGGTTGGTGACTCCACCTGCAATTTCCATATTGAATGCTAAGCTGCCATGTTTGCATGATCTGAGTGAGATTTTCTTGCTTAAACTGTGCTGTTTGTTAAAATCAATAACTGATAATTTGTCCTGCAACTGTGCATGCTATGAAAAATCTGCCCTGTGCACATCTGAGTTGAGAATATAATCTGCTTGATCTGTGCTATAATTGTTAAACTCAACTGTTGTGTATCTGCCTTGCCGGTCATTGAATGAATGCCATGTAACCCTTGCTTGCCTGTGGAACCATTTCCCTTGCTGAGTGTGCAACCTGAGACCTGTGTTGTGAGCATATCTTGTGAAAAGTAGAGGCAACTGAACTAGTTGCCTTCCCATCTGTTGAGTCTGCCAGACTCGCTGACCGTGTCACCACTTGCATCCGAGTAGTTGCTCATTCCCCGTGACCTTAGTTTCCATCTGCTTCCGAGCCGAACTCCAGCCCCAAGGCCGTGAGTTGAGCTGTAGAATTTTAGCTACCCTGTCTTGTGGTTAACCCGAGCTGGACCAAGGAAAAGCACATAAGCCGCCAATCTTTCTTGTGCTCGGTTACGCGAGGAAGTGTCACTGTGTGAATTCGTGTTACCCTGTGTGTTCAATTGTAAATCTGTGCATAAGCTATCTAAGTTGTGTTGTTGTATAAGTTGTTGAGCAATCTAGGCCTCTACAGGGCCTGTACTTTCAACCCTAGGCCTTGACAAACCTTGTGTTCACCTCCAGCCCCTGTAGCTGTGAGATTGAACTTGGATAACTAGGTTGGCTGTAATCCCAAGTTGAAGTCAACTGAGGGAGTTGATATCAACTCAGAGAGTTGACACAACCCATTTGCCATGTACCTTGTGTTCTTAAGCCTGCTCATTTGCAATCTGTGCACTTGCAGATTGAGCACATAAACTGACCTGTGCATAGACCAGCTTATTACTTGCTCTGTCGGTGTGTGTTGCTCTGAGTTTATGATTGAGCACATAAACTCTGCCTCACTTAATCCTGTCCTGCACAAGCTGTGCTGTGTTTAATTTTTGCATAATTTGGCCAAACTACACACACCCTGAAACCTACGGACATCGGGTTGTGTAGACAACTTTACACAAGAAGAACTCCTGGCTCGCATAAGTCGAAGCCCACTTACAGGGGCTAACCATTCTAAACTTTCAGCCCACATCAACCCACCATCTGGGCTGCTTAGGCTAAAACAAAACTGAGCCCACTGTCCACTAGGCTTGGCACAACCACAGAAGCCCAACTACTGGACTGAGCCATTCAATCTGGGCTGCACTTGTTCATCTGCTGGGCTGTGCACAAAGATTTCAGCCCACACCCAACTAGGCTTTGCAAAAACAACCTGGGCTTTACATTTTCACCCAAACTGGGCCGGCAAACCAAAACTGAGCCCAATAAACCAAACTGATTTTTTCATAACCTGGGCTTAAACCAAACTGAAGCCCACACAAGCTGCATTCCCACATAAACCAAACCAAAACCCAACAAAACCAAATGAGCCCCTTTAAACCAAACAAAGCCCACATAAACCAAACTAGACTTTGAGTTCAATTTGAGTGTTAAATCATGTCAGGATCCATTAGAGAGCTTGCTTACGGGCATGCTCCACAATATGAAACCCCCACAGACCATAATGATTTTAGGGAATATTATGAGCCTTCTCAGGGCCCTGACCTTGAATACTCATACCCTAACCATCATGAGCACATGTATCAGTCACCACAGTGGGGAGATGAACAATTTTATACTCCCCCGGCTCCTTGTTTACAATCACTAATGGAAACGCTCATGGAGCAAAATGCTAGGCTTGAACTGAATGCAATACATGACCATCCATATAACAACATATCTGAATTTCCCTTCCCTAGTGAACCTCATGCTCAACCATACAATGAATATCCATATGAGGAATGCATACCCACTAGTGAAGACTTGCCCTCAATAGAACAACTCACTATGATTCTTCAAAGGAACCTGATTGAGTTACAAAATGAAGATTGGAAGGAAACTTATGATAGGATGTTTGTTATCTCTGATAATTTTGAAAATAGTGTTTCTACTCCTACTCATGCAATTAACACTGAATATGAACCTAATCTAGAGGTAAATGAGTACACTAGAAATGCTACAATTTTGAATAGGAAACGCATTTTTGCTATGATGATGATGATGAATATGATATGTTAGAAGAGCATGTGTATTTTGAAAATGTAGTAGAATCTTTTGGTTCAGAGACGTTAGACGTCTCTTCTGTGAACCCTATGAATGATGCCTCTTCTAATATGCATACATGTGATATTAACTCTGAGCTTGGTTTTGTGAAATTCTTCAGTGAATGTGAGCATGCTTCACAACTTGTTTGTGACTTAGGAAAGGATGAATCTTCTGTTGACACTAATGTTCTTTTGGATCATGATATTATTGTTGTGTCTGATTCCCTGCCCATATCACAACATGTTGCCTGCTCTGATGATTATGACATGGTGATTGATGAATTGTTCTATGCTGGAGAACATGACTTACCTTCTTCTGACCTTAGGAAAGTGTGTGATGGTACAAATGATTTTAAAAATGAAAACAACCTAGATGTACCTAACCTCTCTCCTGAGTCACAAATTGATACTCCTCCACCAAACCTAGGTGTAGTTTGTAACAAAATTGCAATACCAACTTTTCTAAAAATGCCTAACTTAGGCTTAGAGCTTTGTGCTTCCCAAGTCCTCTTGGACTATTTTGCATCAAAGTATGACACCTTTAGGGAACCACAGTTGGAATGTGTATGTATGCCTGTAATTAGCAAAACTCATTTTGAGTTAGACCTTTTGCATGATGTACCTTTAAAATTGCAAGATTTTGTTCTCACAAAAACACCTGTTCACAAGTTTAGGTTTGGGGGAAACTCCTTCACATCTGCAGTCTTGCTTGCACTCTCATGTTATATCTGTGTAAGACTGTTGATGTTTGTATATATTGTCTTTTGGGTTGATCCTCAACTCTTTAGACTGTTGGTGTATGGTGAATTTTTGTATATAATCCAGTAGGACTTTTTAAATTTTTCTTTTCTTGAATCGGATGAGTCTTCTTGTGCATATTTTATGCTAATCCGATATGATCTCCGTTGAGAATATTGGATTCTAGCCTTGATTAATGAAGCTCCAACCTTGCTCCCGCCGACATACCGGTAATCTCTTCCCTTTTCTCTTATCAGCATAGTTCTCATGGTATGTGACTGTTTAAATTTTTCCTATCTGTTGACACATTGAGGACAATGTTCGATTTAGGTTTGGGGGTGCATTTGCATATAGAGTTTTTAGTCTTTTTATTTTACTTCACTTATTTAAAAAAAAAAAAAAAAAAAAAAAAAAAATTCAATTCAAAACTCTTTTTGTAAAAACCTCCAACTTTTAGAGATTTTAGAGTCACTAGCATGCTTTTAGCTATGTTTACATAGAGATTCGACCGAAATAACGGAACTTGGAAGTACCAAAAGAGAACACAATCGGGTTTCTTAGTTGATTAGAGCGTTAAAGTTGGATTTAACCATACCGGAGGGCGAATTAGGTGTTGTTTAGATATTCGGTAGTAGAATTGTGATCACCCATAGTGGAGACTACCCATTTTACATCAAGCGAGGTACCGACCTTCATTCTTTGTGACTTTCTAGAAAAGCTTTTAGAGTGTGTGTCACCGTACGTCAATTCCGGGTAGGAATGGTGAGCTACCCAACTTCGCACCACTTTCAAAGACTATTTTTGATCTCTTGAGTGCTAATTCCGTCAATCATGAGGGTGACGTCTAAAGATGAAAACTCCTTCTAAATACCGATTTGCGCTAACATCACTCTCTCTCAATCAGCAAGACCCATAGAAACACATCATCGTCAGCAAGCGGAGCATCATCAGAATATGGAAAGAAAAATTGATATAGTCTCGTGCAACAAAAGAAAAGAAAAGAAAAATAGGATGAGAATTAATGAAGTTTGTGAAATCAAGACAAGTGTAAAAAAAAAAAAAAAAAAAAAAAAAAAAATTGAGGCTTATTGTTTTATTGTTATTTTCATTCTAAGTTAAAAAAAAAAAAAAAAAAAAAAATGTTTGTCAAGTTTTTGTAAAGTTCGGAAGTTCATCATCAGCTATTGAAGACTGAAGACCGAAGAGTGAAGACGTTTCTATGGTTCCTATGAGAGATTGATGTTAATTGCCGATCGGGTGAGAAGTGAGTGAGTACTCCCACCCCTTGCTAATGGTTGATTTCCTTTCTTAGAGATCATCAGAAAAAGATTCTTTTTATCCACACTTCTGTGGAGTCTCCCAGATTTTATTTCGGAAGGTTATCCTTCTTACCTACAACGTGTGCAGGATTTCTCTCTTTACTCCTGCCTGCACACATGAGAGACTAAAAAAGCGATCTTTTTGAGTGCAATTATCATAAAACCTTAATGGTGAGGCAGAAGTTGAGGCTTATGATCACAATCGAATCCGAATTCTTTCATATGGTATGGTTACTTCTCGCTCAAAGACTTAAGGATGAGAATGCGTTCTTCGATAGTTCTAACTTCTGTTACTAGCATGCGAAACTCTATGTCCTCATAGCTCCTTGGATGCTTGAGACTCTTTTACACTCGAAGTTGGAGAAGGTTTTGTGGGTACACCTGGTAAACCCTCACGAGACTACAACTCGTCCACTAGGGACACCTAGGGGTTTAAAGGCTTAGTGCATACGCTAAATGCATTCGAGAGACCTGCGACAGGGGTATAGTTAGGATTTCTTATTTTCTGTTTCACTTGAGGACAAGTAAAATTCAGGTTTGGGGGTATTTGATGAGTGCCAAATAGTGCATATTTATACACCTTTTTATTGGCACTTTACTCATCTTTTTGCGCTTAGAAATCAGATATTATCCCAGATTCTGTATTTTCTTTGTTTTCAAGAATAAATATTTGTATTAATTAATTTTGTGTTTTTAGGTAATAAATAAAGCTCGGAGAATCTGAGGAGCCCAAAGAGCGAAGAATTGGAGTCGAGCATCTATGGAGCAGAAAGCCAAAGCCCGCGCACGAAACAGTTGCAACCCAACAAGTAGCAACTCATCTACAAGACATGGGTTTGAGCTAGACCCGACCCGCGACCCGGATCCGATCCCGTCCACTCCAAGCCGTTGAGATTTCTATCTTACGCATCCAATGGTCGCTGCCTCCACGCGCATCGAAGTTCGCTGCTCCCGTGCAACACCAAATCACTCCAATCCTCCCTACACCGTTCAGATCTCACTCCCACGCATCCAACGGTCGCTGCCTTACTCCCATCAAATCTCTGATGCACCCGCTCAACACCACACCACCTATATAAGCCCCTTAGCCAAAACCTAAACCTAATTTTCTCTTCTCTTCTCCTCTCCACCCGACAGAGCTCTGCTCTCCACCTCCTCTTCCCCGACCATCTCTGCAACGCCATCACCACCACCATCTCCTCTGCCGTTCTTCCCGACACCACAGTCACCAGCAAACGATGCACCATCCCTTACCGTCTCTCTACCTAGTTCATAGCTTCTTCCCTAGAAGCTAAGATCGAGACAGAGAGAACTAGGGTTAGGGTTTCGCGAGCAGAGGGAGCAAGCATCACCTCAGAGCCGAATTGACAAGAGAGAGGACTGAATCAGAGAGCATGGGTAAATGGGTATGACTTTAATTGTTATTTTAAAGCAAATTTAGGGTTTGATATTTTGGGGGATTTTGCATGTATAAATAGAAGGTGTATTTGGATGTTTGAAGTATGCAGGCTAGCCAAGTGCTTCACTTAGGGTTAATTTGTAGTGTAATTGTTATTTCAATGTTTTAATTTCATTATCCGGGTGTTTGATGAAACCCCGAGTCTCATGTGAAGCATGTCTGTTTTGGTTTGTTTCTTGTTTTGTGCTAATATGCTTAAGACTAGTAGTTAATTATGGAGCTTACAAACCTGTGATGAGTGGTACTGTAAGAAGACCACTCATACTAGGGGTGAGTTAGCAACTTTAGTTAGTGAAAATCTAATTAAGACCTTCAACTGAAGGCACAAGAACATTGCTCAACCTACATTGCCTGAGCATGAGGTTAGGGGTGGATTCACCACCCTGGTAGCTCCCAATTGCCTTAGTTCAGTTTCACCATTTCACTTCAGTCGCATCGACAACTTACATCTGTTGTGTTACACACTTGCTAGTACTCAGTTTAGAAAGCCATAGATCATACTTAAGCACACCCTAGTCCTTGTGGGATCGACCCGTACTTGCCGCGTCTCCGATAGACGCCGTGCACTTGCGGTATTACAAGTAGGTCACAAAATATAAACACTTCTCGAGGCCTACCATGTGGCTGGCATGGTTTGTCATTGGCACAGGGGTGCGGCTAGCATGGTTGGCATGCCTTGGCGCGGTAGGTGTGGCTGGCATGATTTGCCATTGGCACAGGGGTGCGGCTAGCATGGTTGGCATGCCTTGGCGTGGTAGGATGTGGCTGGCATGATGAGCCATTGGCACAGGGGTGCGGCTAGCATGGTTGGTATGCCTTGGCGAGGTAGGATGTGGCTGGCATGATGAGCCATTGGCACGTGAGGTGTGAAATTAGGGTTTTGGCTTGTCGAAACCCTAATTAGCATTTAAAAAAAAGGTACCCTGGTAATTTTCTCGCAGACAAATTAAAGGGTTCAATAAATGCGTTTAAGTCATGTGACGTCACTGACTGACTAGGGTTTTACGATTTTACCTCTAAGTTAAAAACCACCATCAACAGCAAGATAGAAAATTAATCACAAACAAACTTCGTCTCATCGTTTGTGATTCTGCAATATCTTCCTTCGCTAGTCGATTAAGATTATTGTGAGGTGATTGATAATTCTAGGCTGTTCTTCGGGAATATAAGTCCGGGTTATCAATTGGTTCTTGTTCACATTGATTTATCAAAAGACGGAACAAAAACTCGTAGGTATTTCTGTGGGAGACAGATTTATCTATTACCGTAGACTTTTCTTTGTGATATAGATTTGTTTATTAAAGTCTTCGACTTTGGGTCGTAGCAACTTTTAGTTGTGGGTGAGATCAGCTAAGGGAATCAAGTGCGTAGTATCCTGCTGGTATCAGAGACGTAAGGAGCGCAACTTTACCTTGGATCAGTGTGAGATTGATTGGGGTTCAACTACAGTCCAGACCGAAGTTAGTTTGTAGTAGGCTAGTGTCTGTAGTGGCTTAATACAGTGTGTGTTCAATCTGGACTAGGTCCCTGGGTTTTTCTGCATTTGAGGTTTCCTCGTTAACAAAACTTCTGGTGTCTGTATTATTTCTTTTCCGCATTATATTTTGTTATATAATTGAAATATCACAGGTTGTGCGTTGAATCAATCAATTGGGAAATTCAACCTTTGGTTGTTGATTGAAATTGATTGATCCTTGAACATTGGTCTTTGGTACCGTTCAAGTGATTTCTCTTGTATTCAATTAGACTCGCATATTTCTATTTGCTTGAGTAAGTATTGAATCGAGAAAGTGAGATATAACTCTCTGATGTACTTTTATTAAGATTGAGTCTGACTGTCTGGTTGATTCTCTTGAAAGTATATTGGAGTTAGTCCATACAGATTGCTAAGCGAAATATTGGGTGTGGTTGTTAGCCCCCCGCTTTTTCAATTGGTATCAGAGCAGGCAAACACGTTTAAAGACCTTACAAGTCTGTGTTTGTAGCGATCTGACTATATGGACAATAAAGTCTCTAGAAACGCTCACCAAGGTTAAAAACCGATCGTAGAAAAAGTTCTGATAAACTGGTTATTCTCCAGGAAAAGTTAGATGAACAAATCCGGATCAACTCTGATATTGTTGCAGAAATTGCAATGCTTAAGGATTTCAAATCTGTCAAAATTCCCTTGATGGACTTGAATAACTCTTTCTTCTATGAAGAAAAGTTGTAAGTCAGATGATAAACAATGTCTAGACATTGTGAAACCTGATAATACTCAGAACGAGATTAAAAATGTTGACCCATGTATGTTCTGTGACTCTTACAATCACTTTCAACATACTTGTATGTCCTTCTGGAAAAGCCTAAAAGTTGCAAGTAATCTTCATAAGAAAGCTGAACAACTGTTTGCTTCCCTAAAAGGATGTACAAAACTAACTAGAAATCCTAAATAGGATAGTAGTGTTAGTATGGTAGCTTTTGCTTTAAAATCAACATCGCCCTTTCAATGGTTTCTTGATAGCGGATGTAGCAGACATATGACATGTGATCTCACGTGGTTTGTTTCCTCAAACGACTATGAAGGAGGTCCGGTAACATTTGGAGATGGGAGTTGCTGCTACATAAGCAAGAAGGGGACGATCAAACTTCCCGGCGTACCTGAAATCCATGATGTAGTATACGTAAAAGGTATGAATGCAAATCTTCTTTCTATTTGTCAAATTTGTGACAAAGGCCATAGAGTTATCTTCAATGAAAATGGATGTGACATTGTAGGCAAAACTGGGAAAGTAATTTTTCTGGGAACTCGTGGTAAAAACAACTGTTATCTTCTGGATACTCAGTTCAGCAATTGTTGCAATTTGACTAAGGTGGAATCTTCACATCTTTGGCATGAGCGTTTTGGTCACATCAATTATCATCTTCTAACTAAGATCATTAACAAAGAACTTGTTAGAGGCATTCCCAAAATCAATGCAAAGATTGATGGTGTATGTGGTGCCTGTCTAAAGGGTGAACAAATGAAAGTTCACCATAAATCATCTCGAGATATTCTCACTAAAGCTCCACTTGATTTAATTCATATGGATCTCTTCGGACCAATTCAACAACCCACGGTTGCTGGTAAGAAGTATGCTTTAGTTATGGTTACACCAGATTCACTTAGGTTGCATTTTTATCTCATAAGAATGAAACCCTTGATGAATTCAAGATTATTGTTAAAAGAATCCAGAACGAACAAGGTTGCAAACTAAAGAAAATTAGAAGCGACCGTGGAACTGAATTCAATGACACTAAGGTGTTTGAATTTTGTAATGAACTGGGGATTATTCAACAATATTCACCACCCATCACTCCTCAAGCCAATGGAGTTGCAGAAAGAAAAAACAGGAACATTCAGGAAATGGCCAGGGTAATGCTCCATAACAAAAACTTACCATTAAGGTTTTGGGGAGAAGCTGTCTTTACAGCATGTTATTTGATCAACCGTGTTTACCTACGGTCTAAAACCCTAAATACTCCTTATGAGTTGTGGCACGGTAGAAAACCCAACTTGCACTATCTCAGAGTGTTCAGTAGTAAGTGCTACATTCTAAAAGATCGAGAACAGGGAGGGAAATTTGATACTAAAAGTGATGAAGGTATCTTCCTTGGCTATGCTTCCGATAGTCGTGGTTTTCGAGTGTTTAATCTCAGAACCCAGGTTATGATGGAATCTGCTAATGTTATCATCGATGATATTAGTAATTTTCATCATGATAATCCTCCTGCTGAATTGCCTCCAACTGAGAAAATTGAGAAAGTCAAAGAAATCCCAGATTCAGTTGAAGTTATCATAAATGTTACTGATCCTGATATTTCTAGTGACGAGGAGAAGAGCACTGATCAGGCTACTCCTGTCGAACAAAAACGTGTCCCTCCACGACACCTCTGGGTTCAAAGGAATCATGATCCCAACAGTATTATTGGAGGAAGAGATTCTACTGCGAAGACAAGAGGACAACTTCAAAATATTTGCAATTTTGGTTGTTATCTTTCACAAGTAGAACCGAGAAATATTGATGAAGCTTTTAGCGATCCCTTTTGGGTGAATGCAATGCATGAAAAGCTAAATCAATTTCAAAGACATGACATATGGAAACTAGTGCCTTGTCCCTCCAATATCAATATTGTTGGTACCAAATGGATATTTAAGAATAAGTCTGATGAATTTGGCACTATTGTCAGAAATAAATCCAGACTTGTCGCTCAAGGGTATTCACAAATTGAAGGTATCGATTTTGACAAAACCTTTGCTCGTGTGGCACGCCTTGAGTCCATTCGGTTGCTTTTAGCTCATGCTTGTTTTCTTAAGGTTAAGTTATTTCAAATGGACATAAAATCCGCGTTCCTAAACGGAAATTTAAAGGAAGAGGTCTATGTCGCTCAACCTAAGGATTTGAAAACCCTGATTTCCCAGATCATGTCCTTAAGCTTAATAAGGCGTTATATGGGTTGAAACAAGCACCTCGTGCATGGTTCGAAAAACTAACCACATCTCTTCTTAGGAAAGGTTTTTCAAGAGGCGGAGCTGATAAAACCTTGTTTACCAAATGGAGTGGGAAAGACGTTGTCATCGCTCAAGTCTATGTAGATGACATAATCTATGGCTCAACTTCTGAAAAACTTGCAAAAGATTTTCGAGTATCTCTTGGGAAGGAATTTGAAATGAGCAATGTTGGTGAATTAAAATTCTTTTTAGGATTACAAATTCAACAACATAAGGATGGAATTTACTTATCTCAAGAAAAATATGCTAAGGATCTTGTTTCAAGGTTCGGCTTGGATAAGTCAACTCCAAAACTGACACCTATGCCCACCACTAGGGCTGCACAAAACTGAACCATAACCATGAACCAAAACCGAAACCGACCTTTTAAAACCGAACCGAACCAAAACCATAAGACAATGGTTTGATTGTGGTTGTCATTTCTGGAAAACCGATATGAATGGTTTCAGTTTCGGTTGGTGCCAAAAACCGAACCGATAACCATTGGTTTTAACCGATTTGTGTATGACGTTGATTTTAGTGAATACTAGCCGTTGATTGAGAAATAAATCTTAACCTAAGAAGCGTCAGTTCTCTTTTCTCCTCAGTTCTCGTCCTAAGTTTTCTCTCTTCACTTCCTCGGTTCTTTTCCCTGGCTCCATAATATCCATTAGCATTCGAGCTAGAGCACTAGTGACACCAGTGTTACCACTGCTCTAAAATTAACTAGTAACTAGTAAAGTACCACAACTTCTTCTTCCTCTCTTCTTCTTCAAGTTTAATCAAGCAACAAACGAAGATTATAAGTTACTTCAGGTATTGAATGTTTCATTCGATCTTATTTTCTTCAAATATTATGATACTATGACTATGAACGTTAGGTTTGAATTGATTTTGATGTAAGATTTGATTTTAGAAATCTGCAAATTAGGGTTCTGTGATGTTAAATTTTTGGGGGATATTTCAAAATTAGGGTTCATTTTTGTTGATTTCACATGGTAATATGAACTGGGTTCTGCTTAATTGGGTCAAAAGATAATTATGAATTTTGTTATTAAGGAGAAACTAGACTTTTTAAAATTTAATATTTCTGTTAATAGTTAATATGTATTGGGAGTTGTACATCTGATGTATTTGAAACTTTAATGGAAGGATCTGAAAATTTGCCTGTCAGTTTTTTGGGACTGACAGATATAAAAAAAAATCTTGTGACTAAACCGGTTAACCAAAAACCGAATGGTTTTATTCAAAACCGAGTAGAAACCGAACCGAGTGAAACCGAATAAGCTTAATGGTTTCATTGGTTTTTAATATTGAAAAACCGAGTACTATGGTTTCGGTTTTGGTTTTTCCAATAATCGATGAAAACCGAACCATGTGCAGCCCTACCCACCACTGGTAAACTACACAGAGATTAGAAAGGAGTAAGCGTAGATAAAAAAATATATCGATCTATTATTGATAGCCTTTTATATCTTGCAGCTACTAGACCTGACATTGCTTTTAGTGTTGGTCGTTATGCTAGATTTCAGGCTAATCCAAAGGAATCTCATCTTTCAGCTACAAAAAGGATCATACGATATGTGAATCACACGGCTGGGTATGGTTTGTCTTATACTTTTGATACCAACACTGACCTTTCTGCGTATTCAGATGCTGACTAGGCAGGATGTGTAGAAGACAGAAAAAGAACATCAGGGGGTTTCTACTATGTAGGTCTGAATCTTGTGGCATGGCATAACAAGAAACAAAATTCACAATCCATGTCCACATGTGAAGCAGAATATATTGCTACCGGCTCATGTTGTACTCAACTTTTATGGATGAAACAATGTTGGCTGATTATGGAATTGATACTGGAGTAATAAAGATCTTCTGTGATAACTCTAGCGTGATTCGAATCACTAAAAATCCCGTTGATCACTCAAGAACAAAGCACATTGATATAAGGTACCATTTTATTCGAGATCTCTATGAAAATGGTATCATAAATATGGAATTTGTGCCTTCCGAACAACAGCTGGCTGATATTCTCACCAAACCACTAGATACTGCTACATTTCAACACTTACGGCAGTCTATTGGTGTTGTTTTGGTTCATTAGTTTCCTATAACTCTTTCCCCTGTGCTTATCTCGATATTTTGGGCAATTGAGTTTGGAATCCAGTAAGTGTTTATTTCAATTCTGCATTTGTTTGAGTAAGTTGATTTACTCTGTTAGGTGTTGGTTTTTAAGAAATCCTTCTTTTCTTAGGAAAGTAAGGTCGATCTTGTTGTTATTTCGGGAATGACATCTTATGGGGGAGAGTTCTTAATTGAACTTGTGCTTAATTGACAAATCTTTGTGGGGGAGTGCGGCTGTGGAATATTATAGGAGTTATCTTGTATCTTTATAAACTCCTTGATGAAAGCATTTAGCTTCGGATATATGATTGCATCTAAAAAGTTGATATGTGCTTACTTTTGGTCATGAAATGTCTCTATGGAAATTTCATCAGGATCCCACTAGTTTTCGTACCTTTGCCAATTTTATTGACAAAAAGGGGGAGAATTAATGTGTAGTTCACACTACAAATACATATGGTTTTCGGATCATTATGTAAGGGGGAGTGGTTTCCATGTGATATGGAGTATTGACTAAGGGGGAGTGATACATATCACCATAGTATTGTTGTCGAAGTTTTGATACAATTGAACTTTGATGTTGTGTAATAATACTATGACACTGTGTAACAATGATTGAGAATTCTTGTTTTCTCATTGTTATAGCTACGGATTTTCAACAACGATGATACTAAACTTACAACCTTTGGAATCAATGGAGTACTTGGAAGTGACGAAGATTTCGAGTAATGTTGAAGACCCAAAAAGATCAGGCATGTGGAAGAGAAGCTACAAAAGTCTATATTTATTTTTGTATTCCATATGTATTGATAGTTCTGTCACTAAAATTGACAAAGGGGGAGATTGTTAGAGCACTGCTCGGTCGAACTCGCATGCGTTGCTATCTCAAGCATGTTTTTCAATGTTAGTGATCAAAACTATAAGTATTGATTTCTAGTCTACTTATAGCTAAGTCTCGGACTAGGATAGAAAGTGTAGTTGAGCTCTAGACTCCATGGCGATCATCATACAAAGACGAAGAACTACTCAAGGAACTGGTGGAACTTCATCGACTAAAAGGTATGTGGAGACTTGAACTTATCTATCACTCAAAAGCCTATCTACTTTATCTCCTATCTTGAGACAAAAGTCGTATTGCTATATAGACTTTGATTATACACATTTTCTATTTCGAGCCGAGTTTATCTCGCTTATCTATTTCTCGAAATATGTGTTGGTAAGCTTTCGCTTTGGCCAAGTTCATCTTTACTAGTGACGAAAGTCATATTAAGTTTCAATTACTTGAAAATTGCTTTGACGAAAAATGTTTGTGAACAACAACTATATAACGTCCTCTAAGAATTTTTCAATGATTGAAATGAGAGTTTAGAATATATAACCATTGTTGGATATAAACATTGTGTGATAACTCATACGTGTGTAAGTCCATATTTTTTGAACCAAAGTATGCGTACTTTGATGCTCTGGAAAACCGGGACTAAAGTTCGCGTACCAGTACGCGCACCATCGGAAGTTCACGTCCCGTGAAAATCTGCTGGAGTTTGTGAACTGAAAACAAACTTATTCCGGGTGCTTAAGTCCGCGTACCAGTATGCGTACTTAGGTTGGTTATTTTCTAAAAACGAATATTCGTGAACTTAAACTTATATAAACTAAGGAATGCATAATTGCAAACCGTGGCTATAAAGTTCATGAATCGATTCGAGTGAATCAAAACGTTTTTGCTTCGATAGTGTCTTGTATACTTCTATAAGATCTAAGTAATTGAACAACTCTCTAACTAGTTCATTTGAGTCATTTGAACTAGCTATGGTAAAGAAGAATATGGTTGATATGAAAGTGCTCATATGGCTAACCATTTGGTTAACTACTGTTGAACCAACTAAGTGTACATGTTTGGGTACGGTTACACAAACCTAAATAAATGTGCATTTCATTTGTGTGTAACAAGCTAAGTTTCGATCTAACGGTTGAAAGATATTAGCTTGAATCTAATCGGGTTTTCATCTAACGGTGAATATTGAATGCTTTGTTACCAAGGTAACTTAGATTGCAAACCCTGATTTGAAAGACTATATAAAGGAGAACTCTAGCAACTGGGAAACCTAATCCCCACACCTCCTGTGTGATACTAGTTGTATAAGCTAGAGTCGATTCTCCTTTAACCTTAGGTTTCTACCGAGACCCTGTAAGTCAACGATTTGAAGACTTCATTGGGATTGTGAAGCCGGACCCAACTATTTTCTTTGTAGTTGCGTGATCTGATCTTGCTGTTTATATCGTACTAAGTACAGTCGTAAGATTGGATTGAGATTGATTTCTCCGATAGGCAAGATAGAAAAGTAATCACAAACAAACTTCGTCTCATCGTTTGTGATTCCGCAATATATTCTTTCGCTAGTCGATTAAAATTATTGTGAGGTGATTGATAATTCTAGGTTGTTCTTCGGGAATATAAGTCCGGGTTATCAATTGGTTCATGTTCACCTTGATTTATCAAAAGACGGAACAAAAACTCGTAGGTATTTCGTGGGAGACAGATTTATCTATTACCGTAGACTTTTCTGTGTGATACAGATTTGTTTATTAAAGTCTTCGACTTTGGGTCGTAGCAACTCTTAGTTGTGGGTGAGATCAGCTAAGGGAAGCAAGTGCGTAGTATCCTGCTGAAATCAGAGACGTAAGGAGCGCAATTGTACCTTGGATCAGTGTGAGATTGATTGGGGTTCAACTACAGTCCAGATCGAAGTTAGTTTGTAGTAGGCTAGTGTCTGTAGCGGCTTAATACAATATGCGTTCAATCTGGACTAGGTCCCAGGGTTTTTCTGCATTTGCGGTTTCCTCGTTAACAAAACTTCTAGTGTCATGTGTTATTTCTTTTCTGCATTATATTTTGTTATATAATTGAAATATCACAGGTTGTGCGTGATAGGTTTTAATTGTTGTTGTTGTAAAGTGGTAAGAAAGATTCGTTCAACTTAAACTTGTGAAGATTCGTTTTAGACTCAAATTAAAATAGAAAACTTAAGATGAAATTATCAAGATTATAAAAAGCACCGAGACTCAGGATTCCACCATTGACCAATTAAGTGATTCAATCTAATCAATATTCATGCAATTCTTTGAGTTTAAAGTGATTCTAATTTATTGCCTCTAGTAGATTTTCGAAGTAACAATTGTACACATCAAGCATGAAACATCAAAAGTCTTAGACTAAGCATGCTCCATCAAAACGAATCACAATCATTCAATAAAAATCAATTTTCCAATATTAGTTCCATGCAAATATTCATAAAAGAAATGGTGAAAAATAAGAGAAAACTAATAAAGCAGACAGTTTGCAACGTTTTATAGGCGTTACAAACTGACTGTTACAGAGGACTGTTGCAATAATGAATTGTTACAGGAAACGATAGAAGAGATATGTTCTAGAATAAAAGACTGTTCTAGTGCGTCTTATGTTCTTCGTGTTCTTCAGCAGCATGATGAGTGCTAAATAGTGCATATTTATACACCTTTTTATTGGCATTTTACTCATCTTTTGTGCTTAGAAATCAGATATTATCCCAAATTCTGTGTTTTCTTTGTTTTCAAGAATAAATATTTGTATTAATTAATTTTGTGTTTTTAGGCAAGAAATAAAGTTCGGAAAATCTGAGGAGCCAAAAGAGCAGAAAGCCAAAGCCCGCGCGCATCAGTTGCAACCCAACTTACAAGACATGGGCTTGAGCTAGCCATGACCCGGATCCGAGCCCGTTCACCCCGAGCCGTTCAGATCGCGTCTAGCTACAGCCTACGGTCGCTACAGCCTCTTCATCAACTCTTGATGCCTCCGCTTCACAACAAAACTCCCTAACCCTATACCCTATTCGACCAAACTCATTTCTTCTTCCTTCTTCTCTTTCTTCACCCAACAACTCTGCAGAACCCATCCTTCTCTTCTCCCTACCAGTCGCCGCCTGCAAAACCTCCACCTCCTTCTTCCCCATACCCATGGCAGAGCTACCCCTTCACCACCACTCCATCTCTGCACCCGCACCAAGATTTCTCTCTCTCAATTATCTCTTTCATAGCTTCTCATCAACCTAGAAGCTAGGTTAGAGATAACTAGAGATAGGGTTTCTCATCAATCAATCAAGGGAGTTGTTGTAGCCGAATCGACAGAGGAGAGCACACGATTTCAAGCAGTATGGGCGAAAGGGTATGATTGGAATTGCTGTTTTTGAGAAAATTAGGGTTTTGGGGAATTCTGTGCATGTATAAATAGAAGAGGTAGAGGATGTTTTTGGGCATGCCTGGGCTAGCCAGAGCACCACTTAGTGTAATTTGTATCATGTTCTAAACTTAATTGCTAGGGTGTTTGATGAAACCCCTAAATATCATGCCAAGCATGTTTGTCTTTGGTTTGATTTTTGTTGTGTTACAATATGATTAAGATTAGTAGTTAGCCATTGAGCTTATAAGCCTGTGATGAGTGGTACTGTAAGAAGACCACTCATACTAGGGGTGAGTTAGCAAAACTAGTTAATGAACATCTAGCCAAGACCTTCAAATGAAGGCACAAAATCATAGCTTGACTTACATTGCCTGAGCATGAGAATTAGAGGTGGATTCACCACTCTAGTGTTCTCTAAAATTGTTACTACCTATTTGATACCTTAGTTCACTGTCACAATTTCACTTCAGTCGCATCGACAACACACCGAATAGTTCTGTCACTCCTAGAAATCAGTTAAGTAAGCCATAGATCAACATAAGCACCACAAGTCTCTGTGGTTCGACCCGTATTTGCCTTGTTCTACTTTGAAGACACCGTGCACTTGCGGTTTATAACAAGTAGGCTAAAATCAGACCATCTTCCAAGCCTACCACAGCAGCAGCAGCAGAACCTGACTTCCTGAAACTCTGATTTCTTCTCCTTTGTGCCTCTGTTGGTCCCCAAACTCGCGACACCTTTATGTTGTGACTCCCTCCCTCTATTTATACACGCACAGCTGCCAAATATATTGATTTAATTCACCTTTTCTTCTCTCCAAACTCTCGGAGTGTTATTTCACCGGAAGTTACGATAATATCTCCTCTGCACGTCTTTGTGTGGTCGGGATTCTTTCTTAGGATAGAGTACGATCTTCAGAGAATATTATTGACCAAATCTCCACGTACTTACCAAATATATCACCAGACAGAAAATGGAAACCCGAGAGTATCTTATTGCCCTGTTTTAGAGAAGTTACGTAGAAATCTTCTTTGTTTCCATTTTTACGATTTCAATCCAACTACCCATCATGTCTCGTCAAACCAGGCCCGAACCAAATTGGTACAATGATAATCCACGAGAAAATCTCGTTCAAATCCAAATCAGGGAAGTTCGCACTTTGTAACTCTTTGTTTTTCTCCAACTCGAATATACATCCCAATTCTGTTGAATCAATTCATTATACCAAGCCTGTTTACTTAATTCAAGTCCATCCCAACCGATTCTGGCGATTGAATCTCATTAAATCCCTTCAAATTTCGAACCCTAAAGTATGTTCTTTTGCTGCCATATTTCCCGCCAAAACTCAAATTCAAAAGGTGGAAGAAGGTGCCCCTTACCAGGGGTGCGATTAGCAGTTTGGTTACCCCTTAGCAATTGAGTTGCCCCTTATCCAAAATGAGGGTCCCTTTAGCAGATATCCTCCGGAGGTGCCTTTAGCAACTTTTTGAGTCGAATTTTCCAAAAATGTTTATTTCCCAAAAATACCTACAAATACACAAAACACCATAATAAGTACAAAAATGGGTACTAACAATATAGAAAATCGAGATGAAAATAGACACATAAATGTGTCCATCAAATACCCCCAAACTTATTATTTTCTAGTCCTTGAGCAAAAATAAAATAAAATCCTAACTCACTGTCGCAGGCATCGTCGATTGCATTTAACGTATGTAATAAGCCTTTAAACCCCTAGGTGGCCCTAGTGGCCGAGTTATAGTCTCGGGAGGGCTTACAAGAGATATACCCACAAAACCTTTACTCCGGACTCTATCTCTACACGCAGAACCTTGGAAGGCATTAAAGAATCTCCTTGGTTGGCATACTTACCTCTACTAAAATTCCAGAAGATATCTGGACATCAATATTCTGAGTCAACAAATCACATGGATAGATTAAGAGATGGATATAGAGAAAAACATAGATGGTTTTGATGTTGACTAGGTGAACGGTGTTTCTCATATCCGTCTGAAGGCCACTATCCTAATGGAAGAGATAATCCTAATTCTAGATCAACTCAGCTGGCATATACAAGGGAACCAATGGTCAATTTTATTAAACAATTTATTCCGTTTGGTCTGTGTAGGATCATAATATCGCAATGTACAAGGTTCGCGGGATTAATAAACGACGGCGTCGCGAGGGAGTCGCAGAGAGTTAAGATAAACGACGCGATGAATAACGACCAACAAAACAAATGGAAGACATGAAACCAAAGGCTAAGAAGTATCGCGAGAATAAATATTTGTGCATTTGCGACACTTCACAGACATTTGCACCACTATGTATTACCCTATATAAAGGGCTAAATACTAAGGGAGAGATCTTTTTGAATGGTGAAGCAAGTCATTAGGAGAGAGAAAGATTAAAGAACGCTTTAATTTCTAAGTGTAATTCTATTGTACTGTGTAAACATTTCATGGAATCAATTAATAAATATTCTTGATCACATATCTTTCAATGGATTAGTCTAAGATATTTCCACCCAACTACATATGCGCTAGAAACAGGGACGATCATTTGTAAAAGAGAGAAGATTGCAATTAAAGTTTTTGAATCATGAGAAAGGAAAATCTTAAATCGGATCATGCAACACGAGAGTAATGATTAGCAATTTCATGAAAATATCAAAGGAAGAATACACAAACGGGATTTCGATAGGAAAGAAGATTACGGATAGAGAAATGGCATCACCTTTGAAGGATTGGGAAAAGCAAGAGATAACATTCACGAAATATCCAAAGAAAATTTGGATCACACATCTCCAGATGGGAAGGAGAGAAATCGGAGAACACGGTGAAAACATGGATGTGAATGGAGTTTTAATCGATACAGGAGTCTGAACATCATGTTCTATCACGCTTACAAAAAGATGGGATATAAAGACGAAGATATGATTTTCTCAATATTCAAGGTTTTGGTAATTCCATAACAAAAGTAAAAGGAGATAAAAATACGCCAGGAGGAATTGAAACACAGGTGACATTAAGTGTAGTGGATATGGAATCACCATACAACATATTACTAGGAAGACCATGGGTACATGCAATAAAAGTGAACCTATCAAGTTTCCTAATGGAATCGGCGAGATCAAAGGGACGCCAAAGGAAGAATATATTATCAAAATGAAGTAAAGTGTTTAGAGGAACAAGTAAACAAGCGAAAGAATATATCAAAATACCGCAAAAGATGGCGAAGGCAGCTAAGAAAGAAGAAGAATTCGAGTTTACAATAAGAGCAAAGGAAGGAAAAGGCATACCCATTCTCGGGAGAAAGAAGATGATCTTGAGAGAACCAAAAGGACCAACCCCTATGGGAGAACCGAGGCCCGCTTACGTCGCGGCGACAAACCAAAGAAGTGAATATTGGAACTAAGGAAAAAAACCCAAGATGCTAAAGATTGGAACTAACATGGATACAAGATTATAAAGACATCTTCGATACCAATCCGGTCACAAGTTAGAAATTGATAAAAATGTGAAGCCATTTAAACAAAGAATTAGAAAGATAGCAACAGCAAAATATCCTGAATGGATAGCGAATATGGTTATAGTTCCAAAGAAGAACAAGGGAATAAATTTAAATAAAGCTTGCCCTAAAGACAGTTTTCCACGCCGATATTCCACAACTTCGAATTTTATCATCTTTATAAAGGTTACAACCAGTTCTCTTTTTTTTCGCTCCAAGAGGATTATACTTACTTGCCGCTTTTTATCAAAGGATGGTGGAAGAGGTATTCGCAAATGGATACACAAAACACTAGAGGTATACATGACTCAAAAAGTAAGAAGGCACGTGCGAGACCTGAAAGAAATTTTTGAGCGATTTTTAACATCAAAGTAAATCCAGAAAATGTACCTTCGGAGTTGCGTCAAAGTTCTTGGGTTACATTATATCAAAGGAAGGAATACATGTTGACCGGAGAAAGTAAAAGCGATTCGCGATATGCCGACACTGCTGACAAGAAAGGATGTTCAAAAAGCCGAATGGGTTGTTAGCATCACTAGGAAGGTTCATCTCGCGGTCATCCGATAAGTGTAAACACTTTTTCAGCGTTCTTAAAAAAGGATCGAAGTTTAAGTGGATGGACGAATGTGAAAAGGCTTTACAAGGGATCAAAGAACATTTAATGGATATATCCATTATGCGAAGCGAGAACAGAAGAATTATTAATATATCTCGCGACAACTTCGCATGCCTTAAGTGCGCTTTTACATCGGACGCAGAGTAGAAAAACCAATCTATTACATCAAAAAACTTTTAATGTCAGAAAGAAATTATTCAAGATCGAAAAATTAATCCTAGCATTAGTTTATGCAACATTCAAGCTTCGCATATATTTTCAAGCACATACCATTAAGGTAGTCACAAAAATACCAATTGAGTCAGTGATGAAACATTCAAAAAGATCGGGAAGAGTTGAAAGATGGAATGCTCAAATAAGCCATTGTAAGCTCAAGTATGAGATATTATCCTCAACTAAGTCACAGGTTGTCGAGACTTTTTAGCAGAATTTCCTTTGGAAGAAGATGAAGCGATAGATGAAATGATGGATGTAGAAGAAGAGTATGGAGACCCAAAAGACCTGCTAACTGAACCAGACAGATGGGAAATATTAGTAGATGGATCATCAAATGGAGAAGGAAATGGAGTGGGAATTGTTATGATTTCACCAGAAGGCAATAAATTAGCTTTCTCTTTTAGATTGGAGTTTGAATCCACGAATAATGAAACAGTATGAAGCTATAATACATGCTCTGCGACTTGCAATAGAAATGAAATTGGAGAATATAAGGATTACCATTGATTCGCAACTAGCAATTCACCAGTAACAGAGAAATACACTACAAATAATCCATCTTTGAAAAGTATAAGAAGCATGTCGAAGAATTGTCACGGATACCAAAAAATAAAATGGAGGCACATATCAAGGAGAGATAATAGACTCGCAGACGCTTTGCCTTTATATCAAGTATGATGACAGACCCATTGCGAGGAATATCAAAATACGTATACTCATGGCGCCATCAATTAATAAAGAGGAAGAACAAGAAGCGATATAATGATGGTAGAAGATGAAATGCAATGTCGCGAGGAAGACTGGAGAGTAGAACTTCACGCGTACTTAATGAAGGAGAGGAGAGGTACCAAAAATAGATTGGAGGCACACAAGTTAAAGAGCCGGGCAACAAATTATGAATTACGAGATGGCGTGTTTTATCGGCGATCCTTTGATGGGCCTTCGCTTCGATGTCTAACAAGGAAAGAAGGAGAAACCATATTGAAGATGCTTTGCATAGTGGGGATGCCGGAAATCATAGTGGCGGGAGATCTTTGGCATACAAGGCAAAGACGCAAGGATATTATTGGCCGTATATGCATGAGGACGCAAAAACAATATCAAGACAGCTGCGAGGATCACAAAGACATGGGAAAAGATACACGCGCCGGGGCTGTTAAATTCTTCCACAAGTGTGTGGCCTTTTGGAAAGTGGGGTTTAGATATTGTAGGACCATTTTTACCAGAATGGGGACAAAAAGGTACTTAATCGTCGCGACGGACTATTTCACAAAATGGGCGAGAGGTGAAAGCGGTCCGAAGATATTCGCGATAAGGATGTCTTTACTTTCATATTTGAAAATATTATATGCAGATTTGGGATTCCCGCACAATTGGTATCCGACAATGGGAAGCAATTTGAAGGGCAAAATATGAGTTGTCGCTAATGCATTTCGGATAAGATGTGGGAAATCAACTCCATTATATCCGCAAGCTAACGCAAATTGCCGAGATATCAAGAAAAAGTTGGAAGGACACAAAAGGGGATGGTGCGAACAAGTACCCAATGCAAGAGTATGGGCTTATAATACAACTAGAAGAGAAGCCACGGAATGTCCCCTTTTTGCTTAACTTACGGAGTTGAGCGTGATTCCAACAACCAAAAAGAGGGTTTGGGAGAAAATCTTAGCGCGAGGCAACATTCTAATCAAGTTGTATGAATTGGAAGAAAAACGAGAAAAGGCATTACAGAACCTTGGAAGGCACTAAAGAATCTCCTTGGTTGGCATACTTATTGACTACAAGAGACACATCGTTCTTGGAATTGCTTCGCTTTTACACTCAAAGAAGTATCCTGATGCGAAATTCCAATTGATGTACACGAGTTTGCACTCAAGCATACTAAAATTCACAGAGCTCTACTAAGATAGTCGTACTATGGACATCAATATTCGGAGTCAACAAATCACATGGATAGATTAAGAGATGGATATAGAGAAAAACATAGATGGTTTTGATGTTGACTAGGTGAACTTAAATACCTTGTCACTTTCTGGTGTTTCTCATATCTTGTTGCGAAGTAGATTTCAAAAAGAAAGAAGGCCTTCACCCAAAATGAACCTATCCTAATGGACTGAGACACTGGTCTGACTAATGTCGATAATCCTAATTCTAGATCAACTCAGCTGGCATATACAAGGGAACCAATGGTCAATTTTATTAAACAATTTATTCCGTTTGGTCTGGTCTAAATTTCTCACTTTTTTTTTCTTTTTTCTTTTTTTTTTCACTTTTTTTTTTGGCATCTCAATCACTCTATTTCACCCTAGCAGTGGTAACAAATTGATTCGTGAGCCCCACCTAATCACTTAGAGAAACATATTTTTAAAAAGAAAACAAAATAAAAACAGAAGTGAAAAGGACTCAACGAGAAATGGCGAAACTACCATGTTATTTCTAACACATGAGCTCTGTGCTTTTATGAATAGACTCTTTAGATGTTTCCATCTAATCAGATTGGTTCCTCAACTCCTACAACCAAGATGCTTCCATCCACTTAGATTGGTTAGTGCCATCCTTAATAAGCATAAATTTCTAAACTCTGGAGTTTAATTATTTAATTATTGCAACTAAAAAGTTTCTCCCATACCCCCAAACTTAAATCTAACATTGTCCTCAATGTTCTAAAGATAAAATTTAAAGCATGAACAAGGGGAAACTGTTACCATTTGAAGCAAAAGAGTTAAGGAAAGATATTACCGTGTTGCATGAGCATGGGTTACCTCCCAAGAAGAGCTAAGTTTAACGTCTTTAGCAAGACTAAGAAATAATTAATCACCTCCTATCATAAAGTAATAACCGAAATAACTGTGGATCATCTGTATCAAAAAGTGTTAACACGGATAAAAGGAAACTGTAACAAACCAAGAATAAACATAGCACACCCTTGCCTAGTTTCCTGTTTAAAACAACTACATCTAGTTGTGGTTCAGGTTCAGGTTCTATAAAGGGGTCAAAATAAAATATTTTCATGGGCTGCACCTCCTCATAAGCAAGATCCGAAATATCAGGTTCTAAGGTCTGGAAAAATTTAGAAGCACACTATAATTACCTGAATAATTGAGGATCCTCTAAGTCAATCAGATTTGACTCACACAGTTGACCATAATGAGAGTGGTGGTCATTCTTAAGCAAATGTGTCATTTTTATTTTCCTAAAATAATTAGGTTTAGTCTCAGAGCTTAATAAATGACACATTTTGAACTCATATGTTCCCACATTTGGAAGAAAAATATTTGGTGGGAAAACAAAGTCAATCTGGGTATCATAGCCTGGATAAACCACATCAACCAGAGGATGGGTTTCTAATAACTGAACTTCCTTATGGACATCACTAGGTTCAGGAAAACGTTTTTGAAGATAATCTTGTAAAATGGTTGAGGCACATATGTCAAGTCCCAAGTGAGGGACCTTTCTAAGAGTTAAAGCACATGGAGAATGATAACCACCCCCAAACTTAGAGTTTTCAGTGTCTCTTGAAAGACTAGTCACAACTTCCCTAATTTCAAGGTCATCAGATTTCTGAAAATGGTCAATTAATTCTTCTAAATCAGGTTCATCCTCACTCATCTCTACGAGTTCATTTTATTTTTCTAAGTTTGTTGTTTCTAAATCGCTAGACTCAAAATATACTCGTTCCTCTAAACCATAATTGGCTTCGTAATCGAAAGGAAGTACTACATCATCTAAAGAAGTGGTATCTCTAGTCAAATCCTCGTCCTTTCGAATAGGTGAATAATCATTAAAATTATCGGGATTTGAACCAGAAATAACACTATCATCATAAAGTTCATTTGAAGTAACAAATTCCTGATCACTGATGTCAGATTCTTCATCAACGATATCCTCATCATAATCATCATTATAATAACATGAAAATGGTTGAACCTCATCTAAAGTAGTGTTACCATTTCTAACCTCGTCATCTTGATTATGCAAATAATTATCCTCATTTTCAAGGGTATTATTGGAAATTAAAACTATCTTGAGCCAGTTTTTCCACGATCCTATTTGTATTTTCAGTAAATCGCTTGAGAGACTCTTCTAGAGACATCCTAGTTGACTGCTCTGGGGACTCGTCCGGAATATTAAAGGTTTCCTTCATAAATAAGGAATGATTCTTGAAAGCCTCTTCTAGAGAAATAGAAGGATTGTTTTGCTCATATGATTGTTGGGTGTGTGAATAGTAATTGGGCTCACCATGGTATGAACCATAACCTTGAAAAGATTGGCGTTCCCAACCACTATTCACACTATGGTCATAATAAGAATAATGTCCATGTTGCTCAACCGGATATTCATTGTATTGGTTATTATAATACTAGATCGACATACTTGTGTACGTGCAAATGCAGGGTCGACTAAAATTGGGTAAGCTCAGGTTACCTTTAGCAAAATATATCTATAGTCAAAGACTGGTGAAAGGTACAAGGCTAAGGCTTGTGGTGTTTCGGATGATAACGCCCAGAGGGTTCACCGTACTAAACCACGTGTTTTCCTAATAATCGGTAATCTGACAATACAATTGGTGTGTGCACGTGCTTTTATCACAAAAGAAAACCCACTGACAGGGGATTCGTGGGTGGAAAGAATTTTACCTCCCGTACCAGACGGGCGACGAATCGGTTGTAGTCGACTCAGGCCACCGCCTCCAATATCAGTGTAAGAACCCGAGGGGCCGAGACAGTATCGTAACTGTCGTCCTTCCCTGCAGCAGTTTTATTTAAATCAACCCTTCCTTAGGGTTTTAAAAATAATAATAATGTCCAAGTTCAAAAATAAAGTCCAAAAAGAATGTCCAAAAGTAAAAAAATTACAAAAAAATAAAACCCTATTTGCAGTTTCTAAAAATAAAATAAAATAATTTTATACAAAATATTCTTCTTCACTCCTTTAGGATTCCTCTTTTCTTTCTTTCTTTGGCTTCGCTTTTCTTTTCAGCACTTTCTCTCCTTTTGTTTAGCTCAGCTCCAAATCTGAAAGTAAACAAGAAATACTAAAACGCATAAAAAAGAACAAAAATAATAAAAATAAAAATAAAACCTAAAAACAAATCTATAAACAAGTCCGCGTCGGCGGCGCCAAAAATTGATAGGTTTTAATTGTTGTTGTTGTAAAGTGGTAAGAAATATTCGTTCAACTCAAACTTGTGAAGATTCGTTTTAGACTCAAATTAAAATAGAAAACTTAAGATGAAGTTATCAAGATTATAAAAAGCACCGAGACTCAGGATTCCACCATTGACCAATTAAGTGATTCAATCTAATCAATATTCATGCAATTCTTTGCGTTTAAAGTGATTCTAATTTATTGCTTCTAGTAGATTTTCGAAGTAACAATTGTATACATCAAGCATGAAACATCAAAAGTCTTAGACTAAGCATGCTCCATCAAAACGAATCACAATCATTCAATAAAAATCAATTTTCCAATATTAGTTCCATGCAAATAATCATAAAAGAAATTGCAAGAATTAATTAAAATAGAAATATACCACTTTTCATGGAAGAATGGCTTCCTCCGTCGCCTCGGCTAAGGGTTTTAGCTCCTCATATTAATTACTTGCTCAAAATATTGGTTCATAGCTCAAAAGGGTGAAAAATAAGAGAAAACTAATAAAGCAGACAGTTTGCAACGTTTTATAGGCGTTACAAACTGACTGTTACAGAGGACTGTTGCAATAATGAATTGTTACAAGAAACGATAGAAGAGATATGTTGTAGAATAAAAGACTGTTCTAGTGCGTCTTATGTTCTTCGTGTTCTTCAGCAGAAGCAGCAGCAGAACCCGACTTCCTGAAACTCTGATTTCTTCTCCTCTGTGCCTCTGTTGGTCCCCAAACTCGCGACACCTTTATGTTGTGACTCCCTCCCTCTATTTATACACGCACAGCTGCCAAAAATATTGATTTAATTCACCTTTTCTTCTCTCCAAAGTCTCGAAGTGTTATTTCACCGGAAGTTACGATAATATCTCCTCTATACGTCTTTGTGTGGTCGGGATTCTTTCTTAGGATAGAGTACGATCTTCAGAGAATATTATTGACCAAATCTCCATGTACTTACCATATATATCACCAGACAGAAAATGGAAACCCGAGAGTATCTTATTGCCATGTTTTAGAGAAGTTGCGTAGAAATCTTCTTTGTTTCCATTTTTACGATTTCAATCCAACTACCCACCTGTCTCATTAAACCAGGCCCGAACCAAATTGGTACAATGATAATCCACGAGAAAATCTCGTTCAAATCCAAATCAGGGAAGTTCGCACTTTGTAACTCTTTGTTTTTGTCCAACTCGATTATACATCCCAATTCTGTTGAATCAATTCACTATACCAAGCCTGTTTACTTAATTCAAGTTCATCTCAACCGATTCTGGCGATTGAATCTCATTAAATCCCTTCAAATTTCGAACCCTAAAATCTGTTCTTTTGCTGCCATATTTCCCGCCAAAACTCAAATTCAAAAGGTGGAAGAAGGTGCCCCTTACCAGGGGTGCGATTAGCAGTTCGGTTACCCCTTACCAATTGAGTTGCCCCTTATCCAAAATGGGGGCCCCTTTAGCAGATGTCCTCCGGAGGTGCCTTTAGCAACTTTTTGAGTCAAATTTTCCAAAAATGTTTATTTCCCAAAAATACCTACAAATACACAAAACATCATAATAAGTACAAAAATGGGTACTAACAATATAGAAAATCGAGATGAAAATAGACACATAATTGTGTCCATCAGTGCATTGAATCAATCAATTGGGAAATCCAACCTTTGGTTGTTGATTGAAATTGATTGATCCTTGAACATTGGTCTTTGGTACCGTTCAAGTGATTTCTCTTGTATTCAATTAGACTCGCAGATTTCTATTTGCTTGAGTAAGTATTGAATCGAGAAAGTGAGATATAACTCTTTGATGTACTGTTATTAAGATTGAGTCTGACTGTCTAGTTGATTCTCTTAAAAGTATATTGGAGTTAGTCCATACATATTTCTAAGCGAAATATTGTGTGTGGTTGTTAGACCCACGCTTTTTCATAAGAGAATCAATTGCGCGGAGTCCTGCTGGGATTCAAGAGGCGTAAGGAGCGTGATTGTACCTGAATCAGTCGGAGACTGAGTTCGGGCTCAACTGCATTCCAGATCGAAGTTAATTGGTAGTAGGCTAGTGTGTGTAGTGGCTTAATACAATTTGGTGTTCAATCTGGACTAGGTCTCGGGTTTTTTCTGCATTTGCGGTTTTCTCGTTAACAAAATTTATGGCATCTGTGTTATTTCTTTTTTTGCATTATATTATTTATCTTTATAATTGAAATATCACAGGTTGTGCGTTGATCAATCATAGTAGATACGTCTGACCTAGTATGTTGTATACGACTTGATTGATCCTTGGATATTGGTATTTGGTACCGTCCAAGAACTCTCTTTGTAGTTAGGTTAATGGACTCAGTTCTGTAAACGTTCTAACAACAAGAGAGAGAGATAACTCTTGACATTTTCCTTGATTGAGTTTTGACTCTCGGAGTTGTGTTGAGTTTGTCCATACATATTGTCTACGAAAAAGTTTGTGGTGTATTCTGGTACCCCCAATGTTTTTAGGTATATTATCTCTCTCTAAGTCTGTTCTGACCCTTAACTCAATATTGAAAACTTCTTATTGAAAAATAACATTTTGCACCACCATATTGAACTGCCAAGGCATAAGACCATAATAAGACCCCCACTGAATGAGGTCTAGTTTTAAAACTCTTCAGAAAATTTCTATAGTAAATATGAACATATTTCTTCTGTTAGTGCTGATGCTGACCACTTTATTTGCATCACCCCAAGTAACTCTGACTACAAAACTTACAGCTTCTTTAGGAACTTGCACGTCTTTTCTACAAATATATCAAATCAAAGCAAAGAATTCCACAAATCTTCCTCTTGCTTATAAAGAGACATGTTTTGTGGTTTTCTATGAAACATTGCAACTTTTGTTAAATTTTGATTCTAGTCCAGGTTTGATGAAGATGAAACCATTGAAAGTGAGGAAAACATATGATATAATGAGGTATATTTTGATTGATGGTACGATTTCTGAATATATAAGCTTGAATTGAAAATGACATTAGGGGTTAAATCATGTCATGTTTTGATCATTTAATGAGATTTTAGAGATTATCTATTCAAATTGAGACCAAGAATGATTTGTTCTTGGGCGCCGAGGAAAATACTGGTAGTAATCATTAGGAACAAGAGTGTAAGACCAAACTTGTTTTTAAGATTTCTGAATTCGTAAACTTTCCTTGTGATGGTGGATAAAAAATTTCTCAGATGTGTAGCAATCTTTGATAATTCTATGACTGACATATTGAGATAAAGACGATCAAGTTGCTTTATAGTCGACATTAAGCTGTGCACCTGCCAAAAACCTTAGCTTGCCCAATCAGGTTTGAGTTTGAGAGACGGGATGAATTTACAAAGATAGTTTATAAATCGTGAGAAACGATTAAATTAATAAATCATGTAAGAAATTTCTCGATTTGAATCAACAACGATAAATTAGACTGAAAGAAACGTTTTCTTTTGAATAAAATCGATTAAAAAAGATCAAATCTTGGATTTTCAGAGAAATTGAAAGAAATCATGACTAAACTTCGGATTAAAGTTTTTGAAAAACCTAATAAAACTAAAACAACTCATTGTGAAGAAAAAACAAATATGGGAAGAAAACTGTTATATAAAGATTAAACTAGAACAAGAATGTAGATCTAAAGAGCTTTTCTCGTGGGCATACTGAGGATTTCATGGTGGAAAATGGCAGAAATCAGTGAACACCGGGTTGACGCATTATCGCCCGATTCACAGAGCGATTGATCTCCGTCTTTATCACCCTCAACTCCATAAATGTTAAATGATTATAAATTTCCATAAATTACAATATATTATCGAAGTTCGAAACTCAACAAAAATAAATCGAGTTTTCGACATTTGGTTGACAATGGCCCCATGAGTACGCAAATTTTAAAGGTTGAGAAGATGATGCTCAATTCTTAACACTCCAATTTCCTCTTTCAAAGAGAATCAAATGAAACACTTTATTAGTCTGTGTCATCAAACATAACCGACTTTTGGTAAAACGGAAAACTCATAATACCCTAACAATTAATATTTTTTTCTCTCCGATTTATATAAAATTGAATCCGTAAAAACTTGGATTTTTCGGGGACAATAAAATGCATAAAATTACTCATTAACCCATCAATGGGCTAAATGGGCCTATATCCTAGGTGAGATTCTGAACTATTTTCATTAACTAAGATGGTTTTAGGACAAGAATCCATGAAAACCACCTGAATTAAAAACTAGAAATCATGAATAAACTGAAAACAATAAGAAAAAAAAAATCGAAAAAGAGCACCTGAATTGATGAAAATCGAACACAGAAAACTAGATCTGAGATGAAAAAAATTTCCGAGTCAATTGCCGATTTGCAGAGCTCAACTCAGACCGAGTCTTTTTTGAATTGCTGGAAAAAAAATAAAAATAAAAATCTTTTAATCATAAATTTTACCAAAATAAAATAAAATTTCTATAAATCTCACTCAGGTTATAGCCCCCTTTAGCCATTGGTTGAATTACCTGATGATCTCCTTGAAGAAAGTTTAAATCCATGGAAAATCTCTCTTATTGATAAATTAAATCTACAGATAATTAAGTTTGTTGATGCAGCAATAATTTTAAGACAACAATGGAAATTAGTTGGTGACTGTAAACTCATACCTTTGGGAAGGGCTTTTTTCACAGTTAAATTAGACAATGAAATTGATCGTCAATATATCAAGACAGACAAATGGGAGGTAACGGGTCAAGTTTTACAGGTTCGAAATTGGATTTCTAATTTTCGTCCGGCTAATCAGAGGAGTTCTAAGGCTCAAGTTTGGGTTAGATTTCCTGGATTAGGTTTGGAATTTTGGAGAGAACAAATTTATTTACAATATGCAAGCAATTGGAACACCTATCAAAATTGATGCTGCAACTGAAAAGTGCGAGGTAGGATACTATTCTAATGATCTTGTAGAAGTGGATTTTGCTCAGTCTATTCCTAACAAGATTTGGATTGGTACTAAATATGGTGGCTTCTTTCAGAATATTTTAATTCCTGATTGTCCAAAATTTTGCACTTGTTGTAAGATTGTTGGTCACTTGATTACTGAATGCATGGTGGAGAAAAATAATAGTAAGTCAGATAGTAGAACTCCTCGGCATAAATTGAGAACAATTTCTTCTCCTCATACTCCTTTTGATATCTGTGATAGATCAGAAGTTGTGGGTGGTAAAGACAAATCACAAGTAAGTACTTCTAGTCAACAATTAGAAGTGGATTCAATTGTGACTAGTATTGTAACTCCAGTAGTACAACAAAAATATAATAATTCAGTTTCAATTAATATGATGGTGGAAGGTTTGATGCTTTGAAACAATATGAGCAGCCTGAGGATGATAATACAAGCATTGATGAAGAAATTATAGCTGATTTAGCACCAGAGAAATTAATGCAGATTGTTGATGCCACTGAATTAGAAAAAAGTATTGTCAAATTTGTTGATGGAGGATCAGGAAAAGTTACTTCTGAACCAGTTGCTTTCACTACTTGGACTTCTAAAGTTAAATCTCCTGCAGCTAAAAAGAAAGTGAATGAAGCTGTTAAAAGTTCTGATGCAGTCAAGAATACTTCAGGTGAGAAAGTCAATAATCAAGCAGCAAATAAATACATGTGAGTTACTGCAAATCTTTAGTTTGTCAATTCATGAAGATAATTTTTTGGAACATCAGGGGCCTTAAAAGAGATAGGGCCCGACAGAAGTTAAAATCTTTAGTTTGTCAATTCAATCCAACTTTAGTGTAGATAGTTGAACCAAAAATAAAATGCTTTCCTTCCTTTTGCAATAAATTGAACTTACCAGGTATGCAATATATGGTAATTCATAATGAGTTCTCCAAATCATAAAAGTAATATTTGGTTATTTTAGAGTAGGTCAATAGTTTCTCCTTCAGTTGTTTCCATTACAAGTCAAATGATAACGGTGGCAGTATGTGATGTTTTGGTATCTGGATGCTCATGTGAATATGGTGCAGAGAAGATTTTTATGGTCTGAGATGCAGTTAATTAGTGAGTTTAAGAAACCTTGGGTAGTGTTGGGTGATTTTAATGCAATATTATCTATGGATGAAAAAGTAGGTAGTAAATCACCTTCAAAAAGATCAATGATTGATTTTAGTGAAAGTTTGGATACATGTGAGTTACTGCAAGCTCCTATAATATGATTAGATTTTTCTTGGTCAAATTGTCAGCAAGGAGACAAGAGAATTCTTTGTAATCTTGATAGAGTTGTTTTTAATATGGAATGGCTACAAATATATGGTGATTGGAGTTACAAAGTTGGACTCATAGTAGCTTCAGACCATGCACCATTACCGGGTGGGTGTGCCATTATTCCAAAGCCAAAAAATGCTCATTTCAGATTTCAAAAAACGTGGTTATAACATCCAGGTTTTATGAAGTTAGTTGAAGACTGTTGGTCAGAAGCAGTTAATAGTGATCCTCCTTACATATTTATGCAAAAACTCAAAAAATTGAAGATGGTGCTAAAAGAATAGAATTGGAAAGTTTTTGGTGATATGAAAGTTAAAATCAAAGAAGCAAAATCTAATGTCAAAGTAAAAATGTTAGTTTCAGACAATAATCCTCATGATGAAAATGCTTTTAAGGATTTAGTACTTGCTCAAAATGAGTTTAATTCAAGGAAAGTGCAATATAGTACAATGATGAAACAAAAGTCTAGAATAAATTGGGAGAAAGAAGGTTCAGCAGACACTCAATTCTTCCACGCTAACATTAAGGTTAGATAGACAAAAAAAAATCTAATTTGTGAGTTAGAAGATGAAACTGCAAATATAATCTCAGATCAAAGTAGAATTATTGATATTTTAGTTAATTTTTTGAAAAGAGGTTTCAGTTTCAAGAAGTTACAACAAATGATTATATTCTTAAAGTGATTCCACAACTTATAACAGAGAATGATCAAATTATGCTTGAAGTTATTCCAGATGCAGAAGAAATCAAAAGAGCAGTCTTTGAAATGAAAGCAGATAGTGCACTAGGCCCTGACATCTTTTCAGGTATGTTTTACCAAGCATGTTGGAACATTATTCAAAGTGATTTTATAAATGCTATACAATATTGCTGGAGGAGAAAATACATTCCTAAAGGTCTTAATTCCAGTTTTTGGTCTTATTGCCTAAAATTCAAGGAGCAAAAACCTAATCAGTTTAGACCAATTGGTTTAAGTAACTGCAGTTTTTAAGTTTTTGCTAAAATAATCTCAACAAGAATGAGAGGTCTAGTGAGTAAATTGGTTTATTCTCAACAAGTAGCTTATATCAAAGGGAGAAGTATCCATGAACAGGTTATGTTAGCTTCTGAATTAGTTAATGAAATGAAAAAGAAGCGAATGGGAGGAAATGTTGGTTTAAAACTAGACATCTCTCAAGCCTATGATTCAGTTAGTTGGGATTTCCTATTTAAAGTGCTTCAACAATATGGCTTTTCAGCTGCTTGGTGTGATTGCCTAAGAATTCTATTTTCATCTGCAAATCTGTTATGGTTAATGGAGGACCAAATGGTTTCTTTTCAATACAAAGACGGTTGAAGCAAGGAGATCCACTATCTCCTATTCTATTTGTATTAATGGAAGAAATTTTAAGTAGAGCTCTAACAAAACTCGTGGAAAACAAAAAGTTGCAGCCAATGGTAACAAGAAATGGTATCTCTCATACTCAACTTTTATTAGCTGATGATGTGTTTATATTCAACAATGGCTCAAAAAGATGTTTAGTCAATCTTTTGAATTTACTAGATCATTATAAAAAATGCTCTGGTCAGCTCATCAATAGGTTTTAAAGTAAATGCTTTGTTGAAGGATGCTCTTTTGTGAGAAAAACTTAGATTTCTAGCTTAATGCAGATGGAATTAACTGCATTCCCAGATAAATACTTTGGGGTAATTATACATCCAGTTAGAGTTAAATCTGCTACTGTGTGGCCAATAGTGGAAATGATACAAGAATACTTAGCTGCATGGAAAGGAAAGTTATTATCTTTTCATAACATACTGGTCTTAATTAAATCTGATATTTGTAGCATTCCTATTTATAACATGTTTGTGTATAAATGGCAAATTTCAGTATTAAAAGAGTGTGAGAAAATAATAAGGAATTTCTTGTGGTCAGGTGACAATGAAGTAAGAAAATTTGATACTCTGGCTTGGTGTAAAGATTGCACTCCCTTTGATGAAGGAGGTTTGGGCATAAGAAGACTGGCAGATATTAAAAAAGCTCTTTTAATGAAGATGATGTGGAGATTATTAACTTCTAAGGATGAATGGTAAATGTTTTTTTGCAGCAAAGTTCAAAGATAAAAATGGGCAATGGATCTCTCATTGGAAGTAATCTTTTCTTCATACAAGAATTGCAAGCAATGTTTGGAAAATCCAACAGAGTGTCTATGTGGATGATACAAAAATGCTGAGTAAGGGTTATTCAATAGCTTCTAAGTGCTGTGTGTGCAAGCAGGATCAGGACAACATGTCTCATCTCCTTTCGCATTGCAGCTTCAGTAGAAAAATATGGCTATGACTTGGTAATGTTTTTAACTTCCCTATTCATACTTCTTTTGAAGATATTTTAAAATTTGCAAAGCAAAAAAGTCCTATAGTCAAAGAGATTTGGTTAACGTCAGCTTATTCTACAATGAGAGAGCTATGGTTCTTAAATAATAAAATTATGTTTGAAAATTGCAAGCCAAATGAAAATATCTTTAAGAACAGAATTTTGAGTCTAGTATATTATGGAGGGTATAAAAAGAAAAGTACAAGGTGGAGTCAAGATTATGATTCCAATATTCCCAGCTTTTTCAATCTAGGACACAGAAGCATTAAATTCACAACTATCATAGTATGTTACTGTCTATATCCAGATGTGGGGTATGTTTTGTTTTACTGTGATGGAACTGCAGTTGGTAATCCAGGAATGACAGGCATTGGAGTAATTGCAAGAAGTCATGATTGTCAAGTCATTGGCACTGTATGTGGAGGACTAGGAGTTGCTACTAATTATGTAGCTGAAGCTATGGCAGTAATATGGGCTATTGAATGTGCATTACGATTGCAATGCAATAAAATTTTCATCAGGTCAGACTCAAAATCAGTAGTAGAAGATTTCATCAAAGGTGAAGTGATTTGGTGCTTCAAAATCAAGATGGCTAAATGCTTGTAAAAATTTGTCTGAAATTCATTACGAGCATTGTTACAGAGAAATCAAATTCTTTGCTGATGGTTGGCTAAAAAAGGAGCTAGATTGAATGTTGGGGAGATAATACAACATACAGGAAGACCTGCCAGTCTACTTTAAGTGGAAATGCCAGACAGGAAATATTATAGATTTTGTTAGCAGCTAAAATTATTGCTGTAATTTCATCCAGTCTTTAGTTTTAGCTTCTTTTCTCTTTGTAAAACTCTTTTAGTTGTTTGAATTAATAAAATTGGTGATTCAGGAAAAATAAAATAAAAATATGTTTTTTTTTTTGTTCTCACTGGTCCACAGGTGAGTTGGGGGTAGTTTAATGTATTTTGAATCTTGGGGATTTTGAGGGAGTGTAAGAGAATGTAGGGAGTTTGAGAGAGTGGGGAGTTTGAGAGACTCTCCTAAAATCTCTACTCTTTGAGTTTTGAGAGATTTGTAATGAGGCAAAAATACACTATAAACTCCCCCAAAACAAACCAACTCCATAGCATTCTAGATTTTACCACTAACAGGGAGTTTAAGAGTTTCTTTCAAACTCCCCCACGATTTACGGGATTTTCTAGGGAGTTTGGGAGACTCTTCTAAACTTTCCCACGACTAACGGGGATTTTGAAAGACTCAACTCCCCCAACTCTCTCGAGCCTAGTTAGCAATTCGGCGTATTATTCGCGAACGATTCACGAATTTTTCCGAATTGGTCGTTCCCGAATAATACGTCCGAACGTATGAAACTCCGAACAAGGTTCGCGTGTAATCTGGCCTAAGCGATTTATACGCGGATTTTCCGAATTTTCAAATCAATCGGCCGTTTGGTTCGCCAGTTGTTGCTATAAATTTTCTTACTTTAGCCCAACTAATATTCATAGCCCACCCGATCTAATACTACCCAAAGCCCATACATACTCTATGAACCACGGATCTCATGAAACTTGTTTTTTCCCCCCAAAAATGTGATGCTTGGGGATCGAACCCTTGTCCTCCTGGTTATTATAACTGACTTCGACCACATCACCAACCAATCAACTGTTGGTGTCAAATCCTAAATATGTTAACTATATAACCGTTTAAATCACAAATAACACACCTCCACATCTAAAACATATTTTTTTGTTAACCCATGCCGAATTTTCAATACTGAACTCAAATTAGTAAAACGAATTATACACGTACGTATGCCGTTCCGTAATACTGCCGAATCACGAACCGTTGACCGGATCTTTGACCGAATTTGATTTTTATGAATTCCGAATAATACTCGTACGTTTGCCGAACCCGGAATTGCTAACTAGGCTCTCGAGGACTAACCCCTGTAAAAGTGAACTTCCAATAATATAACATCGTCTCTCAGTCCCATGACTAGGGCTGTCAATGGGTACCCATTACCCGGAACCGGAACCGGACCCGGTAGACTTGGGTCCGGTTCCGGGTCCTAAAGTTGGACCCATTAACAACTTAGGACCCGACGGGTAATTACCCGATTGGACCCGAATCTAAACGGGTCCAAACGGGTAATACCCGGTGGGTACCCGCGGGTATCGGGTATCCGTTTATTCATACTTTTATTCATGTTTTTGCTAGTTTTAGCTTTGATATTTCACTCGTTTTAAATTTTTCTCTTACATTTAATCTTTATTTAGTACATTAATAAGAAATAATAATAAATTTTTATAAAAATTATTTAAATCCAAGCCAAAAAAAGAAAAATATTAAGTTTTTGAGGTTTTTTTAATAGTTTTCTTAAGACCCAACGGGTACCCGGAACCGACGGGTATCCGGGTATTTAAACGGGTCCGATTCTGGGTCCACAAGTTTAGGAACCGGACCCGACATTTATAAGTAGGGTCCGGGTCTAGTGATACCCGGGAGGACCCGGACCCGTTGACACCCCTACCCATGACTCCCATCCATTTTTCAGGGACACCCGCGTGGACATACGCCTAATTTAGCAATAGAGCAAGCAACCTCCCTAGCTTCACTCACTCTGAATCTCAGTTGATTTATGCACCGTACAAACGACGACGAATATTTGAGAAAGAAAGATAGTTTTTTCTGACAATGGCAGATCGAATACGGGGTTCAATCGGAGAAGAAGCTCGCACATATATTTATATCCTTCTCTACATCGCCCTTTCTAGTGGGCAGATATTCTTCAATAAGGTCAGTCATTATTTCCCTTTTCCAACCTTGGATTCCATTTCTTTCTAGGGTTCCCCAAATGAGAAGTCCTTATTTGGGTCAGCTGAGTTATAATTAATCCTTCCTGATCTGCAATTTGAGCTTTAACTAAATACGATTTATCTGCTCTTTGTTGCTGTTTTTGTCATTGCTCATTATTGACCTCTGTCGAACACACACCTGTCTTTGCTTATACAAACTTGTTTATCGAATATTGACATTGATACTTATTTGTTTGCGAAAATATAGAAATCTTTTTGGTAGTTATTATTTTGTCTCTCTTAGATCAACATACAATAGCAAATAGGACTCTTATGGTATTGAATTGGATGGTTATTGGTTACTTGAGGATTTAACTTCACGGGGTAGTGCAATTTAAACTATGCCATGTGGTAGAGACAAATGATGTCCATAAACATTAGTATATCAGTAAGTGTGTTATCAGTAACGGTTATTCAAGGATCTACTGGCACTGTATTTTCTGAAGCACCATTATATTTACTATGTGGGTTGACCTGGATAATGAAGTTAGGACGGACCGCCCATTCACTGTTTATCATGCTCTCGTGGTTTGAATATAGCGGAACATCCGTCCTATAAGAACTGCATGGCTGCCCTATCTGTGTAGATACAATATACACAATCCCATACAGAAGTCTGAGCTTTGTTTTCAGATGCTTCAGTTTAATTTTGGTATGAAAGTTATATGGAGGTTTAGAGCTCCTCAACTGTGTGATGCTTATATCTGTTAGCAAAGTAAAGCAATTGTGATTCCTAATTGTTCTTATTTTCATGTTCATGCTTCCTGTGCAAAATGCTGTAATTCATAACTAATCAACCGTCCTCAATTGTTTGTGTCCATTTTCTTCAAATTCCTGCTTAATAGTTATGTTTCCTGGTTTATCTTTGCTTCACTTGTCTGACATCCATTTCTTTTCAATGCATGTAGTGGGTTTTATCATCCAAAGAAATCAACTTTCCGTACCCTCTTGGATTGACTCTTCTTCACATGGTCTTTTCATCTGTAGTGTGCTTTATCCTTTGTAAAGTTCTGAAGGTACTCGTCTTAGATTATCTGACTAAATTATATTTTGTTCATTGGTAGTTATTTTCTGGTGCAGTAAACACATCGATAAATCAAATTTGTTAATGGAATTTTCCAATTCATCTGTGTGACTTGCAGCTTATGAAGGTTGAGGAAGGAATGACAACAGAAATGTGAGCAACAAATCAAATCTTTATCCTGTCTGTTTATTTGAGTTGTTTAGTGCCTACTTTCAAAAATACCTGTTAGGTAGCAGTTACCACACATTTTTTTCAGCAATATCAACACCATACAAGATTACATCTTCATTCTGAAACGCGTAGTGTCATTCTAGGCATCCGACATCCATAGAACTTGATATCTGTCAGTGGTCTAATGTCTCATTTGCTATATTAACTTTGAATAATCATCTGATAGTCATGTTTTCATCAAAAAAAAATTGTTCTGAGAAGCTTATATAGATTAGCTGTAGTTCCTATATTGTATCAAGGTACCGCATTTATAATATAATTGGATGATAATTACCAAATTCTGTCCACTTTTGAGTTCAAATGCCATACCACCACTTGATCACGGTCAACCCAGCTGACCATTAGTGATCTTTTCATAAAATGGCAGTATGTATTTACTTCTGAAGTGCCCAGACATGTTTGACACTAGTATCTATGTGTCAACATGGCAAAAATCCAGAAAACTATAGTATTAATTTGGAGTAATCATCAAATAACAGCATACTCAATACAAGTAACCCGAGGTTATTTTGCTTTTGAGTACTAGGATTGGAGTAGATGGGGTCTAAATTCTCCTTCTTCCTTTCATTATTTAATCTGTTTTGTTAGGAAACACACATGCTGTGGGACTTGGTTTGAACTGTCAATGGATTGGTATGTAATCCATCTAAGGGGAAGCTAGTAATATGCCGCAGGTTGCAGAATTTCATAGGTGCAGCAGATAGTCTTTTTTGTGACATAAAAGCACCATTCTTGGTAAATCATTGTATGCTTTACTGAATGTTAGTTTGGATACTTGCATTCTGCGCTTATGCACACCCTTTGTTAGATTCCCCTTTTCCGGTGGGCATCTACCCAAAATGCTTATCATCTTTGTAGAATATATATGTAAAATCAGGTGTCGTATGTACTTTATTTAGAAACATGAGGGTGAGGACCGAGTAAGACAGACAAACCAAAGCTGCACGTGTTGGTTACTCAAAACTGTAGTTAACCGTTCACTTCTAAAGATATCTGCATTCCAAAAAGTAATCATTTCATGAATGCAGCTAATTGAGTTTTTATTATGTAGTTATGTTCAATCTGTTGTTCCAATCGGAGCAATGTTTGCGATGACATTGTGGCTGGGAAACACTGCATACCTCTATATATCTGTCTCATTTGCACAAATGTTGAAAGCCATCAGTGAGTTTCACAATAATTTTCGACTAAATACCTCCTGCTTAATCCTTAAGGTCACATACTTGAAGGAAAACTGTTGTATAACATAGACCAGTGTGTGCATTTTATAGTGCCCGTGGCAGTTTTCCTACTTGGTGCAATGGCTGGACTGGAAGTTATGAGCTGCAGAATGCTTCTTATTATGTCTGTTATCAGTTTTGGAGTTCTAGTGGCTTCGTATGGGGAAATAAATGTTAACTGGATTGGAGTTGTTTACCAAATGGGTGGAGTTGTTGGAGAAGCGCTGAGGCTCATCTTCATGGAGATTTTGGTGAAAAGGAAGGGTCTGAAGCTAAACCCGATTTCCGTAATGTACTATGTTAGTCCCTTCAGGTACATATAAAACTTTTCTTAATTTTCTTATGCAGTCTCAGTTATGATTATGCAGTCTCAGTTATGAAAATGTAGGACATAGGTAGGAAGAAAGAAAGAAAAATGGAATATCTTAGCTATTGAGTGGTAATTTTTTGTCTAAAACGTTAAAAATGTGCCGTTGATATGATGAGATTTCATATTATGTATACAAAGGTCTTGTTTGCACATCCAATATGACCAGTCTCTGTTTTATGCTGCAGTGCTCTATGCCTCTTCATCCCCTGGATATTTCTTGAAAAGCCAAAGATGGATGAAGCTAACTGGAGTTTTCAACCACTAACTTTGGCTCTCAATTCTCTTTGTACTTTTGCACTCAATCTGTCGGTTTTCCTGGTCATATCTCATACAAGTGCACTGACAATCCGTGTTGCGGGGGTCGTTAAGGACTGGGTGGTTGTCTTACTTTCAGCTGCTTTGTTTGCAGATACAAAGCTGACAGTAATCAACCTATTAGGTTACGGCATTGGTAAATGAAAGCAGTAGAAGTACATATATCTTTTTATTTTGCACAAAGCCTGGTGGTTATCATGAAGATGATCAGCATTCTGGCACATGATGTCTTTAATACCATTATATGCCTCGTTTGAAATTTGAAATGGTATTCCTATTTTTCTTTGTTTTTGTAGCTATCGCAGGTGTGGCTGCATACAATAACTTTAAGTTGAAAAAAGAAACTCACCGACCAATCCCGGATGAAACTCGCGAAGATGAGATGTCAACAGTGACATTGATTCCTCAAAAAACAGATACATAGAGAGACGGGTCTCAGAATTAGTCTTGAGGTATTGTTTAAGGTTTTATTTTAGAGTTATGTGTTTATTCAGTGCACTCTTATCAGATAGGGCTGCAATCTCCTGACACAGTACTATGTTTAACAGTTCGTTAAACAGACACACGATTCTTTAGCTGGTACAGGATACTTATCATCTTTCCACGAAAAACTGTATATGATGAGATAGAACCTTCTGTGTTGGAGATTGGAGGGACCAGGAAAAGCTTCTTTTAGGGATCAACGAAGTTTCTTCTTTTGATACCTCCTGAAGTTTGTTGATTGTACTCTACATAAAATGATTTGTTGTAATTTGTAAAGTCACTATCGAGTAAATGTTGCTAAATTCGATATTTATTTTTCTGTATCAGTATCATGTTCTCTTGTTGAAGATCTTTGAGTATTAGGAATAAAGTCATCTGATCGAGTGAATTTTTCCTTCTGATCTTGTGGAATCAAGAAGAATGCATGAATTCCCAGCCTTTTAAGATTCACAACACTCTGCAGTTTTATGTAGAGTGTACTATGGGTAACTACAGACACCTTAAAAAGTTCAAGGGGTCAATGAACCATGTTTGAGCCTCACGTTAGGCTCGTTTTTTAATTCCACGACTGTCTAGTAAACTGAGTGGAAACCACAAGTGGAAACCACAAGTCCGGCTAGAGAGGGCACACTTAAAAAGTTGGGTGCATTTTTAAGTGCAGCTCGTCATATGCACAATTCAAAAATGTTCTTGGTTTCAGGCACAATGTAAATGGCATCTATTCACAGGGTGCCTAAACACTTTTTTTTCTTTATTACCGTGGTTCGGGATTCAAGCCGGTGTTCAAGTCCCATTTTCTTGCCTAATGCCTCGTGTCCTCCTAATCCTAATTGGAGTATCTATTTAGATTCCGAAGCAAAATTATGCAAGTTTCTGCCGAAAGAAGGAAACGCAATAAACAAATAAATATCCTGTACACGACTTTGGTCAATGGGTACACACTCACCCAAACAAAACACCGGTAATCTCAGAAAGACAAGTTCGTTACCTATATTAACCCTAATTTGGACAGCCAATTCCAACATCTTTGTAGTAGACAGAAACTTTTAACCCTAATTTGGACAGCCAATTCCAACATCTTTGTAGTAGACAGAGAAACTTTTCAGAAAAGAAATCTCAAAATCATACTACTAGTAGAAGGAGAAAAAGGGGGCATATCTGGTAGTCTCTCTTAATTAACAAAACTCCAGAGAGGGTCTAGTTGTGGTGGCTGCTTCCCCCTCTCTCTCTCTCTCTCTCTCTTCGATTCTTTTCTTCTTCCCTTTCTTTAAACTCAAGTTTCATCACTCTTCTATTCGATACAATAACCCATTCTTTTTCTTTCCCAACAACAACAACCAATTCTGTTAACCCCAATTTCAACTTTCAAGAAAACAAATACCCAAAAAACAAAAAAAAAAAAAATCGAAAATACGAATAGAAGAGGAGGATGCGATTGTGTCGGTGGTGGCGTTGGAGAGGCGGAGTAGGCAATGGTCGTCTTTGATGGCCTTGCAAATGAATTGGCAACCAAAAACCCTACCGCAAATCCACTTTCCAAAAAAACAGCAGCAGCAGCAGCAGAAGAAAAAGAAGATCCCTAGGTGTGGACCTCCAATTGGTTTAAAAAACCTAGGTAATACTTGTTACCTGAATAGTGTTCTACAGTGTTTAACATACACATCTCCTCTTGCTAATTTTTGTCTCAAAAATCAACATTCAATTAACTGTAATTCACAAAATATTAATTGTCCTTTTTGTCTTCTCGAGACAAGAATTGTTCGTTCTCATACTGTTGATTCTCAATTTGATGCTCCGTACAAGATCCAGAATTGTCTCCCAATTTTCTCCAATCAATTTCGACTTGGTAGACAAGAAGATGCTCATGAATTCCTTCGTTATGTCATTGATGCTTGTCATAATACTTGTCTTAAGATTAATAAGACTAACTCACCTGAGAGTACAACAACTATTGTTAAGGAGATTTTTGGTGGTGAGTTACAAAGTCAAGTTAAATGTCTTTCGTGTGGTGCTGAATCCAATAAAATTGATGAGATTATGGATATTAGTCTCGATTTGTATCAATCAAGTTCTCTTAAAGCTGCTTTGCAAAGGTTTTTCAAGCCTGAGATTTTGGATGAAAGCAATAAGTACAAATGTGATAAGTAAGTTGCTGAAAACCCTAGAAATTTTGTTTCAGATTGTAATTTTCTCCGTTTTTTCTAAAATAGGGTTTACTTTTTCAGGTGTGAGAAGTTGGTGTCAGCAAGGAAGCAGATGTCTATTCTGCAATCCCCTAATATACTTGTAATCCAACTCAAGGTAAGAATAACAGAACAGTTACTGCTCTTTTAACTGTTGTAAATCACACTAATGCTATTTCTAATTCTGTTTTGTGCTCATTTGTGAATGTGTGATTTTCTTAATCAGTCCAACAGGTAAGAACTTGTATTCTGCTTTATCAGGATTATCCTGTCTGCCGAAATAAACTGAAGTAACTAAATCATTTAACTAGACTACACTCTTGGCGTTTAATGGAGACAAAATACTGTAGTTATAGCTAAATCTTTGCCGAACAACTAAGTTTGAGAAAAGTAGTAGTGCATTCTTATTATATAAACACTGAAGGTATAGCTAAGTCTTTGCTGAACAACTAAGTTTGGTGCATTCTTATGTATTTTCATTGCATTTTGGTATGCAGAGATTCGAGGGTATATTTGGTGGGAAGATAGATCGAAAAATTGCCTTTGAGGAGGGTTTGGTGCTTTCTAATTACATGTGCAGAGAAAGTCAGGTATGTGATACACTTGATGAACGGATTCTCTTAATCCTTTTTTGATTTTCCTTGTGTATTTGCTCTCCCTTCCATTTTTTCATGATTGAGTGAGTAAAATTGTTCTTGATATGGTGATTCTTAGGGTTAGGGGTATGAAGGGTGATTTGGTATTTGCGATGTTATCGCTAGGAAAGTTGCAGAGGCTGCTTTGTCGTGGTTACATTTTTTTCTATATATAACTGATCCTCAGGTCCTCAAGGGTTTCCTTGTGTCAATGTCAATAAGCATGATAAAGAATTTATTTATGAATTTCATGGTCTCTGGTTTTTATCAGCTTCTCCAAAGGCAAGAGTGATATAGTATGCTTCATATTGCCAGCATCAGACTGCCTAACATACGGTGACTTGTTTCGTAATTTTTTTATTGTAAAAAGATCCATCCAATTCTATTTGTCCACCTTCTCTTCAATTGTGAGGCAAGTAATTTCAAAGCTAGGGAGTAACCCCCTGAAAGTTCTGTTGTTACTGTCCAGTTTATAGCTAGTCTATTTATACTTGTGAGTTTTTGTGTAGTTTTAAATATGAAGTTCCCACTTCCGATGATGTGCTGTTGAAAGGCTGTTGGATTTAACCAGATGTTTTCAGGTCTGTAAGATTTAGGATAGGATATTCTTTGTTAAAAATAACCTTATGTTGGCCTAGAATTACGTAACAAATAGATTGCCGCAAGACACCCATCTTTAGATGTTTTTAAAAGTTCTAAGACGGGATATTCTGCTCTAGGCTCTGTTCGGCTTTATTATACTCATAGGAAATCAGTTCTTGGGCAGCCATCTCAAATTGATCCCGTAATTTTATCATCACACCAAGTCTATAGCGCTGTTTGGTGCACCTAATTATAGTATTGATAAACCATTGATCATTGCTGGGTGTCTAGGCTGGAGCAGTTGTGTATTAATGGATTTACGGTTATGATAGGATTTAGGAATCAGAATATAGTTTATGCGCTGGTCAGATATTTGTATTTGTGAGGTTTGGTCGGAACTTGTGTAACAAAGTGATGATGGGCCTGCATCACAAAGACACTTTGTTTTTCAAAAATCTCCCCATATGGGCAGGTATGGATGCTGGTACTCGTACTGGACACACAAAACACTGCAACAGCTTTGTTAGCCGTTAAATTTACATACTTCTGCAACTTAGTTCTATAAATCATGAAAAAATTGAAAAAACAAGAAATGAAAGAGAAGAAGAAACATAGCTCCTTTTTTCTTCAATATATGTATGTGTAACCATCTTATTTTATTAAGAAAACTGCACAAAAAAAACCTGAACCTAACCTCACGTGTCTCTGTTTTCTACCTTTTTTGGCCTCATGTTAAACTACCCTTATTCATACTCGACACTTGGACACTCGTGCCTGTATCGTTGTTACGTATTTAGGAAAAAATCATTCTAGAAAGCTTCACCAATGGAAAAGTAATTTTGATAGAATTTCACTGCAAGCGAAAGTCTTCAGTTGATATTTTATATTGTTTGTTTCCACTTCTCCCTGATTACAGTACCAATGGGCCTTCGTAGTACTGAAGAGGATGACTATACTTGAGGATCTTTGAAATGGGTCATCTAATTTTAAGTGTTAATCCTACTTGTTATTCTCATAAATATTGGGTTTAAAAGATTTCTAGCGCTTATGTAGAATGAGTTCCCTTCGGAAATGGTTATGAAAATTTTGTTGTGGTGAATACTAGATACTTGCTGAAGATCCACCTTTTTGTTAGTAATGATTGAAAAATGTTACTAGTCCTTTTTGCGACAAAAGCGTTTCTAAACACTGCAACCCTCACATATCAAGCTAACAATGTGTATTCTTCCCTTGTAGAAGGCGTGTATATAACTGAGTTATAAAGATGGAATTGGAAGCCCATATATTAGGGGTCTCTGGAAATGTGTTCGAGTGCCTTAAAGAATATACGCGACTTGGAGGATGTTAGGGCTTAGGGCCACCCAAGATCTTTTCAGTTTTTAGCTTTCTAGATGACTTGTGTATGAAGTTGGTGTTATTGTACTTGCTTACTCGATAGTAATTGATATTTTTGCTTTTTGGATATAATTTTTTAGTTGAGTGGACTATCTTCACAAACTAGAAAACATAGCACACTAGTTAGCGACCCCCTTCTCATTCCCACAATAATTCAAAAGCTCTTAGTTGTAGTGTAATGCTTCTCGCACAGAAGAATTTATCTGCTAACAGCTGAAAGGAGTCTTTGCATGTTTGAACCAGGCTTTGTCTCTTCTCCTGTCTGTTGCTAGGTTTGGGATTGGAGAAACAATCGATATGTCATACTATAGATTAGACACCACATGGAGTATATTACATTCCAAGTTTACTGATTGAACAAAGTTTTCATAGCATGGATTTTCATATCATGCACTTTTTCCTGTACTTTTCTCTTTTGCTGAATACCCTTTTCATTGTGTCAAATCCTTTCATTTCTTACTTTGTTTTAATTCTTAATGCAGGATCCACATCCTGAGTATAATCTTTTCGGCACCATTGTGCATGCTGGCTACTCACCAGACTCTGGACACTATTATGCATACGTCAAGGTTCCTTTTCCCTTTGCTCTTTTCCAGTACTGATGTTTGCATTGTCTCATAATTTTTATCACCTTAGGGTAAGATGCTTTCATCAGTTGGACTATCTAACTTAATTCATTCACAGAACGCAATGGACCGGTGGTATTGCTGCAATGACTCACATGTTTCACCTTCAACTGTTGATGAGGTTTTGTCTGAGAAGGTGTACATTCTTTTCTTCTCACGCGTTACTCAAAGGCCACGACCAACCAAAACGGTTTTTTCCGCCAATGGAGTTAAGTCTCATGAGAGCAATGGCAAGGATGCATCTCCAAGTTCAGTAACTGCTCTGCCTATGAAAAAAGTTGCAGCAGAACCTTTGGAAACACATTTCCTAGAGAAGGATACATTGAGCACTTCTAAAAATGGTAAAATTTCTTCTAGCGGAGGAATCAAATTTGGTTTTAAAAGGATTGATTCCAGGAAGTTCCCTGCAAATGGGAATAGGAAAGTTCATGTGAATGTGAATGGAATAGGAAATGGAAATGTGAACGGGAAGGAGAATGTTCATGCGAACGGGAATGGTCATGTGAATGGAAATACGAATGGGAAGGAGAATGCTCAAGCAAATGGAAAGGAAAATGCTCATGCAAACGGGAATGATCATGGAAATGGAAATGTGAATGGGAGTATGAACGGGATTTTAGAGGGCCGTGAGAAGCACAATAATGGTTCAACAAGTGTGGAGAAACTTAAGAAAAACTTGTCATCAGTAACCATCAATAATGATGCCAATGAAAACAAATTTCATCAGTCCGTGCATAAGGAGAGTGATCAAACTTGTACAGTATCTCATGGGAATGGTCATAGTGCTGAAGTGGTGCAGACAGAAGACCTTCAGCAAAGCAGCAGCAGAAATTTAGTAGCAGAGAGTAGACTGCCTGAACCAGACCGTGCATTGCACCCTGTGGATCATGATAACTTCCTCACAGGATCTAATAAGAGGAAATCAGAGGGTAAACGGTTACCAGATCTGCTCCAAAAAGGCGCGTATTGGGCAACTGATGAGAAATTCAAACAAGGGTAAGTCACTTCACTTGACTATTAATTTCAGGCTTGCAGGTTTTTAGCCCCTCACGGCTATGATTGTTCTTTTATGAGATTAAAAGTTCATCTACTGCTTAACTAGTATTCTTTCTCTTACATTATTCGGTTCTTCTGTTACATTTCAGGCTTGCCGAGGATGCTTCTGCATTTCTGCGATCATGTGGCTGGTATGATGATGTTGAAAATTTCATGCGTTCCAGAAAACGATTATGCACCCAAGCAGCTGGAAATACTATCAGTAGCGGCGAGTTAAAGTAAGTCCATTTAACTATCTAATCCAGTTATATATGGATTACTGCCTTAGTAGTATGAGTTTTTTATTAACTCATTGGTTAATGGAATGCAGGACAAAGTTAATTACAGAAGCTAAAAAACCTTTTAATAGTAAGATCCCCGAATCTTTGAAAGCAAATCTGGTTGGCCAACTCCAGTCGTGCAGCCAAGAAAGACAGTCTGCTGATGTGTAGACAATTGAGTACGGTATGCTAGTGTGCAGTTTTTGTTTCCTTCGTTATTTTCATATGATGTGTGACATTCAGCGAAAAAACTGTTTCTTTTGGCAGTTTATATTTTTAATGCTTATTTGTGGCTGGTGTACTGCACAACCGATGCATGGAAACACATTTCTGTAAAATGATAATTTTGGGTGCGTAAGATAGTTCATTTTGAACTGATAGAGTGGGATTCTTTTGTTGTTAGTACTTGGTTTAATCTTGTGTATGGTAATCTTATGATGCTTCTAGGTGTATTGGAGAAACTTGAGCTCCATGAAGACAATCTGATTGGAAACAGCTAGGCGTTTCATCACATTTGACGCTTTTCAGCTTGGATTTTCGCAAGATTGAGTTAAGAATTGCATTCGCTGTGTATGATATCCTTTTCGACCATTTACCTTTTCATTTTGTCCACAATTTTTCAATGAAGTGTGGCTGGATACAACTGATTAAGCATATCTTCTATCTCTTAGTTTCTGTTCATTGATTTGATATGGCATGTGAGATGAGACTTTGATATTTGCGGAACTTAGATTGTTTCTGATTCGTATTTGTCTTAATAAGCTGTTTTGATTTTCTGTCCTATCTTGTTTAACCTGTTAGTTTGTTAAAATATAGATGACATCAAGACTCCAGAGTGCCATTTTTAATCACACTCCACAACAAAGGTCTTCTGCTAGCATCCCATGTTGCGTTGACTCTCTAGCATGCCATATGTCAGTAAAATCCTTGGTTTTTCCATTTGCTGTAGAATCTTTGCATTGTAATTTTTATTATCAACCTCTTTTCAATTTAGTCTTCCTTACTATACTCCTGCTGGTGAATGTCCCTATATTAATGGGGCATAATAAGTGTCTCATATTTTCTCCATCTGGAATACCAAATTCTAAGAACATCAGTTCTCACCTAATATTCATTCAACTGCTTGGCCTCTCATAAAATGTATTAATCTTGCAGTCAACTTTTTTTTTCCCGTTATATGGTGCGCTGAAATAATATATATATATATTTTTTTTCTTCGTAAGAATTGATTTTGTTTTATTTTTGCTTAAAAATGGCAGTCTTTCTGTGACTTTTGTCATACGGAGGGGAATCTGTGATCGAGGGAGCTAGAAGAGACTGGACCCATCCACAGTTCATAGTTTTTGACTCGGTTGGACAAAATATTTCATTTTTCACGCAGCTAAACGAAGTTTTAGCCTAACCTAATTATCGGTTTCTTTGTCCCTGCTTCCCACTGCATAATACTGATTTACCCAGAAGAGAAAATGAATGGATTTAGCACAGTAAAGCTAACGGCTGGCTTATCTATCCTAATGGCGATCTTCTTTTTTGAAACACCAGGCAACAACTAGCTACTTCAATAGAACACTAATGAAAACTCTGGCGGAGTATCAGTTCAAACTCCTTTAAAGTCTTTCTTTCCAGCCTCTTGAACCAAGCAGTTGGCAACTCGCCAACTCCGCTAACTTCTCTATAGTGATGCTTGCGTTCAGCATTCTGAAATTTGCAACTTGCTCTTTATCATGATATCCTTAATCAAACTTTGAGAGCTCCATTTATTTATTTTTGGGAGAGAAAAGGGTTAACTTATTTTAAAAAGAAAATTAGAAAGAGATACAAGAAAAGCCTGGAACTAAAAACCAAGCCCAATTACACAAGTCCATAACCTAACTGGAATCCATAACATCCTCCCACTCCGTGATTATTTGCCTGAACATTACTCCTCTGAGTCTGAACCAGCGAAAAAGAGATCCCCATTGAAAGATGTCTTTCAACTTCATTGATAGTATCATCATCTATGTGTCTTGAGTTAGCCATCTTCTAATCCGTTCTTTCCATAATGTCTTGATTATTTAGCTGTCTTAAAACGAATCCCAACTTGCAGAGCTAGTCGATTCCCTCGACTTGCAGGCCATTCTTCTAGTTGCTCCTTTATAGATGTTTTATGAGACCATGAAGATTGCATCTTTGTACTGAAGTAGTCCCAACATTGTAGGAATATATGCTCCCCTTGATTCCTCCACGGAAGCTATAGAGAACTTCCACTCCCCTCTTCACCAAATTGTCCAGAGTTGGTGTTGCATTATGGATTACAAACCATGAAAAAGGTTGAACCTTTTTTTTTGGAGTTTTCTTCTTCCATGTGAAGTTGAAACCATTTATGCTGCTGTCAGGGCTATGTTTCATGATCCAAGTATAACCCTCTTTAACTGAATATGTTGCGTTATTGCCACAGGAGAGGATATCTGAGCCGTCACTCAGAGTTGGAGGGTCTCCTAATAAATTCAGTAAATGAGTGAGTTCTGTTGTCACTGCCTCTGTTGGTTGTTGCTTGAGTTGAATGACCCATCTATCCTGTTGAATTAGGTCGGCAACCTTAGCTTCTTTGATATGCATTCCGGTGAGTTCGATAGAATGGAGCTTCTCCTTTCCATTTGTCCTTCCAAAAACGTTACCTCTTTTCCGTATGCCATATTGAGGACATTATTTGCAACAACTCATTTTCTTGTTGAATACCTCTCCAGAAGCCTTTCCCATATGGCATCTTGTATTCTTTAGCCCATAGATCCTCTCTATCCGAGTTGGTCTTGAGCTGTATAACCCTCCTCCACATTGCAATCTTCTCATTGTAAAATCTCCAACTCCATTTTGTTAGACCAATTCCTCCCATTTCCTTTGGTTTGCTGATTCTATCCCAAGCCACCCAACTGATTTTCTTCTTTTCCGTTGTCGTTCCCCACACAAATTCTCTTATTATTCTTATTAATCTCTTCTCCAAAGACTTTGGCATTGGTAGAAGAGACATGAAATAAGAAGGGAGAAAGTATTACTTTTGCAGCTCTTGATAACCCCCTCCATTTAGCTAGTTTTTTTATATTAAACTTTTCTATTATTCCTTTCAAAATCGAAGTCTGTTTTGGGGTGCTTCCTAGTGGCAAGCCCGGATATTTGATGGGGAGAGTCTACTTGAAAATGTAGCATTGCAGCAATATCTTGGATTTTATTTTCTGCTCCAATGCTCACTACCGTGCTCTTGCCTAGATTGACCTTTAGACCCATAATTGCTTCATATACTTGCAATACCAGCACCAAGTTGTCAGCCACTTCCTCTTTAGCATCTAAGAAAATATATGTATCATCCACGAATTGCAGATGATACACTGAATTGTGTAGATAGAGTCGCTTTGTACATCCAACTAGATAGAAATCCGTGGGAACGATTGATATGAGAATAACTTGGACGGTACCAAAGACCAATGCCCAAGTGTCAATCAAGTTATATCCAACTACACACAACCTGTGATATTTCAATTATATAAACAAATATAATGTGGAAAAGAAATAACACGTTAGACACCTAGTAAATTTTGTTAACGAGGAAACCGCAAATGCGAAAAACACCGGACCTAGTCCAACTTTTGCACACCACAAGCTTTGTATTAAGCATGCTAATTCACATGATTCCAGAGAGAACTAGTGTTAACTTTTTTGCTACTACAAGTTAACTTAAGTGCGGACCTCGGAATGTGGTTGACCCTTAACCAAGTCTCACACCGATTAAGGTACAGTCGCGCTCCTTACGCCTCTTGAATCCCAACAAGACTTTGTGCACGTGATTCCTTTAGCTGATCTCACCCACAACTAAGAGTTGCTACGACCCAAAGTTGAAGACTTATAAACAAATATGTCTCCCACAAATAAGTCTATTATGGTTGTTATTTCCGTCTTTAGATAAATCAAGGTGATCAGGAAACTCAACTAATACCCCGAACTTATACTCCCGAAGAGCAGCCTAGAAATATCAGTCACCTCACAATAACCCAACTGATTAACATGAAAAGTTATTGCGGAATCACAAGAGTCTGAGACGAAGAACTGTTGTGATTACTTTTTATATCATACCTATCGGAGATAAATCTCGAGTAAATCTTAGTGAAGACAAAACTCAATACGATAGAACAAGTAAGATCGGAATACGCAACTACAGAAAAAATAGTTGGATCTGGCTTCACGAATCCCAAATGAAGTTCAAGTCGTTAACCTAATAATGGTTTTGGAAAAACCTAGGTTAAAAGAGAATCGACTCTAGTTTGCAACTAGGACACACGGAAGTGTCGGGATTAGGTTTCCCAGATGTTAGAGTTCTCCCTTATATAGTCTTTCAAATCGGGGTAGTTTTTCAATCAAAGGTAGGTTAGCTTAGTAACAAAGCAATTGATATTCACCATTAGATGAACTCCTGATTTAAGATTCAAGCGAAGTCTTCTTAAAAATTAAGAAATCAATCTCCACCTTTAGATGGTATTAGTTTGATACACACAAATGAAATATACTTATATTTAGATATGGATGAACCGTACCCAAACGTTTATACCTTGTTGGCTCAATAATAGTTAACCGAAGTTAGCCATATTAACACTTATACCTTATCCATATTCATCTAACACTTCTAGATCAAATACGATGATCAATCAATAATGATAGATAATCAAATGAATCTAAATGTGTTTCAAGAGAGTTGTTCAAATGTTCATCATCTTATAGGAGTATGTATATGAACCATTTGAAACAAAATCGGTTTGGTTTGTAATCGTACAACGTATTTATACAATAACCAATTCATGAACATAATGCCATGGTTTGTAAAACGAGAAATTTTTTTTCTAGCCCAATTTGTTAATTTTTTATATCACAAAACCACCAATAAGATCTTGTATATTAAAAACCCATAACTGATTATAATGGGAATAGATTACAATAATGACCTTTTGCCTAAATTAAGAAACTAATTTTGATTATTTTCTTAAATAAAGAACGGGATACATGTCAATCTCTAACAAATCAACTTAAAAGATTCTCTCTCCTAGTTATCTTTTCTCACTCCTCCTTTTGTTGTTTAGTTCGGTTAGTTTCATAAATACGGTTTTTCTCTACCTCATATTATTGTTCTCTGTCTCCCTTCTCTCCATTAACTAATCTAGCAAGATGATAACATATTTTTTTCATGCAAATACAAGTGAAAAAATAAATTTTCACAGGAATATTATAAGGTGAAAAACAAAATTTTCCTCAAAATACAAGGGATAAATAAATTTTCACTGGAATATTATAAGGTGAAAAACGAAATTTCATAACTTGAATGAATTTTCAAGCATGTTTTAAAAGTTAAAACTTATAAATTAAATAATCATCCATATATAATGAAACATCAATTAATCATCCATATATGATGTGAGAAATCAAATTATCTCAATGTGAAAAATCAGATTATCATCCATACAAAGTGAAAAATCAAATTATCATCCATGTGAAAAGTCAAATTATCATTCATAAATGAGGTGAAAAGATTAAACTATGATCATCACAAGTTGAAAATGACCACCGGCACAATCCAGTCTCAAGTTAAATTTCGAACATACATTCCCCCGTCTTATATCATTCAAAAAGTCTTAATAGACCGAGCAAAAAAACAATGAAAAAAACCTCGAGTATATGATTGAAAAATCAAATTATCATTCATAGACGAGGTGAAAAGATTAAACTATGATCACCACAAGTTGAAAATGACCACCGGCACAATCCAGTCTCAAGTTAAATCTCGAACATACATTTCCCCCCCTTGTCTTATATCATTCAAAAAGTCTTAATAGACCGAGCAAAAAAATAATGAAAAAAAACCTCGAGTATATGATTGACAAATCAAATTATCATTCATAGACGAGGTGAAAAGATTAAACTATGATCATCACAAGTTGAAAATGACCACCGGCACAATTCAATCTCAAGTTAAATCTCGAACATACATTTTCCCCCTTGTCTTATATCATTCAAAAAGTCTTAATAGACCGAGCAAAAAACAATAAAAAAAACCCGCAACACCACTGCACACAAATGCTTGGTTATAAGGCCCATGCTAAACTCCCAAGGGATACATGAGGCCCACAATCTCAATTAGTGATCTCTCCCATGATATCTAAGAGCTTTTCACAAATTCAAAAAAATCTGTGAGAGACCGTTTTTTTATTGTTTTTTTTTACGGTCTGTTTAGAATGGTTGTATACTTGACCCTGACAACACCACTGTTGCTTGGTCTTTTCCTAAACTCCTTTTATGGACGTAGAATGTTTCTTGTATCATCATACATTTAGTTATAAGATGGAGAGAACAATATAATTGAGCGAATAAACTGGCAAAACAAAGATTGACCGAAGTTAATGGTAAATATTAATTTGTCGATTAATTTATTAGTAATAGATGTAAAGGTTAACTAACGGAGCAGAAAAGTAGCTAAGTCAACGATTTTTTTATTATTTATATAAAATTATAGTAAGTAACTAATTAAGGTTAATTTAGTCCATCTAAGAATGTGAAAATGCAAATCTAATTTAAAACTACTACTTTTAACGGTAGATCTTATAGTTTGGGCTACGTATATATACCATTTTATTGACGGGTTTCTAAAAGAGAGAGGAACCGAACTTGGGTTCCTCAGAATTTCCACTTTGTAAAACTAGTTCACATTCCTTATTACATTAAAGTTCCAAGGACTTTAGTTTGCAACCTGAGTTCATGAGTATGAAAATCACACTTTACCGATTTTAGAACCTAACAACTTTATTCGCAAACTGAGTACACGAACAAAAGTTCCGGACATTGGCTTTGTCCAGCCGTTCGCAAACAGCATACGCCAAGGTTTTTAAAGCGTGAAGCGAAGCGTGACTCGTTTTTTATTTTTAAGAAGCGATGCGTATGTTGAAGCGTGAAGCGTCGCTTCATGATTGACCTTTCAAGCGGATGCTTACTTATAAATAACATTAGTGGGTATTATAAAATTTAGGAATATAATATTTTTATATATTTAATATATGTCCAAATATTATCAAAAACGAAACTGTAGTGCAGTGGTTTACCGTATTCCAGCTGAATGGGACGGCCAAGGTTCGAATCCCACTCAAAACTTCTGGCGGGAAATGGGAAGCGCATATTTAAAGGAATCTTTGCGCTTCCTAGCAGATTCGCTTCAACAGAGCGATCCGGAGCGGAATTCCGAATTTTGGAGCGAAGCGTACGCTTCGAAGCGTGAAGCAGGCGCTTTTAAAAACCATGGCGTACGTGAACAGCAGTTCCGGACTTGGCCTTGTCTAGCCCGTTCGCAAACAAGGTACGCGAACAACAGCTCCGGACCATTACAGGTAAACCAGTTCGCAAACAATAGTTCCGGACCTTAACGAGACTTACACAGTTAGTATACAACCTGTATTATATCTAGACATGGTAATCGTTCTAAAGCTCCCATTCAATCATTGAAAAATCCTTGGAAGACAACAATGGTAATCTTACACATACCACTAGCTTCAAGTAATTTTCAATTAATACAAAACTTCCCAAGTTGACATCAAATGACTGTCTCACACAAATCATATAAGATGTTCAAGGTAAATTTCACACGATCATCTTTGACTTAATATTTAGTTTCCAACAAATAATTTGTCGCCAACTAAACTCGTCAAGACTACAATGAATTTAGCTAAAACTAAAAGCTTCCAACACATATTTCGAGAAATAGATAAGCGAGATAAACTCGGCTCGAAATATCAAATGTGTATAATGTAAAAGTTTATATAGCTATACGACTTAGTCTCATTAGAAGATATGATATATTAGACTTCTGAGTGATAGATAAGTTTTAGTCTCCACATAGATTTTGTTGATGAAGTTCCTCCAAGCTTTTCAGTAGATCTTCTTCTTCAATTGGTGAACGCCATGAAGTCTAAAGCTCAACTACACACTTCTATCCTAATCCGAGACATAGCTATAAGTGGACTAGAAATCAAGTATATAGTTTTGATCAACTAAACTTGACAAACAAGCTTGAGATAGCAACGCTTGCGAGTTCGACCGAGCAGTGCTCTAACAATCTTCCCCTTTGTCAATTTTAGTGACAAAACTATCAATACATATGCATTACAAAATAAATAAACTTTGTAGCTCTGATCCATCATGCTTTATTTCCCTGTCTCTTCAACTTCCTTGAATTCTTCATTACTTCGAGTTCTCCATCGATTCTGAATGTGTTCAACTCATCATCATTGTTGTTGGATGATCCATAGCAATAATAATATTAAAACGAAGGTCCCAAACATTGTTATTCAGTGTCATAGTATTATTATATATAATTAATGTCCAATTGCATCACACCTTTGAAATAATACTATGGTGATATGTATCACTCCCCCTTAGTCAATACCTCCATCTTATAATGAAAACCACCCCCCCCTTACATAATGATCTGTAAACCATATATATGTAGTGTGAACTACCAAATAATTCCCCCCTTTTGTCAATGTAAATTGGCAAAGGTACGAAAACTATGGGATCAGAATGAATTCTCAAAAGATAATTCATGACTAAAAGAGAACATATCAACTTTGTTTCGATGATTTCACATAGTCGAAACTTAGTGTATTCATCAAGGAGTTTATTAAGATACAAGTTAACTCCTATTAAATTCCACAACCGCTCTCCCCACAAAGATATGGCAATTAAGCACAAGTCCATTTAAGGACTCTCACCGATTTGATGTCATTCCCAAAAGAACAACATGAGCAACCTTACTTTTGCGAGAAAAGAAGGATTTCTTTGTATATTTTGACACTTCATAGATCGTAAAAGGACAACAGAAAAATAATACCACTACTAGAAACAAATGCGGAATTCAAACAACACTAACACTGGAACTTCAATATTTTATTTCCCAAAGTATATAGATAGATCCAGGGGAAAAAACCTAGAAATCTAATGAACCAAAACAACACCAATAGACTGCCGTAAGTGTTGAAACATTGCAGTATCTAGAGGTTTGGTGAGAATATCAGCCAACTGTTGTTCTGACGGTACAAATTCCATGTTAATACTACAATTTTCATAGAGATATCTTATAAAAATGATACCTTATATCAATGTGCTTAGTTCTTGAGTGATCAATAGGATTATCAGTGATGCGAATCACATTTGAGTTATCACAAAAGATCTTCATTGTGCCAGTGTCAATTCCATAATCAGCAAGCATTTGTTTCACCCATAGAAGTTGAGTACAACACGAACCTGCAGCAATATATTCTGCATCGCATGTTGAAAGGGATTGTGGGTTTTGTTTCTTGCTATGCCATGCCACAAGATTTAATCCCACATAGTAAAATCCCCCTGATGTACTTTTCTTGTCTTCCATGCATCCTGCCCAATCAGCATCTGAATAAGCAGTAAGATCATTGTTAGTATCAAAAGTATAAGATTGACCATAACCAATAGTATGTTGAATATATCGCATGATCCGTTTTGCAGCATCAAGATGAGATTCCTTTGGATTAGCCTGAAATCGAGCACAGTCTCCAACACTAAAAGCAATGTGTAGCTGTAAGATATAAAAGACTTCCAATAATCGATCGATAAAGTATTATGTATCTGAGTATTCCTTTTTCACTACACACGATTTTGGTAGGTTAAATAATTCTGATCCCCATTGATTCCTTTATCATCGCTATGCAGTTTACCAGTGGTGGGCATATGAGTAAGTTTTGGAGTAGACTTATCAAGACCGAACCTTTTTACAAGATCCATTACATACTCTTTTTGAGATAAGTATATTCCATCCTTGTGTTGTTGAATTTGCAATCCTAAAAAGAATTTTAATTTACCAACACTGCTCATCTCAAATTCCCTACCAAGAAATACTTGAAAATCCTTTGCAAGTTTCTCAGAGATTGGTCCATAGATGATATCATCTACATAAAATTGAGCAATAACAACCTCCTTCCCACTCCATTTGGTAAAGAGTTTCTTATCAACACCTCCTCTCGAAAAACATTTCATAAGAAGAGAAGCGGTAAGTTTTTCGAACCAGACATGAGGTGCTTGTTTTAATCCATACAATGCCTTTCTGAGCCTAAAGATATGGTCATGAAATTATGAACTTTCAAATCCTTTAGGTTGAGCAACATAGACCTCTTCCTTTAAACATCAATTTAGGAATGCGGATTTTACGTCCATTTGAAATAGCTTAATCTTGAGAAAACAAGCATGAGCTAATAACAACCTAATGGAATCAAGGCGTGCCACAAGAGCAAAGGTTTCTTCAAAGTCGATACCTTCTATCTGTGAGTATCCTTGAACGACAAGTCTAGCTTTGTTTCTGACAATTGTGCCAAATTCATCTGAATTGTTCTTGAATATCCATTTAGTACTAACAATATTTACATAGGGGGACAAGGTAAAAGTTCCCATACGTCTATTCTTTGGAATTGATTTAACTCTTCATGCATTGCATTCACCCAGAAGGGATCGCTAAGAGCTTCATCAATGTTTTTTGGTTCTACTTGCGATAGATAACATCCAAAATTGCAAATATTTTGAAGTTGTCCTCTCGTTTTAGCTGTAGAATATTTTCCTCCAATAATAATGTTAGTATCATGATTCCTTTGAACCCAGAGATACCGTGGAGGTGCACGTTCACGTTCAACAGGAATACCCTGAATAGGGGTTTTCTCCTCGTCACTAGAAATGTCAGGATCTGCAACAGTTGGTACAACTTCTACTGATTCTGAGATTTCATTGACTTTGTCAATTGTCTCCGTTGGAGGCAATTTAGCAGGAGGGTCATCATGACGGAAATCACTCAGATCGTCAATGATAACATTTGTTGATTCCATCATAACATGGGTTCTAAGATTGTATACTCGAAAACCACGACTGTCAGACGCATAGCCGAGAAAAATGCCTTTATTGCTTTTGAAATCAAATTTCCCTTTCTGTTCTCGATCTTTTAGAATGCAACACTTACTGCCAACCACTATGAGATAGTGTAAGTTGGGCTTCTTACCATACCACAACTCATAAGGAATATTTAGGGTTTTAGACCGTAAGTAAACACGGTTGATCAAATAGCATGCTGTAAAAACAGCTTCTACCCAAAACTTCTTTCCCGAATATTCATATTCTTTCTTTATGCAACTCCATTGGCTTGTGGAGTAATGGGTGGTGAGTATTGTTGAATAATTCCCAGTTTATCATTGAATTCAAACATTTTGGTGCCCTTGAACTCAGTTCCACGATCGCTTCTAATTTTCTTTAGCTTGCGACCCTGTTCATTCTGGATTCTATTAACAATAATCTTGAATTCACTTAGGATTTCATTCTTATGAGCCAAAAAATCCACCCAAGTGAATCTGGTGTAATCATCTACCATAACTAAAGTGTAATTCTTCCCAACAACAGTGGTTTATTGAATATGACCGAAGAGATCCAAATGAATTAAATCAAGTGGAGATTTAGTGAGAATATCTCGTGATGATTTATGTGGAAATTTTGTTTGTTTACCCTTTTGACAAGCACCACAGACACCATCAATCTTAACATTAATTTTGGGAACACCTCCAACAAATTCTTTGTTAATGATCTTAGTTAGAAGGCGATAGTTGATGTGACCAAAACGCTCATGGCAAAGATGTGTAGATTCCACCTTAGTCAAATTGCAACAGTTATTAAACTGAGTATCCAAAAGATAACATTTATTTTTACCACGAGTTCCCTGAATAATTGCTTTTCCAGACTTGTCTACAATATCACATCCATTTGCACTGAAGACAACCTCATGGCCCTTGTCACAAATTTCACTAACAGAAAGAAGATTAACAATCATACCTTTAACATATACGACATCATGGTTTTCAAGAACACTTGGTAGTTTGATCGTCCCCTTTTTGCTGATGTAGCAATAACTCCCATCTCTAAATGTTACAGGTCCTCCTTCAAAATCGTTCGTATTAACAAACCATGAAAGATCACCTGTCATATGCCGGCTACACCCACTATCGAGAGACCATTGAAAGGGTGATGTTGGTTTTAGGCCAAAAGCTCCCATACTAACACTACTTTCCCATTTGGGTTTTCTTGTTAGTTTTGCACACCTTTTTAGAGAAGTAAACAGTTGTTCAACTTTCTTGTGCAGAGAACTAGCAACCTTTAAACTTTTCTTAAAAGGCATGCATGTATGTTGATATTGATCACAAGAACCACAAAACATACATGAATCAACACCTTCAACCTCATCAGAAATGTTCTGAGTCACATTAGGTTTTACAAAGCCTAAACCTCGTTTATCTCCTGATTTACGACAATCCTTCAAGGAAGAATTAAAGGAGTTTCTCAAATCCATTGAATAATTTTTAACAGACTTCAAATCCTTACATTGTGCAATGTCTACAACAAGATCAGTATTGATCCGAATTTGTTCATCTAACTTCTTTTGGAGATTAACAACCTCTTCAGAGCATTCACGAAGATCAGAGTCTTTGATGTAAATTTCGCAATGTCCATCAATTTTCCTTATCAATCGTTGTTTCTCTCGACAAAGATTTTTGATGACTATTGCTAGATCAAAACACTCAACCTCATCGATGGTTTCTAGAACATGCTCGGAGTTGGGTAGATCTAACACTGATGACGCGTTAATAGAGATATTACTGTCCATACAAATTGGATTGCTCCAAACACAGACTTATAAGGTATTAGTGTGTTTGCCGGCTCTGATACCAATTGAAAGCGCATGGGTATAACAACCACACCAAATATGTCGTTCGGAAATCTGTATGGACTAAACTCCAATATAATTCCGAGAGCACCAACTTAAAAGTGAAACTTCAAAAAGCGGGGGTACAACAACCACCCCCAATATTTTGTTAGGCAAACTGTAACTAACTCCAATATAATTTCAAGAGAATCAACTAGACAGTCAGACTCAATCAAGGAAATATATCCAAGAGTTATATCTTTGTTTCTCAATGTAATCAACAAATCAAACAGATAGAAATCCGTGAGCCTGATTATTGAGACAAACAACTTGAACGGTACCAAAGACCAATGTTCAAGTGTCAATCAATTTCAATCAACAATCAAAGGTTGGATTTACCAATTGGTTGAACTACGCACAACCCGTGATATTTCAATTATATAAACAAATATAATGCGTGTTAGAGCATAGCTCGGTTGAACCCACCAAGCGTTGGTATGTCAAGTTTGGTTGTCATATTTTAGTGAACCAAAACTCACTTAAAGAGTCGCTTGATTATGAACTAGAGTCAACTTCGTAGGTTAGCTTGAAAGTATTAGGATATGAGACATTACAAATATTACGTGAAGACTTGAAGAAGTGAAGAAGTAAGGAGCTACAACGACAACATCATCCTTCCACTTGAGGTTAGTAATATTTGACTTGAACTGTTTCATTCCCTAACGTATCTTTCAAGTCGTGCATATTGAAAACAAAACTGCGAAGCATGAATGATTATACTCTAGTTAGACGTAGTATTAAGGAATACAATACGTAGTATTTGAACTTCGTATATAAGACATCGACATAATCGTTTGAATGCTATTGTGATTATGTATGGGTATGAGGTGAAGATTTCATCCTAGGAAACAATGTTTTTACATTCGTTTAAAGGAAGTAAAATTATGAATCGAAAGGGAAATCGCTAGGCTTATTGGTATTGTTATTCATTGCATATCTTTTGAACTACCAATATATGTGATTAGTATATCCGCTCATGACTTGTTTATGTTCTTGGTAAAAATATTCACAAGGCCTGACTTTTGTATTGGTATGACTTTTATTAGTGAAACCGATCTTAAGCAATCACCTGAGATGGTATGATCGATTTGTTGTTATTGGTATGACCAACTCTAGGCAAAGGGGAACCGATCCTAGTCAGAGGTGCAACCGATCACAAGAGGGAAATCGATCCTTGTAAGAGGTGCAACAAGTTTCTAGATATTAGGAACCGATCCTATGAACATGTGCAACACGTTTTTAGACATTGGGAACCGATCCTATGGACATGTGCAACAAATACAAGTTAGATACCATATATATGTGGGAACCGATCCTACTACCTAGTCAACCGAATTTCGGAAAGCTAGTGTGACTAATTCCAGTACCCACATGGAGGTAGAACCGAAACTTGTTTTGGTAGAACCATGAAACCCATGTTTGGTGATTGAGTGTTTATTGATCAATCACATAGTTCTTGGAAGTCAGATGAACCAATTCTAAACTTGTTTTGAAGTGTGGCAAATCGATTCCAAGATAGTAAATATGAAAGATGATTTACTAAGTTAAGATGTCGACATACTTTGAACATGTGCAGTAACGCTTATCTTTTATTGTTCAAAGATATTCCTTTATAGCTAAAGGAAAATCCCGGATCGAAAAATAAATTGAGAATCTTTTAATTAAGGTTTTTAATTTTATTTTTGGAAAATGAAAATTAGTAATGTGCATTTACTAGTTGGATATTTTCTAAGAGATTTTCGGTCATTATTTGGACAAAGCATTTCCAGGAATTATGGAAACCGAATTTGGAAATATATTGTATATCTTGAGAATATTTTCGGTTTTGGAAATTCCTTGGTGTCCAAACTTCCTTGGTCTATAAATATCAAAGTTTGCATTTCGAGCAAACTAATCCTCAGATCCAGCAAAACTGCCTAGTTATGTTGTTACTGGTGGAGCCGCCTATTCGGAGAGGAAAGTAACCTAATTAGGCGAAATCTCTTACGGCCGCTCGGTTTAAAGACTTCTTTGGGATTGAGAAGCTCTATTAGTACCGTTGGTGGGAAACCAGATAATTGCGGCTTATTATTAGTTTTCGATTGATTTGATTGACCAACGGTTGTTGAACTTTGATTGCACCTAGTTTGTTTATGCTTGAGAATCTTCTCTTCTGATATAAGATTCACTCAAACTAGATCGAAGTTTCGACGGGGATCTTTAGACTGTTTGTAGATCTAAAGACGTCTTGTGATAATCTATTGTTAACAGACTCCGTTCTGTGTGTGATTGATCATAAGAGATTCAATTTGATTGTGTGCAGGTGTTTATTGAAGACCTAAGAAGATTTGAAGGTGAAGAAGATTTCTGATTTGGGTTCATAACTTTTGGTGTGCACAATACTTGTTTCGGTTAAAGAGGATCCAACTATAATTGGTTTATCCTTGTGGTAGATTGGATTGATTAGTAGAGTAGATCGGCATCAATACTGAAAAAGCGGGGGTCTAACAACCACACCCAATATTTCGCTTAGCAATCTGTATGGACAAAATCCAATATACTTTCTAGAGAATCAACTAGACAGTCAGACTCAATCTAGATAAAAAGTATATCAAAGAGTTTATATCTCAATCTCTCGATTTGATCTTTACTCAAGCAAATAGAAATCTACGAGTCTTTATCAAAGAGAGATAACTTGGATGGTACCAAAGACCAATATCCAAGTGTCAATCAATTTAAATCAACAACCAAAAGGTCGGATATTCTACTTGATTGAACAACGCACAACCTGTGATATTTCAATTATATAAACAAATATAATGCGGAATAGAAATAACACAGATACCAAAATTTTGTTAACGAGGAAACCGCAAATGCAGAAAAACCCCGGGACCTAGTCCAGATTGAACACACATTGTATTAAGCCGCTACAGACTCTAGCCTACTCCAAATTAACTTTGGTCTGGACTCTGGACTGTAGTTGAACCCCAATCAATCTAACACTGATCCAAGGTACAGTAACCCAAAGTCGAAGACTTTAATAAACAAATATGTATCACACAGAAAAGTCTACAGAATAGATAAATCCGTCTCCCACGAATAAACGTATGAGTTTTGTTCCATCTTTTGATAGATCAAGGTGAACAGGAACCAATCAATAACCCGAACTTATATTCCCGAAGAACAACCTAGTATTATTGATCACCTCACAATAATCTTAATCGACGCAGCGAAAAAAAGATATTGCGGAATCGCAAACGATGAGACGAAGTGTTTGTGATTTATTTTTTATCTTGCCTATCGGAGATATAAATCTCAAGCCAATTATTTCAATTGTACTGCATTTGCGATAGAAACAAAGAAGATCGAGATCACACAACTACAAGAAAAGTAGTATCGGTCTGGCTTCACAATCCCAATGAAGTCTTTAAGTCGTTAACCTGGTTTTAGAAGAAGAAAACCAAAGGTTAAAGGAGAATCGACTCTAGCTTAGCAAACTAGTATCACACGTAAAGTGTGGGGATTAGGTTTCCCAGTTGCTAGAGTTCTCCCTTATATAGTCTTTCAAATCAGGGTTTGCAATCAATGTTAGCTTAGTAACAAAGCATTCAATATTCACCGTTAGATGAAAACCTGATTAGATTCAAGATAATATTTCTCAACCGTTGGATCGAAAACTTAGCTTGTTACACACAAACGAAATGTTCAATTTTGGGTTTATGAACCGTACCCAAACATTAACATTTGTTGGTTCGACAATAGTCAACCAAATGGTTAACCATATGATCACTCTCATATCAACCATATTCTTCTTCACCATAATTAGTTCAAATGACTCAAATGAACTAGTTAGAGAGTTGTTCAATTGCTTAGATCTTATGTAACTACACAAGATACAATCGAATAAAAAATGGTTTGATTCACTCGAATCGGTTCACGAACTTTATAGCCACGGTTTGCAAAAGCATTCCCTAGTTTATATAAACATTAGTTCAAGAACAACCGGTTTTAGATATAACCTACTCAAGTTCGCGGACTGGGTTCGCGGACTTAAGCTCATGGAAGGAGTACACAAACTCCAGCAGAAATTCTCGGGTGAGAACTTCGCCGGTTCATGGACTTGGCTTGCGCCACTTCCATTTCTCTTGATCAACAAAGTTCGCAAACTTTGGTTCAAGGAATAAGGACTTATACATATATGTGTTTCCACAACAATGCTTATATCCTACCAATGGTTATGTAATCTAAACTCTCATTTCAATCATTGAAACATTCCCAGAGAACGTTATATAGCCGTTATTAACATACCATTTTTCGTCAGAGCAATTTCCAAAGTGATTGAAACATATCATGACTTTCGTCACTAGGTAAAGATGAATTCGGTTAAAGCGAAAGCTTACCAACACATATTTCGAGAAATAGATAGGCGAGTTAAACTCGGCTCGAAATAGCAAATGTGTATAATGAAAGTCTATACGTCTAAACGACTTTTGTCTCAAGAGTAGGAGATATAGTAAATAGATTTTTGAGTGACAGATAAGGTCAAGTCTCCACATACCTTTTATTCGATGAAGTTCCAACCGTTCCTTGAGTAGTCCTTCGTCTTGTATGATGATTGCCATGGAGTTCTTGAGCTCAACTACACTTTCTATCCTAGTCCGAGACCTTTAGCTACATAGGCTAGATTTCAAGACTTATGGTTTTGATCACTAACATTGACAAACATGCTTGAGATAGCAAAGCATGCGAGTTCGACCGAGCAATGCTCTAACAAATGCAATTCTTTGTGATTCAAAGTATTGATTGCAAAATCTTGACAATTACTTTGGTAGTTGTTATTAGATAGATCTAAGGACCTGACAAAGGAGTTTATTGGGATAAACGGAAGAGCCTTTTGTAGAACTCACATCACTTGGTTGAAAAGATTTGCTACCAAACAGATTTGTTGTTCCTTTACTGTTTGGAATACGAACCAAAGGAATTGTTCCAAGTACGTGACTTATTATAAGTTTGAGGCGTGGGAATACAGACGGAACTAGGTGAACTATAGGTTTAGTTTCTTGGTCTCAACTATACGAAGTTGGTTTGATTTTGTATAGCAGCTTAATCCTGAGAGTATTCAATTCTGGACAAGGTCCCGGGGATTTTCTGCATTTGCGGTTTCCTCGTTATCAAAATCTTGCTGTGTCATTTACTTTTATTTTCCGCAATTATAATTGTTGTTATTATAATTTAAAGTAATTACACAAATATTAATTCCTATTTACTTGATAGTAATCCTATTGTGTTTGGTTAAGTCCGAACCATTTATCAAGTAAACATACTTCTTTGTTGTATTGTCTCGATCTTGTATCCATGGTCAATCACACAAGTTATCTTGTTGTCGTATTGTCTCGATCTCGTATCCATAGACGATCACACGAAGTGTGAACTGATTAGTTGTACTGTCTCGACTCAGTCCATAGACAATCATTTTCGGAGAAAGGACTTATAGGTGGAAAAGTTTTAGATTGAGGTATATTTCGGTACCCTCGTCTTTTCAATGCGGAAAAGAAATAACACAGACACCAGATTTTTTTGTTAATGAGGAAACCGCAAATGCAGGAAAAACCCCAGGACCTAGTCCCGATTTGAACACCACACTGTATTAAGCCGCTACAGACTCTAGCCTACTACAAGTTAACTTCGGACTGGAATGTAGTTGAGCGCTAACCAATCTCACACTGAATAAGGTAGAGTCGCGTTCCTTACGTCTCTGAATCCAAGCAGGACTCTACGCACTTGATTCCCTTAGCTGATCTCACCCACAACTAAGAGTTGCTACGACCCAAAGTCGAAGACTTGATAAACAAATCAGTCTCCCACAGAAAAGTCTATTCTGATAGATAAATCTGTCTCCCACAGAAATATCTACGAAGTTTTTGTTCCGTCTTTTGATAAATCAAGGTGAACAAGAACCAATTGATAATCCGGTCTTATATTCCCGAAGAACATCCTAGAAATATCAATCACCTCACAATAACTTAACTATATGGTAGTAGAACAAGTTATTTTGGAATCACAAAGAATGAGATGAAGAGCTTTGTGATTACTTTTTATATCTTACCTATCGGAGATAAATCTCGAGCAAATCTTAGAGAAGATAATACTCAATACGATATAACAAGTAAGATCAGAACATGCAACTACAGAGAAAATAGTTGGGTCTAGATTCAGAATCCCAATGAAGTCTTTAAGTCGTTAACCTATAATGGTTTTAGGAAAAACCTAGGTTAAAGGAGAATCGACTCTAGTCGCAACTAGTATCATATAGGAGGTGTGGGGATTAGGTTTCCCAGTTGTTAGAGTTCTCCCTTATATAGTCTTCAAATCGGGGTTTGATAACTTTGTAACAAAGCAATCAATATTCACCGTTGGATGAGACCTGATTTAAGATTCATGCTAATATCTTTCCACCGTTAGATGGTCTTAGCTTGTTACACGCAAATGAAATATACTTTCATTTAGATATGGGTAACCGTACCTAAACGTGTATATTGAGTTGGCTCAATAACAGTTAACCGAAGTTAGCCACATGAACACTTTTGTTTTAACCATGTTCATCTTAACACTTATTGATCCAACGATAATCAAATAAATCTAATTGTGTTACTCATAGAGTTGTTCAATTGTTTATATTCGCATAGAAGTATACAAGACACAATTGAAGCAAAATCGGATTGATTCAAAAGAATCAGTTCATGAACATTTTAGCCTCGGTTTGCAAAGATTGCATTCCTTAATTTATAAATGTATTTGTTCATGAGTATGAAAACATACTTAGCCGATTTTAGAACTTAACCTCATAAGTTTGCAAACGGGTACGCAAACTTAAGTTCCGGACTTTGGTCATGTCCGACAGTTCGCAAACGGGTGCGCATACTTTCGTTCCGGACCGAACTCAGGTTAATAAGTTTGTGTATGCAAACTTAGTTCCCGGACTTCGACAGTTAAAACCGTTCGCATACGGGTATGCATACTTAGTTCCCGGACCTGGATCATTCTTATAACAGTTTGCATACAGGTATGCATAATGTGCTATATCCAGACAATGGTTAATTGTTCTAAACTCCTATTTCAATCATTGAAACATTCTTCGAAGACGACAATAGCTATCTCACACAAACTATTAGCTTATAAGCAATTTTCAAGTGATAGAATGATCAATACAAAACATTCCGAGTCTACATCAAATGATTGTCTCACACAAATCATGTAAGATGTTACCAGATGATTTTCACATGATCATCTTTTGACTTTCGTCAAGAATACTGATGAACGTAGTTAAAGCAAAAAGATTTCCAACACATATTTCGAGAAAGATATAAGCGAGTTAAACTCAGCTCGAAATATCAAATGTGTATAATGTAAAGTCTATATAGCTATACGACTTTGTCTCAATAGGAGATAGAATAGAATAGACTTCTGAGTGATAGATGAGTTCAAGTCTCCACATACCTTTTGTTGATGAAGTTCCACAAGCTCCCCTTAGTAGTTCTTCGTCTTCAATCGATGAACGCCGTGAAGTCTAAAGCTCAACTACACATTCTATCCTAATCCGAGATATAGCTATAAGTAGACTAGAGATCAAGACTTATAGTTTTGACAACTAAACTTGACGAAAATCTTGAGATAACAATATTTGCGAGTTCGACCGAGCAGTGCTTTAACAAGACTCAATCAAAAAAGATATCAAAGAGATTTATCTTTTCTCAATCCAATCAGTAAATCAACAAGATAGAAATCCGTGAAACTGATTGATATGAGAATATGACGGTACCAAAGACCAATGCCCAAGTGTCAATCAAGTTATATCCAACAAACAAGGTCGGATTTATCAACTGATTGAACTATGTACAACCATTGATATTTCAATTATATAAACAAATATAATGCGGAAAAGAAATGACAAAAACACCAAAAAAAAAAATTAACGAGGAAACCGAAAATGCAGAAAAACCCCAAGACCTAGTTCAGCTTTGAACACCACACAGTATTAAGCCGCTACAGACTCTAGACTACTACAAGTTAACTTCGGACTGGAATGTAGTTGAGCCCTAACCAATCTCACACTAAATAAGGTACAGTCACATTCCTTACGTCTCTGAATCCAAGCAGGACTCTACGCAAACGATTCCCTTAGCTGATCTCACCCACAACTAAGAGTTGCTACGACCCAAAGTTGAAGATTTATAAACAAATCTTTCTCCCACAGATAAGTCTATTCTGGTTGTTTTTTCTGTCTTTAGATAAGTCAAGGTGAACATGAAACTCAACTAATACCCCAAACTTATACTCCCGAAGAGCAGCCTAGAAATATCAGTCACCTCACAACAACCCAACTGATTAACAGAAAAAGTTTCTGCGGAATTACAAGAGTCAGAGACGAAGAACTGTTGTGATTACTTTTTAGATTTTACTTATAGGAGATAAATCTCGAGTAAACCTTAGAGAATACAAAACTCAATACGATAGAACAAGTAAGATCAGAATACGCAACTATAGAGAAAATAGTTGGATCTGGCTTCACGAATCCCAAATGAAGTCTTCAAGTCGTTAACCTAATAATGGTTTTGGAAAAACCTAGGTTAAAGGAGAATCGACTCTAGTTTGCAACTAGCACACACGGAAGTGTCGGGATTAGGTTTCCCAGATGCTAGAGTTCTCCCTTATATAGTCTTTAGAATCAGGGTTGCTTTCAATCAAAGCTAGGTTAGCTTAGTAACAAAGCAATTTATATTCACCGTTAGATGAAAACCTGATTTGAGATTCAAGCTAAGTCTGCTTAGAAATTAAGTAATCAATATCCACCGTTAGATGGTATTAGCTTGATACACACAAATGAAATATACTTATATTTAGATATTGATGTACCATACCCAAACGTATATACCTTGTGGGCTCAATAATAGTTAACCAAAGTTAGCCGTATTAACACTTATAACTTAGCCATATTCATCTAACACTTCTAGATCAAATATGATGATCAATCATAATCAAATGTCAAGAGAGTTATTCAAATGTTCATCATCTTATAGGAATATGTATATGAACCATCTATAATACAAAACAACATAGGTTTTTGAGCTTTGGACGGATGAATAACATTTTGAGAGACAAACAAGTGATCCGAGCATCCCAGTCTCATCCCAGCCAAAAACATCTAGCGGTTGTGGTGTTTGTAACCTTCTTCCATTATGGAAATATTAATAACCTTCTTAATAAACTGAAAAAATAAATGCGCCATTAAGAAAATAAACTGAAAAAATAAATGTTACAACCATTAAAAAATTTTTTTTAAAAAAAAATCTTTGACCCATATCTTAAAAAAAAATAGCCATCTTTTAAAAACCTGCAGTATGCAAACAATTATTATTTTTAAAAATAATAAAAATAATTTTCATTATACTCATTGTCTAAAGGGAAGAATCAAAAATTACAAGTAATGATTTTCATTATACTCATTGTACAAATGGAACAATGAGTAACGAATATATATATATCCAAAAAATGACTCACAAAAGATTTAACCTTACGCCGTGGGCCTAATTTTAATTTTAGCAATCGAATAAGCTTATTTTCATCATCCTGCGAAAAAAAAAAAAAGATTTACGATGTAAAACCCAAAGCACAAAGAACTTTAGAATTATTTTCTAGTATCCATAATAAATTTATTTTCGAATGAAACATTTAACCAATCGACAGATGAACCCTGTATTCTTGATCATGATCACAGCTATCTTTGCATCAGATTTTAATGCCATGAATAATTTGATCAAAATCTACGGCACAAACAAAAAGAAGATTAAAAAAAATCAATTAATCATGATTAGCCTCTTCCAAGCAATTGAAATATAGAGATAACACTATAGAAACTAAATGGTGAAATGAACTGTCACCAGATCAATTGAATCCAAGAAAAAGAAAAATGAAACTTATAATCTTTCATGCCATTTACACACTTACTAGAGTAAAACTTACAGATGAATGAATCTCCAAACTCATAAATGTGAATTTTGATGGCGCATGCGTTTTTCTGGAATCATTTTTTTTTTAAAACGTTTTTCTGGAAACGTTTAATGTCTTCTGATGGAATCAATAATTTTTTTTTTCTTTTTTGGTGATCCACGGCACAAACAAAGTTGAAAGAATCTCAAAAAAGAAAAGTTTTTTATTATACCAAAAACAAATCTCCTCCTCTTTTAATTCCAATTTTTGAATTGCTTTGGATCCTCTATTTACTCCCCCATTATCGTCCCACGATTAAGAGAGTTGCTTACCCATAAATAAGTTAAAGTTGTCCATGCTCTAAGGTCTGCATGCAAACGGCTACTCCTTTATGACTAGCACATAATAATCCATTCCAAAAGATAAAACGTCCAAAAAATTGAATGTGTCTCTATTTACAATTATCAATGAGCAGTGTATAAATAAAGGAGTGTATTTCTTCAACCACACACATTCACTCATTGCAACTTATTTTTTTGGTGAAATTTTTAGCTTAAGAGTATCAATATGTCAAACATGATTAGCCGCAGCCCCACAAAAACCGTTGCCCAAAACGTGTTTGCTTTCTTTTCGAGAATGCATGATTGCGATGGAAACAAACCTGCAGTACTCAAGTTTCGTGTTTCAAGAAAATGGGAAGATATCGATTTCATGGCGACCAACGAAGTCACTACTTTGGATTTACTAATGATTGATGAAAACTTGAGTATATTGTTATTTACATCCGAATTAAACTATTCTTTTTAAAAGAATAAAATATTAGTGATGCCTTATATTCATTGTTTACATAATTGCGATGAAAATAAACCTGCAGTACTCAAGTTTCGTGTTTCCAGAAAATGGGAAGATTGTAGGATCAGAATATCGCAACACCAATACTTCGCGAGATTAATAAACGATTGCGTCGCGAAGGAGTCGCATGGAGGTAAATAAATGACGTAATAGATGACGATAGTCAGAACATGAGGAAAGTGTGAAGACTTGGCGAGATTTAGGAGTGTCACGAGGACAAACAATTACACATTCGCGAGGATTCGCGAGTCGATTCCGAAAATAAAGGACAGCTTAGCTGTCATCCACTATGTAATACCCTATATAAAGGGTTGAGTAAGTCTGTTGTAGGAGAGGTCTTTTTTGAATTGTTAAGCAAGTCATTAGGAGAGAGAAAATCAAGAGTGATTGTAATTTCTTTTGCTCTGTTCTACATTTCTTTGTAAACCTTTCAAGAAAACAATTAATAAAACACATTATTATTCATCTTCAAATGGATTGATTAAGCAAATTCGAGTGAGGGGTGTAGTGTAGGATTTCCTGCAACTACATATGCGCTAAAAACAGGGATTGAACAAGATTGAGGATCGAAGAGTACAATTAAAATCGTTTAAATCAAGAAAATGAGAAAGGAAAATGTTAAATCAGATGAGATAGAGGAGTTAAGAAGCAAGGAACATAATGAAGATATGGAATACAATTCAATTACAAAAGCAATTGTTAATGAATTCCACGAAAATATTAGAGGAAGGATACATAAACGAGATTTTGAAGGAAAGAAGATTATAGATGAGGAGAAGACATCGTCTTTGAAGGAATGGGAAAAGCAGAAAATAACATTCACAAACAGAAAGTACCTAGAGAAAATTTGAATCATATATCTCCACTAGTGATCACGATAAATGCAAGCGAGAAAAAAGAGAAGAATCGGCAAAAGCGGCGGAAGAATGGGAAATAAATAGAACTTTGGTGGATACGGGGAGTTTGGTGAGTATCATGTTTTACCATACCTACAAAAAATTAGGATATAAAGATGAAGAAATGAGTTCTCCAAGATATTATATTCATGGTTTTGGAAAATCTATAATAAAGACCTAAAGGGGAGATAAAATTACGAATTTTACTCGGAGAAATTGAAACACAAGTAACATTAAGTGTAGTGGATATGGAATCGCCGTACCACATATTGTTAGGGAGACCTTGGGTACATGCAATTAAGGCGGTAGCGTCAACACTCCATCGGTGCATCAAATTTCCTATGCCAAGTGGAATTGGTGAGATCGGAGGAGACATTGATAAAGGAAGAATATATCATCAAATCGAGGTAAAGCATTATGAAGGGCAAGTGAAGAAGCGAAAAGATCGCAGAAGATGATAAAAGCAGCTAAGAAAGAAGAAGAATTTAGAATTTACATGATAAGAGCAAAAGAGGGAAAAGGAATACCTGCGAAATCATGGGAAAAGGGAGTGAGTTCGCGAATGAAATGAGAGGACCAACTCCTATGGGAGAACCGAAGTCTAGTTATGTCGCAGAGAACAAACAAAAGAAGTGAATGTTGGAACCGAGGAGGAGCCTAAAATCTTAAAAATTGGGACTAAAATGGAAGCGGATGAAGAAAGGAGAACTATTGAGTTGTCATGCGAGATTACAAAGATATTTTCGCATGGGATATGGATGAAATGCCCGGTATAGATCCATCGGTGGCTTGCCATAAATTGAAATTGACAAGAATGTAAAACCATTTAAACAAAGAATTAGAAAGATCGCGACAAAGATATCATCCTCAAATAGAAGAAGAATTGCGAGAAAATGTTGGACGCGGGAATTATTAGACAAGCAAAATATCCCGAATGGATAGCAAATATGGTTATAGTCCCAAAGAAGAAAAAAGGAATAAGAATTTGTATAGACTTTACTGATCTAAATAAAGCTTGTCCTAAAGATAGTTTCCCATTACCGGATATTCCGCAATTGGTTGAAGCGGCGGCGAGAAACGAAAGGATATCATCTCTTGATGGATATAAGGGTTACAATCAAATTCCTCTCGCCGAAGAAGACCAAGAACATACTTGCTTTCTTTGCTCCAAGAGGATTGTACTTGTTATACAAAAATGCCGTTTGGTCTGCGAAATGCTTAGGTGCGACATACCAAAGGATGGTGGAGAAGGTGTTCGCGAGATGGATACACAAAACATTGGAGGTATACGTAGATGATATGTTAATAAAAAGTAGAAAAGCAAAAGACCACGTACGGGATTTGAAAGAAATTTTTGAACAAATGAGGCAATTTAATATCAAAGTAAACCCGGAAAAATGCACCTTTGGAGTCGCCTCTGAAAATTTTTAGGGTACATTGTATCCAAAGAAGGAATTCAAGTCGACCCACAAAAGTACAAGCGATTCGCGATATGCCAACACCGGCGACAATAAAAGATGTTCAAAAGTTAAATGGGTTGTTAGCTTCGCTAGGGAGGTTCATCTCGCGATCATCTGACAAATGCAAGCACTTTTTCAATATCCTTAGAAAGGGATCGAAGTTTAAATGGACAGATGAGTGCGAGAAAGCCTTGCAAGGAATAAAGGAACATTTAATGGATATATCAATTTTGCAAAAAGCAGAAGAAGGAGAAGAATTGTTGATCTATCTTGCGACAACCTCGCATGCATTAAGTGCAGTGTTACTGCGAATGGACGCAGGAGTAGAAAAACCAATTTATTACATCAGCAAAACTTTCAACGATACAGAAAGGAAATACTCAAAAATTGAAAAACTAATCTTGGCATTAGTTTATGCAACATTTAAGCTTCGTATATATTTTCAAGCGCATGTTGTCAAGGTGGTGACAAAAGTACCAATAGAATCAGTGATGAAGAATTCAAAGAGGTCGGGAAGAGTTGAGAGATGGAATGCTCAAATAAGTCATTGCAAACTCAAATATGAAATACTATCTTCGCCAAAATCACAAATTGTCGCAGACTTTCTAGCAGAATTTCCTTTGGAAGAGGATGAATCAGTAGAAGAAATGATGGATGTAGAGGAAGAACATGGAGATCCGAAAGATTTGTTAACGGAACCAAATAGATGGGAAATATTAGTAGATGGGTCATCGAATGGAGAAGGAAATGGAATAGGAATTGTTGTGATATCGCCAGAGGGTAATAAAATAGCTCTTTCTTTCAGATTGGAGTTTGCATCAACAAATAATGAAACAGAATATGAAGCTATAATACATGCTTTGCGATTTGCAATAGAAATGAAGCTGGAGAATGTAAGGATTACTAGTGATTCACAATTGGCAATTCGCCAGATAAAAGAAGAATATGCCATAAACGAATTATCTTTGCAAAAATATAAGAAACTTGTTGACGAGTTATCGACGCAGATACCAAGAATAAAGTGGAGACATATATCAAGGAGAAATAATAGGCTCGCAGACGCTTTTGCCTTTATATCAAGTATGATGACAGATCCGGTTGCGAGAAATATTAAAATACAAACACTTTTGATGCCGTCAATTGACAAAGAAGAAGAACAAGAAACCGATGTAATGGTAGTAGAAGACGGAACACAAACACTCTGCGAAGAAGATTGGAGAGCAGAGCTTCATGCATATTTGCTGACGGGATAAACACCAAGAAATAGGTTGGAGACACACAAATTAAAAAGCCGTGCAACAAATTATGAATTAAGAGATGGAGTGCTATACCGACGATCTTTTAACGGGCCTTCACTTAGATGTTTAACAAGAAAGGAAGGGGAAATCATATTGAAGATGTTGCATAGTGGGGATGCTGGTAATCATAGCGGTGGAAGATCTTTAGCATATAAAGCAAAAATGCAGGGTTATTATTGGCCATATATGCATGAGGACGCGAAACAAGTGTCAAGGCGTTGCGAGGATTGCCAAAGGCATGGGAAGAAAATACATGCACCAGGAGCTCCGTTAAATTCTTCAACAAGTGTCTGGCCATTTGGAAAATGGGGTTTAGACATTGTAGGACCATTTTTACCAGAACGGACAGAGAAGATATTTAATCGTCGCTACTGATTATTTCACAAAATGGGCGAGAGGTGAAAGCGGTACAACATATTCGCGATAAGGATGTTTTTACTTTCATATTTGAGAACATTATATGCAGATTTGGGATTCCAAAGACAGTTGGTATCTACAATGGGAAGCGATTCAAGGACAAAATATAGAATTGCTTCTTAATGCATTTCGATATACGATGCGGAAATCAACTCCTCTATACCCGCAGGCTAATGGTCGTGCGAAGCGACAAATAAAACAATCGCAGACATATTGAAGAAAAAGTTAGAAGGATACAATAAAGGATGGTGCGAACAAGTACCCAATGCGGTATGGGCTTATAATACAACTAGAAGAGAAGCTACAGGCATGTCCCCTTTTTGTTTAACATATGGAGTTGAAGCTGAACTCCCGACAGAAGTTAAGATTCCAACTACAAAGAAAGAAGCTTGGGAGAAAAATCTCAGTGCGGGTAACATCTTAATCAAGTTAGATGAACTAGAAGAAAAAAGAGAGAAAGCACTACAACATATGGAGAATTATCGGCGAAGATTGGCCGAGAGAATATAACAAGCGTGTCAAGATACGTGAATTTCAAACGGGTGACTTGGTGCTGCGAGAAACACCTATATATCAGCGAGAAAAATGGTGGCAAGCTGGCAAGAAAATGGGATGGACCTTATATCATCAAGGAGATAGTTGGAACAGGGGCATATAGATTAATGGATCCTGAAGGCAAAGATGTAGGGCAAAAACTAAATAGGCCATGGAATAGGTTATATCTTAAGAAATATTACCCATAGAAGATGGGAGAAATGGAATGAATCTGTGATATAATGTTTTTGCAACGAGATAGATTGCGAGATCAAAGGAAATAAAGCAAGATTGTGCGATAGCTTCATGAATGAATGAATGCTTGAATGAATTAACAAATATGAATGAGTGAGTGAATGGGACGAACCTTTATGGCGTACACCTTAGTTCGCGAATGATATTTCGCAAGAGGCAAATGTAAGACCTAAAGTGCGTCATATAAGGGTATCTCTTGACATGACTCGGGGAAAGGTTACACCGCTCCCGGAACCCGAGTCATGGAGATTTGGGGCCCATGAAAGCCTATCCGGGAGATACCTTGGATTTCCAACTATATATATAAGGTTATACCCTGGTTGGACGCCCGAGGATCTCTTCCAAGGAGTCAGTGTATCACCAAGGCGCCGAGGTACACGGTTGAGTCAAGAGTGCGGGGGAGCATGGAACTTCCTTACCACTCTTGACAAGTCTTGGCACACGCTGCACTCGGCCCGAAGAAAACTCCACTTAGGGTGCAGTCTCGTAACCATAAACCATATAGGTATAAGGGATAAGAGGCTGCGAAAACAACCTGCTTCTGTTAAGACCGGATGGGAGGAGCTAGTCTTGTATGGCCGATGTACGCCTCCTTGAAGGGGCAACCAGGGAGAAGATAAGGGCGGCACCCTCCATTAGGGAGCCGATAAGTGTCAAAAGACGCAAATGTCACGAGGCTTTATTTTCGCAAGAGAATTTAGGCTTGTCATATTTGTGCAATGATCCTGCAGAGGCAATAATACTAACGCAAGGGTCAGACGAGATCAATGGGTTTTTACGTGAAAGTGTAAGAACATCCTACGATTTCGTCGCAAAGACGACAATGTCACGGGATTTTATGGTCGCAAGAACGTTTAAACCTGTCATATTGTCGCAAATATAATGTCCTGCAGAGGCAAAAATACTTAAGAAATGATAAGACAAGGTCAATGGGTCATTACATGAAAATGTAAAGACGTCCTGCGATCTTGTCGCAGTGAGGGGTGGCAAAATAAGACCTTTACTTAGGAAGGCAAAATAAGACCACACAAATAATGATAAGGCAAGACCAATGGGTCATTACATGAAAATGTAAAGACGTCCTGCGATCTTGTCGCAATAACAGCATTCAAGAAAGATCTTTAAACATTTTGAATATAGGGAATCGAGATCTTTTCATCGCGAGAAAGATTACAACAAAAGACTTAATGGAAAATAAAGGAATTGCTTGATAAGGTGGCGAAATGAGTTCTTATAATAAGAAAGAAAGAGAAACTAATTCATCCAACACCGGATTTAATCTTTTGCAATCAAAAAGAAAAGTTCAACAAGATTACAAAGAAATCTAATTCTCTATATCAATATTCTCAGCTGAAGGAGATGGTAAAGATTCTTCAACAATCTTGTCAGCTTCACCCTCGCCAGTTGAAGGGTTTTCATCAGAGATTTTTTCGCTTGGATCATTATTGATAACTTCATTATTAGCGAGATCTTCGCAGCTATCATAATAATAATCACTATCAGGAGAGTTGGGTATTTCATCATCTTCAACTTCCAAAGGTTCAACAGAGACAGGGTCAAGGGATTTAGAAAGTAAAATTTCATTCACGCAAACTTCTGCTTTGGGATGAAATTGACGAAGAAGTGCTTTCTGTTGATTTCTACTCTGGATATCTTTAAGATGATTAAGGTAGTTAAACCTCCTTCTGGCTCGGTCGCGAGATTGGGCAAGGAAGCAACTAGAGTTGCATTTTCCTTACGAATTTTAGCATGCGCCGCTTCCAAAGTAGATAGAGAAGAGTGAAGATTTTCTCGGACTACTGCAAGAGTAAAGAAAGACATTAAAATTACAAAATGGAAAGTAGAAAAGAAAAATAATGGAAAAGGTAGTCAAATCTTATGACTACCTTCCTTCTGCGAGATAAGATATTGAGTAAGGGCCAAGCAATTATTCCCCAAGTTTTCCATGGCATTATCAAAACCATCACCAACAAGACCTTTTAACCGCGAACGCAAACTCTTTTCGTTAGAAATCAATAACTTATTTTGCTTCGCAAGGGAAGAATGGGATTCTTTTAACTTGGTATAATCATCCTTGAGTTGGTTTGTTTTAACACTTAGATTTATTCTATTCTCAATAAGTTTATCTCTTTCGGTGGTAGTATCTTCAAGTTTATTTTTCAAGAGTGGCGAGATAGACTGTTCTTGCTCATTCAATACTTTTTACAAGCATCAAGTTGTTGCGAGGATATCGCCACCTTATCCAATAAAGCTCGCTTCTCTTGAGATAAAGTTCCATTTTCATCTCGATAAGGTTTCCAACTCCAAATTAGATTTATTCAAAGAATATGAGAGACGCGACACTTCATTACTTAATAATTCTTGATTTTGAACTAAGCGAGATGTTTTCTTGAGAAAGATTATTTATTTGATCCATAGAAAATGTATGGAGATTATCTAAACGATTATATTGCTCCATCCAGGCGTCTCTTTCCATTCGAGTTTCTTCTACAATAGATTCCAGTTGATATATCTCCATCTTACGTTTCTGGTGCAAAACTTGAGAGGCGAACCAATTTTTTTTTTTTTTTAAAAAAAAAAAAAAAAAAGGGGGGGGAGATACCTTTTAATTATTCATTTTTCTTGCGAAGGTTATCGCGATCCAAAGAAAGTATTATGAAGATTATTCTTCAAAGTCTTAATTTCTTGTTCCAAGGATACTCGCGATATCGTATCGGAACCAAAATATTTACTCAAAGATTCGTAAACACTAGATCTGGTGGGATCAGTGGAGGCTTTTTAACATCATTCATGGTATCTGGATAAAATTCTAAAAGCTATATCCATCCCTTCCAAATTTTCTTTGCTAAGAGAGATAGATTTTGAGGAAGAAGAAATAGTAGAGGAAGAAGGAAAAGTTGAGTCACCCATGGTTATAAGATCGCCAATTGGAGAAACCCGATCAATAGGTGGGGGCGAGATAAAAGTAAAAGTGGGAAGAGGCATGTCTGAAGAATTTCATTCACGAAAAATTCGGGGATTGATTTATCCTGCGATGATATTGTAGGGAATGGTAAATTATCTTGAGAAGAAGAAAGGGGTTTATCTTGCGAAGAAGTCGCTACAAAGAGGAGATTCGCCTTGTGAAGATACTTTAGGGAAAGTAGAATGCTTGAATCCCGAAAAGGAAACAGTAGGAGCAGCGCCGATAGAAGCATCGGGTTTATTATGGCGAAACCTTTTGGGAGATCTATCATCATTCTTATCATCCTGCGAATAATAGATCAATTGAGAAACAGAGGCAATAAAATTGCTATTAAAGGAGTAAATATTTCTAAAATACCTTACTACTCGCAGTCGTTTTTTGAAGCGAGAGACTTGATTGCGAAGAAGATTTTGGTTGCGAACCAAAGTAGGGATGTTAGGGTTCACCACGGTATACTTAGAACTGGATTTATTCTTCAAAACAAAAATGGCGAAAGAAACATCAAAAGAAGAATAGAATCAAGATGAAGTAATTTCAATAAGGAAGATCAATCAACAGAATAGTCAAAATCAATGAAATTAACGAACCTGGATGCCATGAAAACAATAATAGAAAGATAATAAAAAGAAGATGATGAAGATGAACAGCAGGAAATAGTTGCAGACGATGAGGAAGATAGAGAAGAAGAGAAAGAGTGTTTTTCACGGGAAGTTTTCCTTTAAATAGAAGAAAAAAGAGTGACCGGATAACATTAAATGTACCGGTAAAAAGATTAATTTTAGACACGTGTAAACGGTTATCCCTACATTTAAGGAATCAAATTAAGAAGATTTCTGTGGGAAATTGAAGAGATTTCTTATATTATTTCATGAATACTTCATGATTCGCATACTTCAAGAGATAGTACTTCTTGCTCACTTCGCAAAGCTTCGGAACTTCGCAAAAGAATAGAGGCAAGTACGTACTTTTCAAGTCCAGTATTCTTTCGCTTGTTCCTTCATCAACAAAGATCACCGCAGTGGCAAATTTTTCCTTAAAAATAGCTCTCCAGGCAATATTCAAGGAAAAAGAGGCAAGATGTAGGATCAGAATATCGCAACACCAATACTTCGCGAGATTAATAAACGATTGCGTCGCGAAGGAGTCGCATGGAGGTAAATAAATGACGTAATAGATGACGATAGTCAGAACATGAGGAAAGTGTGAAGACTTGGAGAGATTTAGGAGTGTCACGAGGACAAACAGTTACACATTCGCGAGGATTCGCGAGTCGATTCGAAAATAAAGGACAAACTTAGCTGTCATCCACTATGTAATACCCTATATAAAGGGTTGAGTAAGTCTGTTGTGGGAGAGGTCTTTTTTGAATTGTTAAGCAAGTCATTAGGAGAGAGAAAATCAAGAGTGATTGTAATTTCTTTAGCTCTGTTCTACATTTCTTTGTAAACCTTTCAAGAAAACAATTAATAAAACACATTATTATTCATCTTCAAATGGATTGATTAAGCAAATTCGAGTGAGGGGTGTAGTGTAGGATTTCCTGCAACTACAAAGATGTTGATTTCATGGCGACCAACTAAGTCAATGCTTTGGATTTACTAATGATCGATCAAAACGTGAGAAATCCATATTTCGTCCTTCAAAGAATGATCAACGAGGAATTTTTATCAAAAAATATTATTTGAAGTCTAAAGAATATCGTGAGGATTTATTAAACTATTATTTAAGTGTAACCGAAGTTATAATTATTTGGATTAAGATTTCATGTCTACAAGTTCTCATGGGCCGAATTAAGCCTCATAGTGTGTGATAATTATTAAAATCATTCTAACCAAAAATTATTTTGTCTCATGCCGTGCCGTTACGGCACGGGTTATTTCTAGTTTGAAACAAAATCGGTTTGGTTTGTAATCGTACAAACTAATCATACAAGAACCAATTCATGAACATAATGCCACGGTTTTTAAAACTAGTTCACATTCTTTAATACATTAAAGTTCTAGGGACTTTAGTTCGCAAACGAACCTGAGTTCATGAATATGAAAATCACACTTTACCGATTTTAGAACCTAACCACTCTGTTCGCAAATTAAGTACACGAACAAGAGTTTCGGACTTTGGATTTTTCCAGACGTTCGCCAACAACGTACGCGAACAGCAGTTCCGGACTTGGCATTGTCTTGCCCGTTCGCAAACAAGGTACCTGAACAACAGCTCCAGACCTTTACAAGTAAACCAGTTCGCAATCATAATTCGCAAAAAATAGTTCCGGACCTGAAATAGACATACACAGTTAGTATACAAAGTATACAACCTGTATTATATCCAGACATGTTAATCGTTCTAAAGCTCTCATTTAATCATTGAAACATCCTTGGAAGAGAACAATGGTAATCTTACACATACCACTAGCTTCAAGTAATTTTCAAGTGATTAATCGATCAATACGAAACTTCCCAAGTTGACATCAAATGAATGTCTCACACAAATCATATAATATGTTTAAGGTAATTTTCACATGATCATCTTTGACTTAATATTTAGTTTCCAACAAATAAATTGTCTCCAACTAAACTCGACAAGAATATGATGAACTTAATGTTGATGGTGGATTTTCGTTTAAGGTTAAATTTGTAAATAACCGGAAAACTCATGCGCTGACATCTTGTAAAAAATAAAGCCATTTATAAAGTGTTGGATACTCCCTCACTTAATTCACCAAGAATGGAGCATGTAGCAACAATCCCATTCTCAGTGAATACATGAAATTCCTCCAGGTTGGAGCATGTAGCAACAATCCCTTCCCCGTGAATTTCATATCAGCCTTGTATTTCCAAAGACTACTCATTATCGGTGTGGCATGACGACCGAGTGTTACTCTTACTGAGTAACACGAACCTCCAAGCACTATAATGAAACCATGTACGAAATACCCGTACAAAGTTGATTCTCGGTGTGTTATACTAGCCCGAGCCCTCTCGGTGTGTTATACTAGCCCGATTGAGCCCCTCTCGGTGTGTTATACTAGCCCGATTGAGCATCCCAAGACCGACCATATCGGTCCGGATATGATTCGATCGCAGTCATCCAACTCCACAAGCATGATTGGATGACCCCGGATCAATTCCATCACCCCCAAGCGGTATGGAATACACACGGCCGACCCCGCATGGTCGACTATTGGCCTTTGCTTGCCAAGAAACCGTCCATACCAAGCATTATGGACGGAAAACCCTAAATTAGGGTTTGCGGCATATTACATGTGCCGCAAAACGGTCTCAACCATCCATCTTTGCAGGTATAGATGGAGGGTGTAGATGTAGACTCAAAGGGCCCGGAGCATGTCGACACAATCACCATGTGACCGCCTACACACTTGACCAATCGGTCGAAACCAACCATGATTGGTTACAACACATTCGTCCGCCTGAAAGAGCATGGTCGCACGGCTTTGAAAGCCAAAATTAGGGTTCAAGCCATCACGCGCGTCCATCTTCTCCGGCACGAATGGAGGGTCACTGATCAAATCGAGCAGTCCGGTCATACCAAAGATGACCACCGTGGGCCCATCTACCCCCTCATGTAATCGGCCAAGGCATATCATGCCTGGCTAATCCAAAACGCCCGCCCAAACATGCGTGGTTACACTTCCCAAATTGCAAATTGATCTCGACCGCTCAACTTCACCGGACGAATTGAGTGGCTTAGATCACGTTTTCATGGGATAGTCAGGTATAGGCGTGAACATCAGCCTACCATCTTCACGTCAAACCAGCCGGCCAAGACCGACCAAGTTAGGTCGTCTTGGAAAACGCGCCGGAAAAGAGTGTGGCGCGCGGCTTCTTACGGTATCAAACTTCTATCACAAAATCAATCTCGACCACTCCTCTTTGACGGTCAAATTGAGCGGCCCAGATCGCGCTTTCATGAGGGAACGGAATACAGGCACCTACACCATCATGCCGTCAACACGCATGTATGGTCGGTCCTCTCCAAAATCCTTCCCATGCTTGGTTTCGACCAAGCTGGAGAGTGATGCTTGCGCACCTCTTCAAAAAACCCTAATATTCATTAACGGTCGCAGATGAGTGTCTCAAGGCTCATCTCATCCGTCCAACTTCACCAGCTTGGTTATACAACCACGGTCGGGAGTCAATTGGTCGAAGGCGTCATTACCCATCACCTTACCACACCACAATGCAGTACCTGCATGAAATACACACGATACTTCACAAGTATCGACTTTCTGAATAACGCAGTTATTCAATTCAGCATTACATGCTATCTTTCGTGGATCCACGATCCACATTCCAGACATCAATCATGTCACAAACTGGGGGATACATACTGGGGTATTGGTCTGGCGGTTTACAGCGTGCAGCGTGCAACGCGCCATCACAAGAACGTGTTAGGAAGTCATGGGCGGTTAGAGATGAACAGGAGAAGTGGGCAAGACTGGTCGTGTATCACCGACACACAACTCCACTACTCCATCATTCCACTACCTCCACTTCCCACGAGAAACGTGAATGAGGCTCAATGACTTGTATAAATAGGTTCTCCGCCCTATTTCAAACAGAAGACACAGAACAACACAAGTTCAGACGACAGAAACCAAGTGTTAATACAAAAACCGTATTCAAACACTCGAGCCGCTTGCATCAACCGTAAGCTTGCTCATCTTTCTGTTACAAGTCATAAGTAAGCCAACACCTTCACAATCTCAACACCTTCTTCGCTTCCCTCCCTAAGATCAACCCCATCTCCTTCACTTTGTGACCGAAACAAGTCTGGAACGGCCATTTCTTGGTTTAGGCCGGACTTGCACAGATTGATCTCTCGAATCTACAAGCACTCACCGTGCAGTGCATTTGTTGAAGGTTTAGATTCATTCCTCATCCACACCCCAAATTACCAAATTCTGCAGGAGTAGTTTTCACCCATCAACAATTGGCGACCACAGTGGGAGATTGATCTATCGGTTGCACAAAAAATTGAATTCTCAATTTTTCGGTTTCCATCTCACAATGTATCCGGAAACCACGGGTGGCTCAGGTATCATGGGAAGCATAGATGGAATGTTGGAGGATGTCTTGGCGAATCAAGCCGGTATCACTAGAAGGCAGAGCGCGACATTTCGCCTTTTGAGTGACATAGCGGCACAATTACAAGAAGCGTCGACAGGCATCCACTCAAGCAGCGCAAGAAATGATGAATCTTTAACCAGGAGTCACACCTTTACCGGTGGAGAAGCAAAAAAGGCGCGTAACCGCAGGAGACTCAGGGAAGATGAACAACATTGTCCGGTCAACAACGGAGACCCGACGCAACTCCACAGGAAAAGAGACTTATCCGGAATACTACAATGTCTGCCAGATGAAGAAGGGGAACCTACAGCCTATGGAGCCTTGCTAGAGGATTTATACCTCAAAACTCTTGTCGAAGCCCGGAAGACTGTCCAATCCGCGTCGGCCTCCCAACCAACTGGAAAAACGCTTGAGGAAGGAGAAATCAATCAAGAAATGCCTGAATACAGAGGATGGGAGCGTTCAATCCGGTCACTCAGCAGTGACATTACGACACCTTCCACATCCCTTTACCTAGGCAAGCGATCCGCAGATATGATGACACTCACAAGTCTTCCAACTTCATCTCCTGTTCCACATCAAAGCCACGCAGAGACATTGCAACGCCCGCTAACGCAGGAAAAGCTAGACTCAAGGTACTTACATTTCCCCTTCCCAATGAAGAAGATTCCGAGCTGCTTGGAGACGTGGGTGCGAAATGGAGAGGTGGAGCTACCCCGGTATGGCGTCCGCCTACTCGATCAATAAGTAATGGACCCGAGGTACTTGTCATTACCACCGGTTCCTTCATCACCCCACCGGTGAATGCAACGCTTTGAAGCGCATTGTTCGGAGAAGCTTGGTTCGGAGAGATAGCTTGCGAGAGGATTTTCTTAGAGACTACTCCGGTTTGATATAAGTGAGGCTTCAAAAGGCAAGTAAGTTTTACTCAACAACTTTACAAGAAAGATAGTTTAGAATTCACTGGGGACTTAGCATCCCGCACGTGGAGAAAGAGGCTCAGTGATCAAACGCCATGTTTGTTTCCATTTGTACCTCCCTTTTACATAACATTTGCAATTTCATGTAATATGTGCAATCATTCATGACCAAGATGCAAATCTCATTTAACATAATCTCCTTCAAAAGGGTTGTTCACAAAACTATCTCAAAATAAGCCAATTCAATTACCTATTAATCCAAAACCGGAAGTCAAAGAAAATCCTCACTATCACTCAAAAAAGAAAAGCATATAAGAGAAAACGCCAAATATAGCACGAATACTTCAAGGAAAGTCTTTAAGCAACAACTCATCCTTCAAGGCAAGAGAGACTTTCATCCTTTGAAGCACGGCTGCTTCACTCCAGTTCTTTAGACAACCTCTCAACCTCTTCTTCCCGGCGAGCAACACAATCCGCGGAAGGGACTTCATCATGTAGTTTCGGAGCTCCCCGAATCTCGGAGAACCCTTTGAAGAACCAAGGAGCATTGAAGCCGCATCTGCAGCAAACACGTCCGATGGCACCTCCAATCTTCAATCACCTCTTCAAACCTGTTCCACCGGTCCGCAGCGCTCATCCCCTGGATAGAAACTAAAGCTTCTTGGACGCGATTGACCAATGCAAGACGACTCTTGAGCTTCGTGGTGGTAGCAATATGTCCGTGTTTCTCCCATATTGCCGTGTACAACTCTTCAAATTGAACCGCACGCTGAATCCACCAACCAACACATGGCCTGGATAAGGGATAGCAAAAGGGGATCGAACAAAGCCCCGGGCTGCATCACCGTAATTCACCAACCGCGGAACCCCGTCAGTGCGGGGGCTTTTCGAAGGAGTCACCACAATGGCCATATTGACCGAGCCTGTTCGGGACGAATTTCAAGGGGAGCGCCCCAACTACGGCAGTGCCGCCTCTCTTTCACTCTGGGTGCTAATTTCCATCACAGCCCCGTCAACAAGATCACTAAGGGAAGCGCCTTGTTCCACCGAGCTTTCATCATCTCTCGTCGTGGTCGGAAAAAGGAGCGGTTTCTCCGGACTTCTCGGATGAAGGTCGGTATCGCCGACTTCTCGGATGAAGGTCGGTACCGCGAGACTTCTCGGATGAAGGTCAAGTCCGCGGACTTCTCAAAGATGAAGGCCAACATTGCCAGCCTTCTCATTTTGAATGCGCGCCAACCTTGTGAAGACATTCTCTTTCGAAATTCCTAATTTCAAGCAAGAATCATTTTTAGAAGAATTTACACTAGAAAAATAAAAGAGCCTAAGAGATTTAAATACCGCATATTGGAGGAATTGAGGACTACCGGACCGCATGCTTGCCTCTTAGGTCTTTCTCCTACTTGGGACCGCAATCCTCGGCTCCGGTCCGTTTGGCCGGGAGCGGCTTCAACCGAAACGCTTCGTCAAGACGTCAGAAGATGGTTCACCACGGGGATCTGTCACAACACTCTCCGAAAACTTCTGGAAGATCAGCAGTTGTCTACTCCAAAACTCCTTATACTTATCGGTTACCACTGGGTTTCTCCCAATAGGCCAAAAAGGAAGGCTCACCCGTTCTAGAAACACATTAGCATTAAGAATATTCGGGAGAAATTCTTTCGGAACCCCTGGTGGGCGGATAAATGGGACACCCTGATCGAATCCCATTTGACGAGCAGCCCTGTCAATATTATACGGAGTCACAGTAAGAGCCTCATTGAATAGAGACGGAACATATCCCTAATGCACCGTGTAAGTAAATAAGTTCTCCAGAATTTGCGGTCTTAGCATCGGTACGCAACACAAAGATCGGGACCGTCGAAGTGATAGCAAAAGTCTTTGGTGGACAATGGAATGGTGGACCGGCCCCCATGGACGAAAATCTACGGAAGAAATGTTGTCAAATACCTCCACAAGTTTCGCACCGGCTTTAGGACGCTTCTTATTCCATCGGAGTATTCTCGAGCCGCCGTACAAGTTAACGAGTGAAGGTGCGGGAGTAGGAGCATAACTTCAAGTGTTCCCATAAGAGCGCTTGAAGAAAAGCGAAGTGAATGTGCGACTCCACCTTCTTGTACCCATTAGAAACATGCATATCCATTGCTAAAGCGTCCGGATGAGAATACAAACGATCCAAGGAACAATGCACCTAGAGGAAGAACTTCACCCTGCGCCAGCCTTATAACAATTTTGACAAGGTCGCTTCTAATTGTCTTCTTTCCGGAACCGTCATCAAATATATCTCTGGATAGCCATAGAGACAGGAACGCGATCAGGCTGAGCTCGTTTTCCAACTCTTGATTCAACTCTGGTCTCGCAGAAGACCACTCGAAACCCACCAGTGTAGAAGCATTTCGTGTCTTTTTTCTCCTCCTTCTCCAGTTGTCGAATTCCGCCACCTTTTTGAAGTATAGCGGCATAATTACTCTTCTCCGTATCGGAGAGTTCGTAAGAAAGACTTCCAAAGAACAGGCAGGTTCATTAATGCAGCTACACTCTCCAAAGTAATAGTCATCTCTCCCCATCTAGATATGGTCATGTGAGTGGAAATACGCCACCGAGAAATGAAGGTAATCAAACCCGCGGTGTCTTTCCTAATTTCGAGGGTAGCAGATGCCATGACCGCATCAAGAATTTGTGCTTTGGTCAAATTGTCCTTAATACCCTTATTACTCAACATGCGTCTCATCCATCCTTCATAAGAACCCAGTGGAGCATGGCAAATCTTGAAGTCAATAGGAGAAGGCGGATATTCGTTTCTTTGGAGACAAAATCTCATCACAAGTGAGGAAGAAGAAAATGGATCAGCATCCATATTTTCTGAATCGGAAAGCAAGACTATCTTATGAGAAGGATGCTTCCTAATATTTGGAAAAGGCGAGGTGAACAACTCATCATTGATGTTCGGCATATCTTTGAAGCTATCAACACTTCCTGACTTGGCACCAACATTATCTTCAGAAGACATATCGACAGAAGTTCTTTTCTACCGCAATGAAATAAAAGACAGGAGTTAGAACTTGTATGAAGTGTAGTCACACACGACAAGACACGACTCACACAATGGCCGGTCCAAACATCATACAAGTTTCGGTATTGATTTCAAGTTCTCCGGTATAACTTTCAAGTCGATCTGTATTGGTTTCAAGTCCCAGGTACAAGTTCCAAGTTCGGTGTAAATTTCAGTCAAACATGTGTGAATAAGACCCACGTTCCGGCATACACGGCGGGCCCACATTCATCCGCATGCATCATAACACGATTTTTTTTATTCATGGGAATCGTGTCTACGGGTGTTGATGGGTGAAAACTACTCCTGCAGAATTTGGTAATTTGGGGTGTGGATGAGGAATGAATCTAAACCTTCAACAAATGCACTGCGCGGTGAGTGCTTGTAGATTCGAGAGATCAATCTGTGCAAGTCCGGCCTAAACCAAGAAATGGCCGTTCCAGACTTGTTTCGGTCACAAAGTGAAGGAGATGGGGTTGATCTTAGGGAGGGAAGCGAAGAAGGTGTTGAGATTGTGAAGGTGTTGGCTTGCTTATGACTTGTAACAGAAAGGTGAGCAAGCTTACGGTTGATGCAAGCAGGCTCTGGGTGTTTGAATACGGTTTTTGTATTAACACTTGGTTTCTGTCGACTGAACTCGTGTTGTTCTGTCTCCTTTCTTTGAAATAGGGCGGAGAACCTATTTATACAAGTCATTGAGCCTCATTCACGTTTCTCGTGGGAAGTGGAGGTAGTGGAATGATGGAGTAGTGGAGTTGTGTGTCGGTGATACACGACCAGTCTTGCCCACTTCTCCTGTTCATCTCTAACCGCCCATGACTTCCTAACACGTTCTTGTGATGGCGCGTTGCACGCTGCACGCCGTAAACCGCCGCACCAATACCCCGATATGTATCCCCCGCTTTGTGACATGATTGATGTCTGAATGTGGATCGTGGATCCACGAAAGGTAGCATGTAATCTTTGGATTGAATAATCGCGTTATTGAGGAAGTTGATACTTGTAAAGTATCGTGTGTATTTTATGTAGGTACCGCATCGTGGTGTGGTAAGGCGATGGGTAATGACGCCTTATCGACCAATTGACTCCGACCATGGTTGTGTAACCAAAGTCGGTGAAATTGGACGGATGAGATGAGCTTTGAGACACTCATCTGACCGTTAATGAATACTAGGTTTTTGAAGAGGTGCGCAAGCATCACTCTTCGACTTGGTCGAAACCAAGTATGGGAAGGATTTTGGAGAGGACCGACCATACATGCGTGTAGACGACATGATGGTGTAGGCGCCGTATTCCGTTCCCTCACGAAAGCGCGATCTGGGCCACTCAATTTGACCGGTAAAGAGGAGTGGTCGAGATCGATTTTGCGATAAGAGTTTGATACTGCGCGCTATGCGACAGCTCCAGCAGCGTGATCTAAACTTTCCTGATGTCGGTGAAAGTAGTGGTGAAGATCATTACAATCTGAATATCCCGCATGTTTGTGGCGTTTTGGGTGGCCGAGCGTGGCATGCCTTGTAAGGCCCGCATAATGGTAGATGGGTACGATTAATGCATCTTGGCGTATGGCGGACACGCTAATCTAATAGTGACCGCCGGCGTTCGTGCCAGGAAAGCGTCGACGCGTAATCTTGAACTATTTTGGCTTTCCGCGTCGCATTCCAGCTCACTATTTGGCGGGCCAATATTGTTGTAACCAACCATGGTGGTTTTGGCCATTGGTGTAGAGAGTAACAAGCGTCATATGGCTGTTGTCTCGTTTATACTCATTTTTAATGCGCATCTACACCTGTCGCTGCTGCTGGCGATGAATGGTGAAGCGGGCCCCTGCGTACGTAATATAACGCCAGCCTATTTGTTTTCCGCCCATAATGCTTAGTATGG